>OY998144.1:23405975-23958118 GCA_963921925.1 Sphagnum tenellum
GACATCGCAAGATTGATCATCGAAGAAGAACAAGAAGAAGGATCCTGCTTCTGTTAGCCGGCTTTTCTGCGATTGCTTTGAGTGGTTTATTGGATCCTGGCTCGGCGTTTTGGTGTTCTTTGGATGCGGCAAGAACTTGGAGAGGACTAAGAAGGAGGAGGAGGAGGAGGAGGAGGAGGAGGTACCTATACACGAGAGGAGGGAGTTGCGGTCAGAAGGTACAGAAGCACAGGTGAAGAAGACGGAGAAGAAGGGAAGGGAAGAGAAGGGAAGAGAACAGAGCAGAACAGAACAGAAGAGGAGAGGAAAACGAGAGTGGAGTGGTGAAGAGGTGGAGTAGGAGGAGTTAGGGGCTTGAAAAGATTTGTTTTCTGGGAGGAAGAGAAAAGGGGGTAAAGCTGGATTGGAGGAGGCTTATGGTCATGGGAAGTTCAGGCTCCAAGCTTGAGAAGGCATTGGGAGATCAGTTTCCGGAGGGAGAACGCTATTTTGGTCTTGAGAATTTCGGCAATACGTGCTACTGCAACAGCGTGCTCCAGGTATGGTCTCGTCGCTACGTAGTACGCTTGCGGGCATGCAGAAAATTTTGTGTCAATAGTTTCTCGCAACTGCATCGAACCCTCCTGGTTGGCGATGCTGATGATGCACCGGGCTGGCTTTTTTCTGTAAGCTTTTTTTGGGGGTTGAAACGACGGCAGAAAGAAACGGGATGCGTCCTTGGAATGCAAATCTGGAAATTGGTCAGAGGGACAAGAGACAGACAGACAGTCTTTGGTTGTTGATGAGAATCAATGTCTAGGGTAAGTGACAAGGGGAGCTTGAAACCCTAGTTCTAGGGTTAAGAGGAAACCAAAAGAAAGGGATTGGGAAAATCACTATGGATAGATAGTTTTGATGCCTCACACATGTTTTCAGAACTGGGAGAGATGAATGTAAATGAGATTAAGAGGATATGATGATGTGCTGCTTCTGGAGTAGGGTTTTCCTACCCTTATGTGTCCTTGGAATGAAATTTTGGAAATTGGTCAGAGGGATGACAGATCAGACAGACACTCTTTGTGTTGATGAGAATCAAGGTCTGGTGTAAGTCACAAGGGGAGCTTGAAACCCTAGTTCTAGGGTTAGGAGGGAAACAAAAGAAAGGGATTGGGAAAACACTGTGGATAGATAGTTTTGATGCCTCACATGTTTTCAGAAATGGGAGAGATGGAATGTAAATGAGATTCAGAGTATATACTGATGTGCTACTTCTGGAGTAGGGTTTATCTCTCTCTCTCTCTCTCTCTCTCTCTCTCTCTCACCATGTATGTGTGAATCCTGTAGAAATAGTTTCTTGTTTCTGGAGGTCTGCAGAATTTTTTTCGCAGGTTGACAACATGAGTAACTCACTCACAGACGCTGTTGACAATTTCAAGGTTTTAAAATGGAAAAATGTTTCTTATGCTGTGTTTGTGGTTTGTTTGTTGCAGGCTCTTTATTTTTGTGTGCCATTCAGGGACCAGTTACTGGAGTATTGTGGTCAGAACAACAAGATGATTGGAGACACAGAGGAAAATCTTCTAACTTGTTTGTCAGAACTATTTACACAAGTAAGGTTCTGCTCCTTTGGTCCCATGTTAATGCAATATAGCAAGGGGAGACACTCCCTCTGTGTTTTCTTTCTTTTTCTTGCTTGTGGTAACAGCTTAAGAAGCTGTATTACGGAAATATCACCACTTGCAAACATTGGTTCTAGATAAGAGGTTGCAATCCTGACCTCTTTGCATGTGAATGGAACAAATACTCAAGACCTGCAAAAAGGATGTTGCTCTAATCTGGCACATTGTTTTAGTGAATGGATGTTTATTTGTATGGATAACTCGTATCCTTGATTGCAAGATGAATGGCTGGCTAAGGTTATTTTGATACCTGGTTCTGTTGAAAGACTTTGCTTGCACATGCTTTTGTGTGTTTGTGAAGCAGTGGTACACATGTTTGATTTCTGTGTTGAGGTTCTCTCAGAAGCTTTTAGCTCAACCAGCCCCTGAGTTCTTTGGTATTCCAATGTTGTGTGTTGGGGTAATGTTCCTAGATCAATTCACAGAAGAAGAAGACAGGTGTGATTGCTCCAAAGCGATTTGTTCAGAGGGTTAAGAAGCAGAATGAAATTTTTCGCAGCTACATGCACCAGGTGCATGCCTAACCCCCTTCTCTGAAAAGAAATATTTATTGAATTGTTGTCTCTAGTAGTGAACTGACATTTTGGATAATGTAGAACTTTTAATTTAACATGATATGTCTAGAGAGACTGACAGGTTAACCCCAATAATGGACAGGGGATGGTTTTGTGGTGGGAACAATGTTTGTCCAGTGTTGTAAAGTTTGCTGTACTTGTGGGAAGCAATTATGTGCTTTTGTGGAGGGTTGTGAAGCATATATGGGCACAATATGGAGGAGTCATAGAGAATGGTGTGTGTAGAAGGATCCTTGTGTCCTGGGCAGTTCTGCTTCACCCACAACAAACACCTTGTTTTGATAAGTAAAAAACTGCTGGGCAGAAATATGACTGGCTTCTTCACTGTGCAGGATGCTCATGAGTTTTTGAACTTCTTGTTAAATGAATTGGTTGACATTTTGGAGAAGGAAGCTAGAGCAGCCAAATCAAATTCTGGAAACCAGGCACCTTTAGAAAAAGTTCCAAATGGATCACTCAATGGAATGGCCAATGGTAATCATCATAAGGAGCCTGTAGTCACCTGGGTACATAAAATCTTCCAGGTAAACTAGTGTTTCATATCCTTCTTGGCTTTCATTTCAGAGTGTTGTTGGCTGAACTATGCTTTCTTAACCACATGTTCACAGATGCTGCCTTGCTTTGCAGGGGACATTAACAAATGAGACCAGGTGCTTGCGATGTGAAACAATCACTGCTCGGGATGAAACATTCTTGGACCTCAGCCTTGATATTGAACAGAACAGCTCTATCACAAGTTGCCTCCGCAATTTCAGTTCTACTGAGACCCTGAATGCGGAGGATAAGTTTTTCTGTGACAAGTGCTGCAGGTGGGTGCTTCACATGCTTGCGCTGTTGAAGGAGGTTTGGAATGTGTATTTCCACCCCTTATGAATGACATCTGGTCTGATTGTATTTTTTTTCTCTCTGCAGCTCTCTGCAGTTGCTCCACTCAGAAAACTGAGGGTGGTGTGTGCGTGTCTTAGATTATGAATGAATTCTTTAAATCCTACCCAGTCTTCTCAGTCTGGGTGACCCTTTCTGACATCATCTGGAATTTGTCTGCCAGTTTGCAGGAGGCACAGAAGAGAATGAAGATAAAGTCACCACCACGCATTCTGGCACTTCATCTCAAGCGCTTCAAGTACATTGAGCAGCTGGGCCGGTACAAGAAGCTTTCTTACCGGGTGGTATTCCCTCTGGAACTCAAGCTTTGTAATACCACAGATGATGCCCCGGGGTCTGAAGCGGAGTACTCACTGTTTGCTGTGGTAGTGCATGTGGGCAGTGGACCTAATCATGGACACTATGTGAGTCTGGTGAAGAGTCACAACCACTGGCTCTTCTTTGATGATGAGAATGTTGAGATGATTGATGAGTCTGTTGTGCAGACATTTTTTGGGTCAACACAGGAGTATTCAAACAATACAGACCATGGCTATATCTTGTTCTATGAGAGCTTGGAGCCTAAGCAGTGACCAACTCTTTCAATCCTAACACAAAAGAGTTCCCTTTCTTTATTAAGAAGGAAGAACCCTTCCTTTCAAAATCTTTTCTTGCATACATATCTGAGGAGACCAATGGGCACAATTTTCTTTTGTGCACCCGGGAAGATTTAACAGTAGGGTACACTCGCTAGGAGTGAGAGTGGGGATGGAAATCATTATTGATAACAAGGCAACAAAAGTGTTTTCTCCAGATTTCTGTTGTCAGAGTGATTGAAGAAGGCATGGTTGCTGGTGCTACTTTTGACGGATCAAAGTAGAAGGTTCATACCTCGCACGCAAACAGCAAGTGGTTTCATACTGGGGGAAATTTGGATATAGCCTTGAATGATATTGAAAACAACAATACCCAAGGAAGGAAGGAAGTTTATTATACGAGAATCAATTTCTGATAAATTTGTTTCTCTGTACAATGCTCCCACAAGATTGGAGAAAGTGCTTGAATATTTCATTACTGAAATATCCTGGAGTTTTGCCCTCTTTGTAAAGATCAGGAACTGTTTTTGGTTGTGCATAATTGAGCATGGATTGACAAAGTTTTTATACGTATACTTTGGAACTGCTCTTCAATCAACAATAGCACTTCACTGTTGGCAGAAAAGATGATCTCTGACTCTGATTTTGCGCGTGCACACATCCCATAGACCTTATGGGTATCCACTTCTTATGTTTTGCTCATAACAACGAGTACACATGAACCCATGATGCAGTTTGTGACACTTTTGCTATCATTGTGTGGGATGTTAATTTTCACGTGAGTCAAGAACAACTACGTGTGCTTTCTTCAAACATGTTCAACTCCTCTGGTTGACAAGTTGACATTGTCATTGTCGACTCAACACAAGCAGATTTTCTTCTTTGATCTTGTGTCACGCAAGGATTTGTTACTTTTGATGCGGTTCAAGTCAAAAAAAGGACCTATCACAACTAACACTCTATTGATCAATTTCTCCCCTTAACAATGGAGGTATTTGGATGATGACATAAGTAGGCGAATGTGTTTTTACACAACTGTGCCAACATCGTGTGGAGTTTGAAAGGATGAAAGGGCCCTTCTCTTTTTGTTTTGGTTATTTTTCTTTGACAAAAAAATTCAATCACATTGCAAAGGTTGCAAGCATTTTTCATCTTAAGTTAGGTGATAATTATAGGCCTAACTATTTCCTAATTTCCACCCCTTTAGAACACATCTCTCATCTCCACACCTGACTTATTGCAAGTGATTGGTTTTTATATGAAAAAATATGATCGACCTACTACAAGTGGTTGATTTTTGACATGGATGATTTTTGACATGGATAATTTTTGACATCTAGTTTGTGCTAACTTGACATCAGGTAAATTCTCCTTTTTCTTTTTTCTCATCTTTTTGTGCATTTTCTTAATCTACGGTGTGTTTAGCAATAAAGTTTTGCAAGGTTGCACAATAACAAAATTAATCAACTACTTGTGAGTAAAGGAACAACCCTAAACCCAATGTGTAATTAGGTACTTCCAAATAAACTAGAAAGTTTTGGAAGGTTTGAAGAATGTCTGAAGAAAAGGTTGATCAATAATGATTTTTGATGTTGTTTTCAAGTTTTGGCGATTGGGTGTTGAATAAATAATTATTTTATTTTTTGAAAATTCACTTTGACAGTTAAAAAAAAAGGGTAATTTATGAAAATTTGACAATAACAATAAATATTGGCAATTTCTTGGGTAGGTTTCCTTGGGGACACTCTACACCTCTATCATATCATAATGAGGCTAAATTTTTGTAAATTTTCCCTCCTTTGTAATTAATTTTAAATCTCAGCATTTCAAACAAGACAATAATATTTTTTTGACACTTAAAATATAATTTAAATAAAATTATTGCCAATCCTGAAAAGGTACTACACTATTATTATATTGTTCCAGCCTTTGTTTGCTCTGCCAGGAAGGGAAGGAGAGACAACTGACAATTGGGTGGTTCTTGCCTTTTATGAAGAACCTCCAATCTTGGTTTAATTTATTTTATTTCATTTTCAAATGGATTGGATTCCAGTTCCACAAAAGAAAATTGGAACAAAAATTTAGTTCTGGTCTGGTTCTTGAAGAAAACAAAAGAACTCAGGTTCTGGTTATGAAAATCTGACCCAGTTTTAAAGATTAGAAAAAATCCCATAACCTAATACCCCACCGATGCAATATAACCAATGGTTCTTAAGGTGGGTATTTGAGGATCAACCTTCATGCATAACTCATGATCATTACCAAAAAGAACTGTGTAAATTTATGACCAGTGGGTATTAGGGTTTGTAACCCTAAATGTCCACCAATCCAACAACAAAGTCTGATGCGTAGGTCTTGGAGGTCAAAAGGACAAATAGTCACTGGTGCGACATTAGGAGCATATCATAAGCTTTTTGAGGAGAAAGAGCTCCGAACCTGTCAGGGGGCTGGAAAGAAATCATTCTGAAGAATCATATCTGTCAGGTTGTAACGAGAAACCTGCAATAAAACTTTGAAGGGCAAGCACTGACCAGGTGTAACAAATCAAATGCAGCTCACTTTACAATGGCATCTGATTGACACTGGGGTTTGCTCATTGAACTTCTTTAGTGGCTTGACGCTTTGGAAGGTGAGCAACCTATGTTACCAAAACAGAAAAACACAACTAGAACAGACTGAATTCATAACCCATTGCAGTGTCACTGACTTGTAACATATCAGGCCGTCACCTAAATGTTCAGGATTCAGGTTGACATTGTGTGGCCTAAAACATCCTAAAACCCTACATCCTACACATGACTCGTAACACAGAAGAGAAAGCAGATGGTGGTTTACCAGGGATTCTCACTCTGCCTTGCAATGACAAACTACTGGAGAGTATTACATGATGTAAGGTGTTGGGTTCATTCTTCCTCTTGACAAAGTTTTATTGGTTATGAGGTTTATACCCACTATCCACAAGTGAGCATGTGAATCACACAGGAAGAATGGAAAGAAATGCATACCTTGTTGCATTGAGCTGGCTGCAAAATTTCCAAATGTCTAAGCTCCTCTATTTTCCTCCAAAGGCGATGACAAATGTGCAAGAGAAGAGGCAGGTGCAGTCATTACACCTAGTTTTTTGGTTAGAAGTTGCTCAGGGCAGAGTACAAATAGCAAGTTTCAAACTGAACTCAAAAAAATAGCTTCAGGATCTGCATCTCTGAACCCCCCACTAATAATCACAACTAAGAGATGTTGTAGGACCACAATGACTGAGAATTAGGGGTCGTGTAGAAGCCTCCAATGTTATTTGCTCGTTCTGTACTGGGGATTGATGGGGTAGACCAAGGGGCACTACCTACTACTACTCCTGTTGGTCGACTGCTGGTACTCTCTTGTTTCCCAGATTTCTCCGCATGCATTCCCATCCTGAAACCACACCATGACAGTTATATCAAAATCAGAAATGCTTACTAAACAAATCAACCTTACAAGTTCTCACACCCAGGCAACATATTTAACTACCAAACATAAAACAACAGCAGCCTTGATAGCAACTGAATCCAGGATTGGGGATTTGCTACAGTCCACTGATCAATCCACATGATACAGTTTCATCCATAGAGGAGAGTGCATGGGGATGAAAACTCTTAGAACTCATGCCACCTTCTGAGCCAGGAAGTACCAGCATCATCATGGATGTATGTTATCATCAGTAGACACCCTTCTGGAAATATGGATGCTGTTCAGAATCAATGTCGAAGGAGTAGTAAAACATGAACATGCATATCTTTTTCACAAGTATTGAAAACTTCTCCATACATATGCTTCATGTCAACCTGAGCAGAATTGAGGGATGACCTGACAACAAGGTTATAGAGATTTCTATTCCAGCAACATGATCAGCAAAACAGAAAAAGGAGGAGACCCAACCCCTATAAACACTGGGAAAGAAGAGTGGTTCAAAGAATATAGCAACAGCAGTCATTCATATGTTCAGTCACCTTGAACAGCAACAGATATGGTAGTGACCAGCTACCATAAACATCCTGACAACTTCATCAGTTCTCATGGCAGTTGATGGAGGTCAATGTCATACATTAACCAATGTACTGACTTTCTCTCACAAGACTGGTAGTAATGGGAGGAACTCTCAGCCATGATCCGGTTAGCTCAACAGAATGTAAAAAGAGAAGGAGCTGACCAAGCAGAAACTGCGAAGAAAATGGAATGCAAAATAACACCAACAAACAATAAGAACCAAACACAGTGACTAGCTCTGATGACTCCACAGTCACTTCATCATCTCCTGTACATAAGTGAATGACCAAGGCTGCCCCAAAAATGCAGGCCAAAAAACTTTCCTATACAAAATTCTGCATCTGGAGTTTCTCTTGCAGCTCTCTGGAAGCAACAGGAAAACCCAAGTCATTTTGGCTTCTCACTTGAATCCATATAAACAGCAAGGACCATGTTTACACCTTTACTGAGAGACCACCAGCAGCCCTGTTTACTGAGTTTCAGTTGCAAGTCCAGAAGCAAGTGGGGAAGACTTGGTCATAATAATACTGGGCTGGAACCCCACACCATAAAAGGGAAAACACAAAGAAAAATACAGAGGGTGAAAATGGAAAAAACAAAAGAGGAGGCACAATATGAAGAAAGAACAGAATATAACAGAAGATGGGAGAATGCAAACAAAGACCCAAGTGGGCTTAGAAAGGCCTCCCCACTTACAAGACTACACAAAGTCATGCAGAAGACTTGGAACACTGCAATTCCAAAAAGAAATTCCTCTTTATTGAGCAAACCTCTAGTCCTCTTTAAGGGAATCTTTAGAGGGTAGCCCAAAAGCTCATTTTCGTAGAATCACTAACCAAACTGTGTGGCAAGTACAGTTCTTGCATTGTGACATCTGCCACATTGGCTGTGACACAACAAAGGAAATGGATACAATGGCAAATGCATACATATCACACTCAGAGACTCACATGAAGATGGATAAGGGAAATGTTTGAAGACATCAGTGGAAGGAATAACTTACCCTCGGGCAAGGCGCGCTAGATTCTCGCGATACTCGATGATTTGACCACGAAGAATATGATTAGGTCGAAGAGTTTTGTCGACAACACTTCCATTAACACCAGGTAAAGGTGGCAACACTTCACCAGTGATAGGGCTTGTGTCATGAGTCCTGCAGAACAGCTACAACTGATGAGCTTGACCGGTCACTTCTGGCCAAAGAATTATTACAAAAGAACTGAAAATGATCAGACGAAAAGTTTCCACATTGCAACATTTGCCCACACAAAAAATAGTAAGGAAAATACAGAAAAGAGAGAGACGAAACTGGAGCCAGCGTAGAATTGCAGAACGCTCGTAGGAGTGGCCATCAGCAGTGATGACAGGATCCTGCATCACCTCCTGTGTGATGCAATCGATGAATTCTGCAGGAAGGTGTGGCTGATGCACCAGATCACCATCATCCCAGATTCGCATTGCTGACTCAAATGCTGACTGATCAGACCACAGGCTACGGCTATTCAACTGTGCTGGCAAGATGCCATTGAGGGGGTCACTCCCAACACTCGTCATATTTTGGGTGGGCTGGGGTGAGAACAAGGAAGCTGGAAACTGCGTCTCAAGGTCGCCAGATACTCCAACACAGCTTGGGCTTGTGGGTGCTGCTCGTTCTGAAACCCTGGATCCCAGAGGGAGCATCCAAGGTGACGGGCTCTGGTTGACAAAAACACTTGGGAGCTGAATTTGATCCAGCTGCGGAGCCTCCCACATTCGCCATTTCCCCTCACCAGAAGCAGCCTCCTCACCTAATAACTCATTTCCTGCCCTGAAAGCCTGCCTCCTAGGCCCAAGGTTGGATTCGTCTGCTGCCCATGGCTCCAGAATCTGTGGTGGTTGTTCTACAGGAATCATCCCATCCCATGACAACCCTGCCACTGGAGCATGGATTGGTGGTTGTGGTCCAATAGGGGCCACATAAGTGCTGCCAGAGAGCCCTTGCCCAAACAATGACTCAAAGGGACCATCCACAACTTGCTTGATTGGGTCTCTCTCTCTCTCCTGGAAAGCCACAAACAAGCCGTCATGTCATCATGCAAGACACCTTTAGAGCATGAACTTATCAAACTGCTGACACCACAGTGTGCAATTTACCTTGCTGTGATTCTGTCATCCCAAAATCAATCAGAAGGGATCTATACTACCTATTTGCCACAGGGGGTTGTTGCTACAAAGTTGAGGATCAACAAAAGAGTCTCAAGCCTTGATGGAAGTCAGTCATAAAAGATGCAGGAAAGTTTTCAGGTCTGGAAAATGGGTAAGACTGTATTCTTGCTTTCTGGTGACAGCATTCACACTTGTATGTAGGCAGCAGCTACATCCCCAGGCATCAGGCAGGGAAAACAGAGGGAGATGTGGTAACATTCCTTCACTTATAATGGCAACAAACATATATCCTGGGTGCAGAAAGAGACAAAGAATTTTACAAAGAGGGTCACTGGGTATGAAACATAAAGAAAGAAGAGGAGCTTGACCCTGTGAGAATGCACTGTGCCAGGAACTATAGGCACTAGGAAAACCATGAGACTTGGGAGCTAAGAACCAGTGGACAATAATAGCTGCTCCCACTCTCAGCCTTTTTCCCCCTTCTTTGCATTAACCACGTGATAATTTTACTACTGCAAAGGCTGAGATTTTCTTTATACAGAGACAATACAAGAAGAGAGCAATCAACAAATTCTTCAGTTTGGTTCTTACTGAATTTGGAAGAAGTTCAGGGTCGTTGATCCCATCGATGCAAGGATTTCTGCCATTCCAACTCCCTCTCTCAACAGCAGCATCATTGCTGGAATTGAGCTCAGACACAATGCTGTTTGGAAGAAGTTCAGATGGATCCATACTTTTCTCTGCTGCTGGTGCTGAGAACCCTTTGCCCCAGACCTTTGTCCATGGCATACGATTCCAAGCAGAGTAAGTGGTGGTATCTGAGCCCTTTGCATTTGGTGGTACCTCAACTGCAGGAGGAACAGGAACTGTTGTTGGTGTGGCACCCACTGGTGTTGTTGTTACACCTTTCGTAGTTTTGGGTCCTGAGTTTTGGGTCCCTTTACCCCAAAAAGATGTTGAGTTTGTGATGTGAGTCTTGGAGTTTGCTGCAACTGAGCCCTTGATACCACCACTCCTTGGTTTCAAAGCTCCTCCTGCAATCTTCACCTCGCCAGCCTTTCCATTCAGATCTGCTGCCCTAGCAGCCTTGTTAACCTTCTTCACAGGATCACCAGAATTAGTTTGGCCTGGGACAGTCACCTTTGATCCATCTGTCTTCTTCTCACCCTCAACTGCCTTTTTGTCACTATCCTTACTCTTGCTATCTCTTGCCATCTTCTTGGAGTCTTTTTTGGACTCTTCAGAGTCTTCTGTTACATCCCGAGAAGAAGCCCTCTCCTTGCTCAAATCACCGCTGCTGCTGCGCTCCCTCTCCTTCAATTTCTCCTGTCGCCGCCTCTCAGCTTCACGCTCTCGACGAAGCTCCCGTTCTCTCTCTGCAGCTGCCTCTCGCTCACTCTCTCTCTCGGCCTCCATCTTCTCATCCCGTAGACGTCGTCGTTCCTCCACCAATCGTGCAACCTCTTCACGTTGCCTCCGCTCCTCAGCTTCCAACTGCTCCCTCTCCATTCGTGCTTGTCTCTTCTCTTCTGCCTTTCGTCTTGCCTTCTCTCCCCTGCTCCCTTCCTTGGTGCTGCCATCTTCACCACCACCACCACCCCTACTATGCTGACTACCTCTACTGCCTCCACTGAGTGGATCCTCTGTTACCCTCTCATCCCTCCAAGCCTTTTGGCATAGCCATCTAAGGCTGACAAACAACAGTGAGAACACTCTAAACAGCGAGAACATCGCCGAGTCCCCTCGACATTTGTCTCCTCCACCAAAAAACCCACCTCCTCCTCCATAGCTTCCATAACCTCCTCCACCACCACCATCTCCCCAGTACGGAGACCAGGATCCATAAGGTCCTCCTCCTGCTCCTCCTCCTCCAAAAGGAATTCCTGAAGAACTAGTCCAACCTCTATTGACACCTACCATGGATGGTGGTGGGTGGTGCATTCGATCAGGATGCCATCCTCGGGCAGTCCAGGTCGAACCTCTGGTATCCCCACCACCTCCTCCACGTGCACTAAACATAGCAGTGGGTGGTGAAGGTACTCCTCCTGCTGCTGCTGCCTGAGCTAAGTTACCTGGAATTCCAGCAACATGGGTGCCATTGCTGCTGGGGACATCTAGCACAGGTCGTCTTGACACATGCCCACAGTACGTGCACATGAATTTGCCGCCAACAGGAGTCTGGTCTCTGTAAGCAGACCAGCAGTTGCGGCATCGTCGAGTGGCTTCCTTTCTCCATTTTGCCGCTTCTTGTGCCTCAATCCTCTTCCTCTCCCTCAAGAATGCACTCCTGCGTGCCCGCCATTGTGACAGCCGTGGCATGGCCAGCTCGTACCATCCTAAGCTCACCAGCATCACTCCTACACACGCCAGCCTCGGCGACGTGACCTCCAATCTAAAATTGGGTGGCAACAGCTGCGAGAGCGCCCAGAGGATGATGAGCGGGATGATCAGCCACGGCAGCATCGTCACGATACGCCGCGACCACCTTGACGCCACGCACAGTATGCACATTCTCTTCTCTCTCTCCCCCCCCCCTTCCTCCAAACCCTAACACACTCTCTCTTCTCCTCGCTTCTATCTTCTTCTACTCTCTTCTGTTTTGTTCTTCTCCTCTCCTCTTCTTTAGGGTTAGCACACCCTTCTTCTTCTGCTATCCTCCTCCGCGAATTCCAAACCTCCTCCAACTGCTCCTTGCGAGGAGCTCTAGTAGTACCAAAGCTGCTCTACTTCTTCCTCCCAAATTCGTCGTCTTATCCACAACTACAAGAAAAAGTACGAGCAACGCCTCCTCCTCCTCCGCCTGTTCTCCTGTGTATACGCCGACGACAATGTTACGCTTGCACTGGTAATGCCATACCATTGCAAATTCCCGCCGTCCTCCTCCGCGCCCTATCTTCTTCTTCGAGCTGCTGTACTAGTATAACTCTGTCCCTCGGTTCTTCCCCTCGGAAACCCGCCTCCTCTTCCTCCGCGACTGCATCCGCCCCACTCGCTTGTCGCTTATTCTATGTGCGTGGGTGGGTCTCTCTTCTATCAGTCGCACTCGCAGTCTCAGTCTCAGTCTCAGTTGTCTGTTTCTGGCTCTTCCTCTTCCTCTCCTTGCGGAAAACAAATCCCTGAGCTGCTGCTGCTGCAATTCACGTTGCTCTTGTCTCCTTCCACAAGGCTGAAAAACCCCTAAAACTATCCCGACAAAAGAAGAAAGCTCGAGAATGCGGGAATGGGTACTTCAGCAACAAGTTGCTGACGAGTTTGTGAGTGTTCTCACACACTTTGCAAGCGCTAATGAGTCGGAGATCCGCGCCCCTTCTCTGCATCGCCTCCTGTGCAAGAAAAGAGGGTTTGCAATGCGCGACAGGCAAGCGCTCGCTCGATCGCTCGCTCGCTCCCACACGCTTTGTCGCCCGCGCGGTCTACCAGGCTCCTGCGCGGTTTACCAGTCACCCGCGCGGTCTATCAGTCACCTGCGCGGCGTTTTTTTCCCCCCCTCTCACTGTGGTAATAATATCTCGTTATTAGTTTTGACCGTGGACCATTAGATGGGCTACGGGCAGGTTAGGAACCTTTTTTCGGGCAGGTTAGGTACTTTCCCCCCCTCCACCTTGATCCTTTTTCGCTTTCTTTAGTTTATTGGGTTTTTATCTGTTTTAATATTTACTTATTTATTATTTTTACAATATTATTTTCAGTTTTTTGGGTTTATTGGGGTTCTGGGTATTTTTTATATTACTCCCCCTCTCCCCCCCCTAATTTATTACAGAAATAGATTAGTTTGTCTTATGTATAGTACACTACAATAAGGGTTTTTCTTTCAATTTTTTGATGTGGAAAAATTAGGTAAATATTTCCAAAACATTAGCAAAAAATATTCCAATCTACACTAGTTTTGTTTCCTTAAAAAAACTTGTGTTATTAGGCTTAATTTTTCAAACCCAAGAGAGGCCTTTTCTAATTCATAACTTTTCTACTTTTGTGCATCCCTAATCTTTCAAACAAAAATGAATGGGGTTTCATTTGGGGCATTTCACTCAAGTTTCATCTCCCAACAATTCATGTGGAGGGGAGGAGGGTTTATTAGAGACTTGATGAACACACACAACATACCATCATTAGTAGTATGTAGTACTTTTTCCATTGATGTTGCAACCAAGGTATGATGATGTGTATGTAAGGAAACCCTAGGAAACCCTAAAATTCAAAGGTATTTAAAAAGAGAGATGGTGTGTGTGTGTATATTTTTGGCCCTTTTTTGCAAGAATGGGGATTATGATGTAAGTTGGGTTGAGTGATGATGAAGTGGATGAAACGATGGTTGGTTATATAAGTAAACTAACCACAAACGATACACGGCTAGTTAGTTGTTGCGTGACACTCATCCATCCACACTCATTCAAATTGAGCATCATTTTGTGGCTTGTTAAGTTGTTACTTAGTTGAAAAGATCATGAAACACTCCCACCATTCCACCCCCCTCTCCCCCAAAAAAAAGGAGGATTTTTTTTTTTTTTTTTTTTTGATGTCATGAATGACATCAAATCCAATATGGAAATGTCAACATAAAATTATGGGAACATATTTCATGGCATTGAAATTCGAACGTTACTACAAATTAGTCAACACGGAAATGCACAAAATGTGCAAAAATTGTCAAAAATTGGGGGCAAATAACAAATCACACGGCAACCTACACATTTTGTCAACCCCTTTGATGGAATGGATGGTGTGGGTCTGAAGAGGCCCGAATCAAACCAATCAACACCCCCCCTCCCCCCCACTTTTTGGCTCTTCCCTAAAATTCGGTAACCAAGTGAAAGGGAAACACGAGCGAAATTACCGAATTTCTTTCGCACAACATCAAAAATGTTCCAACAAGGATACCTACCGACCGACCGAGGATGGTGCCCAATTCAAAGGGTGATAAATTAAAAAAAATTTAAAATTCTTTTTAAAAAAAATCCTCCGTTCCAAGGGGTGGGGCAAGGTTTTGAACCTTGATTGATATTTCCGGTTCTTTTCCCCCAATAATTAATCATGTGAGGCACTATGACCAGATTTTTATATTATATAACATGCAAGATGGCTATGTAATTTGCTTTATAGTATTTTTGAAATCTAGATTTTTTTTCTAGATATTTTTTCTTTGTTCTTTGTAGAACTTACATGGGATTTTGTAGTCAAGGTTGTTTTCGGCATGCCATTTAGCCTTCAATTGTATATATATGCTCAAAATGTGCCAATAGGAAATCATCCAAAGTGGGCATTTTCACCTAGTCACTTTGATTGTGCATTTGCCTTAGAAGAAGAAGGGGGGTGCCAAATAGAAGGGAGAAACAATTGGGTGAAGAAGGCCTTTTGAATGGCCATAGTAGGCCAAACTCTTCACAATGATGATGAATGCACATACATAGAACGACAGAATCAATGTTGTACATACAAACATATATATATATTCATCCATCAAACATTGCCAATTCATTGGAAGTCCAAGCTCTTCCCAATTATATTCCATCCATTCACATACAAACCTTGGAACCAATCTTTGTAGAAGTAACCCAAGTGCAATACATCATGACACTATATGTACCTCAATGAGTCCATCTATAATAACTCATTTTGGACATTATAGTAATACATTCAATCCATGGAATCTATAGGTTCATACATCTTCATGCCATGGTTGCAAAGATTTGCAAAGAAGGAAACATACTTCATCCATAATAAGACCTTTCATCTATATAGGTACTTTGCTATTGGGCCTCCCAGATGGATGTTTGAGTCCCCATATTGCTTGTCTCCATCCCCTATTGGGTTGGTTTTTTTTTCTCCCTATTGAGAATGCAAGGAGTCCTTAACCCCCAAGAGTCCTAACCCTTGTGGCCCTAGTAACCTTCTATGTCATTCTGCTTTACCCTAGATTGTGCTTTGCTATTGGGCCTCCAGGGCGGGTGTTTGAGTCCCAATATTTGCTTTGTCCCTTCAGTTTTCTGTTTCCCTCCCTATTGGAACCCCCAAGGAGTCCTTCCTTACCCTAGGGGCCCTAAACCCCAAGGGCCTTAACTTCTTTATCAATATCAGCCCTTTTAAGCTACATTGTGCTAATCTAGTGGGCCCCCAAAATCCTAACTATTTTTTAAGAATCTATTTTAAAATTATTATAATTTTTGGGTTGGAACATTTGGCCTAATCTTGAGATTAATTTTTTGAATTTCAAAATGTTTCAATTCTAGTCATCTTCACAAAGAATTTAAAGTTGGTCCGGGTTTAGACCAAGTCCATTACCATTTCCATTACACACAACTAAACAATGTTTTTCATTTGTGTAATATTAATTTGTTCCACTAGTTCACATTATTTAAAAATTTAAAAATGTAATTTTTATCATGTGTAATCAATCAAATGCAATAAATTGCCTAAAATGGAGGACCAAGCTTTGTTTGTTTGTTTTTTTTTTGGGGAAACAAAAGAGAAAGTTGTACTTCTCTACCTAGATAATCTAAATTTCATTTAAAAATAGGTTTAACACACTTAGTCCAAGTTTTAATTCAATATTGAATGAATTTGCATAGTATAATTTGTTTTGGATGTAACTCAATTTAATTCAAAAATTTATATTAAATTAAACATTTTTCTCCTTTGGATTCAAACTAAGTAATATTCTCATTGAAATTTCAAACGAATTGAATTTGGTTGAATTCAATTAAATTGAATATCTAGTCCAAAAACCTTAAAATTTCACCTAATTTAAACCTACCTGACTCTTAGAATTACAACAACCCCCCCCCCCCCCCCCATTGGCCCTCACTATTGAAATCCCAACATCTTTTAACCCTAGGGGCCCTAACCCTAGTAACCCTTATGTGGAAACCCTACTAAGGGCCCTAACGCAAGAGGCCATGACCATCTTTTGCTATTGGGCCCTTAACTTTACATAGTGCTTTGCTATTGGGCCTCCTACATAGGGTGTCCCAAAAGTGCTTGTCCCTAAAGGGAGCCTAACCCTAGAGCCTTAGCCCAGCAGGCCCTGACCATCTTTGTCATTGGGCCCTAAACCCATTGGACCTAACTCTAAGTCCCTGAACCCACTAGTTGGATCCTAAACCTAGACCCCTAGGCCATCGGACCTACACTAAAGGCCCTGATCCTAGGGGCCCACACCTTTCCCGTCGTCCTACATTGCGGACTTTGGGCTTAGGGGCTGCTGCTGGCGAGCACAAGAGGGGTGCGACCCTTGGAGCTCGCTCACGGCGCTGTTGCAAACACACGCACACAAACAACCGCCACCTTTCGCGAATCCCATTTCACGCGAGTCATCACCTCTCGAGAGCGCATGCTTTGATTTCAGTCCATTACCTCCTCCTCCTGCTGCTCCTGCGGTTGAATTTGAACTCGATTTTCAAGCTTCTCCAGGCGCTGCTGGCAGAAGAAGAAGAAGAAGAAGAAGAAGATAGAAAGAAAGAACGAAAGAAGAAGAAGTTCTGATCTGACCCATCTTCTTCTGTATGTGTGTGCATTGGCCCGGTTGCGTAGTTTGCTTCATTGCGTTTTGTGATCGGATTCAGATTCTGGATTTGTGCAACGAGCAATTGAGGCGGGGAGGACTGCATTGTTTCAGAGAGGAGGAATTATTAAGAGACTGTGTTGTGCTGAGCATTATTAGTCTATCCAGAGAGGAGGAGGAAGACGACGAGGACGAGGAAGCGGAGCAGCAGCAGGAGACCAGGAGCAAGAAGAAGAAGAAGAAGAAAGGAGGAGGACGAAAAGGAAGTACATTGAACTTCTTGGATCTGCAATCACGGATAACATGTCGGTCCAGGAGTACTTGGAGAAGCATAAGCTTTCCATGCGCATTGAAGATGCTGTCAATGCTGCAGTTCGAGCGAAAAGCCCGGACCCTGTGATTTTCATTGTATGTACTCTTCTTGCCATCTATGTTTTGCCAGTTTTCCAGAACTTTGTGCATTCCAATTCTGAGAGAGATTTTTGCTTGCTTGCTACTAGAGAGATTTGCTAAAGCAGGCGAAGAAGAAGAAGAAGAAGAGGAAGATCGTGTTCAAGAACTGCATGATGGATTGCTTGTTTGCTTGTGACTCTTGTGTTATGTTGTGTTGGTGAAATGTTGCTTGACTTCAGTCCGATCAATTGAAAAGAGCTGTTCCCGGAGTCATAACCAAGATGAAGGCTCGACAAATTGTGGACAGTCGTGGAAATCCCACTGTGGAGGTGGATCTGTACACCAGCAAGGGCATGTTTCGCTCTGCCGTTCCCAGTGGTGCTTCCACAGGAATGTAAGCAAAGCTCAATGAGCAAAATCTTTCTAGCCATATCTAAGACTTGTAAACCTCTTGTTCTTCATCCTCTTCTTGTTCTTGTTCTTGTTCTTCTCATCATCGTCTTCTTCTTGTAAACTTCGTCTTCTTCTCCCTCTTCGTCTTCTTCCTTGAATTCTTGTTTCTGTCGCAGCAAGCAAGGCGCTAGTGATTTGTTTCTAGCTGTGTGTGACTGTGTGCTTGTTTTGTCCATTGGCGGCTGCAGACACGAAGCGGTGGAGTTGCGGGACGGCGACAAAGCATTTTATATGGGAAAAGGTGTGCTAAAAGCAGTGGCAAATGTAAACGACAAAATTGCACCTGCTTTGATCGGCATGGATCCAACGCAACAAGCCAAGATCGACAAAGTGATGCTCGAATTGGACAAGACTGATAACAAGGTCTGCAATCAACATTTCCATTTCTTTACCCAACAACAACAATTTCTTAAATCACAACCAACAACAATCAATCGCAGCAGCAAAAATAAATTTCAGACTCAGTCACTCCTCCTGAAAGTTGTTTGAATTATAATTCAAGTCTAAGACTTGGCATCACATGATCTGACAAAATTGTACAAAATCTGTACACACATGTCCTTTGGTCAGGGAAATCTTGGCGCAAATGCGATTTTGGCTGTGTCAATGGCAGCGTGCAAAGCAGGAGCGTCTGAGAAGGGGGTATGACTGCTAATCATTTTCCTCTGCCTAATTCTCCAACTGCTAGACTTTCTTCGATTGCAATTGTATATCATCAGACTCTTAGTTGCTGCTGCTGCTTGTTTTCCACCAACGCCCATCTATCCTTCTTCATCTCTCTGCTTCTGCTTCTTCTTCAGATACTTCTTCTTCCTCATCAGTCTTCCTTTTCGTCTCCTTGATCAATTTTAGATTCCTATTTTGAATGCTTCCAATTTGTATGATCTCTGTTATGAGACAGCTGCTGCTGCTTGTTGCTTGCTTGCTTCTTGATGATCAATCTTAGAGTGTTTGATTTCCACTACAAACAGTGAGTGAATTGAGTAGAATGCATGAATGTGTGCCGGGATGATCATGGCAGATTCCACTCTATCAACACATTGCAGAGTTGTCAGGAAACACAAAGCTGGTGTTACCAGTACCTGCATTCAACATCATCAATGGTGGTAGTCATGCTGGCAACAAACTTGCCATGCAGGTATGTGCGTCTAGATGTCTTGTCTACAACTGTTATAAAGCACTACTTGGCTACTGCCTCCTCGTTCTAAGTCCCTTATTCTGATAATGCCCCACCCTGGGGCTTTACCTAGCACTTGGGCTACCATGTCATCCTATGCCCCTCATTCTGGGAAACACGCAACTTCATCTTATGCCCCTTGTTCTCATAATACATCCATGGAAGGCTATCGTCTCATCCTAGGCCCATTACTCTGGGAATGCCGCCACCCTAGGGCTGTGTCCTGCACTTGATCATTCGTGCAGGAACTTGTTGTCTCTTTGTTGAAGCCCTGCATAATTTTTTTGTTTCTCAGGAATTTATGATTCTACCCACTGGTGCTGCCACATTTTCTGAGGCTCTACGAATGGGTGCGGAAGTTTATCACAACTTGAAGGTTGCTTGTGCTCTACCTCTTTTGACTGTGTATGCTCTCCATAGATGTTGGTAGAAAACTTCAATCTAAATTATCCTGATGCAGTAAATTATTTGTTGTTAGTAAACTTCACTGGAAAATTATTGTGCATCCATAAGATGTCAATAGTCAACATATATTGGTAATTTTACTTCAATGGAAGGCTATGGGTACATCGGTACAAAACTGGTAAAAACATTTCCAGTGTACATGGAGGGTGACTTACCAGGCTGAATAAAGTTTCTGCCTCAACAGAGGAGGCACCTTCCATGTGGAAGGTGCCTCCTCTCCTTTGAAATTCAATCACAGCAGTGCATTTTAAAAGTCAAATTCTACCAGATTTTATGCTGAGTAAGGACCTTTGAACAGGGCACTTCTGGAAATTTATGCCAGGTACTCAGTGCCAGAAGGCCATGTTCTTGGTCCTTGCCCTACGCATAAGATGTTGGTAGTAAACTTGAATCTAAATGATTCCACAAATGATTTCATGTGTTTTCAGGTTCTTGTCATATATATGTATAAAAATGGTATATTTGTATGTCTTTTGTGAGTGGGTGGGTGAATAAACCAGGATGATGGGATGTAACTGTACAGACAGTAATCAAGGGAAAGTATGGCATTGACGCATGCAATGTAGGGGATGAAGGTGGATTTGCACCAAACATTTCAAGGTCTTCTCTTTTCTACTGCCTATTCTTATTATCAACAGGATTTTGTAAAACAAAAGCTGGATAGACCTTTTAATCTGTAGAATCTCCATGTATCACCAAAGATTTGCTAAAACTGCATCCGAAGCAAACCATTGATTTAGGGCTTCTGTTCTAATAGCTGGAAATCCTTATGCACTGATTTATTTTGCTTTAAACCTGATGTGCACCTCTTTCATATCCTTCCTTATTTCTGTGTCAAATTTTGATATATTTTCTTATTCAGTAACAAGGAGGGCTTGGACCTTGTTAAAGAAGCCATTGAGAAAGCTGGTTACACTGGCAAGATCAAGATTGGCATGGACGTTGCAGCAAGCGAATTCTACACAGGTAGGACCACTAATTCATTACTCTTGCTATATATATAATATGTCTCACATTGTCATTACAAGAAAAAACAAAATCATGGAAAGTTTTGTCAATTTGTGCAGATTATTTGACTCCTTCCTTCCTAACAAACAGGACTCAGCTCACATTACATTATTTAGATTTTTATATGTTCAAGATTGCATTTATATTCATGCTTGTGAAATGTGCAACTACATAAGGTGTGCAAGTGTTGGTTAAACCCCATGGTGGGGGCATTCCTGAACTAATAAGGGGCTTAGGACAAGGGGGTGCCAAGTCTAGCCCTGCATTGTGGGGATGTCCTCAACCCATGGGCCTTACTGAACACAACGCATGAGGTGAAATATATGTAGATCATGACGCAGTAGGAGTGAGAGGCACTATGAACCTCCGATAGCGCTTTAACACTACTTAGTACATGTAAAAGGCACAAGGTACCTCTTGTTTTTTAGGAGCCATTGTTACCGTGTATAAGGTGTCTTCCAAATAAATTAAGAAATTTCTCCAAGTGCTTTTTACATTTGAAAAGAAATATACTAAGACTGTGAAACTCGTAACAGCTGATAAAAAGTATGATCTGGACTTTAAAACGCCCAACAACTCAGGGGCAGAAGTCAAAACTGGCGATGAGATGATTGAAATGTACAAATCATTTTGTAAAGGTGGGTCGACTTGTTTTCCATATCAATTAACATTTGATGATTTTCTCATGATCATGGTTAGGTGACAGGCCTATTCCACCAAAAGAAAATCTCCAAACTAAAGTCAAAAAAATTCAAGGTTTTCAAATGAAATGTGTTAATGAAAATATACTTTGTGTGCAAAAAAGATTACCCTATTATTTCAATTGAGGATCCATTTGAGCAAGATGACTGGGACCACACGAAGAAATTGACTGACCTCAACATTTGTCAAGTAGGTTGCAGCAGTGTTTCCTTTTTCTCTTTTTAATTTCCCAAAGTGGCAAACTGCTGCTAATAAAAACACATTTTACACTGGAAAAAAAGTACTTTCAAGGTTTTTTTTCTCAATTTTGTATTTGCAAACTAGAGAAAACTCACCACAAGAAAATCAAGGCATTCCACTCTATTAAATGTTACTGAATATGTATTTCCAAACAGGCAGTCATTTGAATATTCTTTGGGCAGGCGTTAATTAATTCACCATGTTCAAAAAAATAAGAGATTTGAATGTACATGTTTGGAAATTTCAAGCCTTCATATTTGCAACCCTATGTACATTTTTTCATCTAATTTTCATAAGTAAACTACATTAGGCGTTTGCAGATAAAATTTTGGTCTAGTGACAAATTATGAATTGCAATGTTGTAATACTTTGCGTGAGGGATGTAGGTATTAGGAGATGGTCTCCTTGTAACCAATCCCAAGCGTGTTGCATTAGGCATTTGCAGATAAGCTTTTGGTCTTTTGACAAATTATGAGTTCTAATGTTGTAATACTTTGCATGTGGGATGTAGGTAGTAGGAGATGATCTCCTTGTAACTAATCCCAAGCGTGTTGCAAAGGCAATTGAAACTAAGACTTGCAATGCACTTTTGCTCAAGGTATTTGTAAATGACATTCGTACCTGTGTTTTTTACTTAGGACAAATTTTGTCATTATTTGGATAAATAATTTGGGAAAAAATTTAATTTTTTTTAATATAGTGTAAACTCGATTTTTTTTCTATTTTAAAGATAAAATGAGGTTAGTAATGTAGGACTTTACCATTGACATTTTTCAGTTTGTTAGATATTTCCAAACTTTCCAATATTTGAATGTGAGAAAGCTTCCAAAGTTAACAAACAAACAAACAAACACAACAATTGAAGCTCATGAGCAGGTGAATCAAATAGGGACTGTGACTGAGTCCATTGAAGCAGTGAACATGTCAAAGAAGGCGAATTGGGGTGTGATGGCATCGCATCGGAGTGGTGAAACTGAAGATTCTTTCATTGCCGACTTGGCTGTTGGACTTGCCACAGGCCAAATCAAAACTGGGGCACCATGCCGAAGCGAGCGTCTAGCTAAATACAATCAAGTGAGTGTGTCGCTTCTCTTCCCCCGTCCCATTGACTGCTTTTGCATGAGTTGTTACATGTGACTACAAATTGCATCAAATACAATGAAAACACATTAAAATTGAAACCATGTGGACATCAACTCTATACTCTTCTTATTTTCAACCCTTTTGGTGATTTTGTGGGCAGTTATTGAGAATTGAAGAAGAACTTGGGCCCAAGGCTATCTATGCTGGTGAGAATTGGCGACCGAAACTTAGTAGTTGAAAACATAATCAGCCCTATATGTGTTCTTACCTTTTGTACACACACACACACACACACACACACATATACACATATATTGTATATATGTGCATGTGTATGATTGCTTCTATATACACCAAGTGATTGTCTTTTTATCATTTCTTTTTTACACTCTTTTCTCTCTTTTTTCATTTTTTCATTTTGGTATATATAGAATGTTGAACATAATTTTTGCAACATGTTTATCAATAGGCAAAAAAAAAATTACATGATTCAACATGACTTGGAAACTGTCTAATTTTTCCAAATTACCATTACAACAACTATCTAACATAATGTTGTCCTAGCTCCCTACAACAAATTGAACCTTGTTCATCATCTATTTGGTACTGTATAATAAATCGCTTGATGAATCAAATCACAAATTAATAATTGCAAGTTGTCATAATTACTCAACAAGTTAACATTAATGCATGAGCATGGCCTTGAATGACGAGTGGCCACAATTTGTAATAAAGAAAAAGATATGATCATCTTCTTGGATCGTGTTACGTGAATTGTAAAAATGTTATCACAAACAAATAGTCACATCAACAGAAGACGAAGAAAACTAGTTACTTGTTTTTAAAATGAGTTTGGACACTTTGTATTCATTGGATTGATTCCAAATGTTTCAATAACAATATCAAAAACATCAATTGTTGTATAAACATTTTCAACATTTTCAACATCAATTTAATTTTTAAAAAATAAAGCATGTAAAACTAAATTGTTGTTCCCATTATTGAGGTATGTTTTATTATGTTTGGACCCCAATTTGACAAAATGTTAATTTACTTTCATCTTATATTAGTCCATCTTTTGTCAATTTAAAAATGTCACAAGCATGTTGATATGTTGAAGCCTCAAAAGGCTCACGTGGAGATCAAGAAACACACTTTGAAATCTGTGAAAACCCAATTTTACACTACATAAAATGCCTATGTGTAAAAATTGTCATTGCAAAATTGTCAATGTAAATGCACAACCATGGGCACAATGCTTACCATGTAATTTTTTTTACACTTACAATTCCATGAGGGAAATGTAAAAAAATTCAATTACATTTACATGGCAAGGTGTAAATGTATATATCAAATACGCTTAATGACTATACATGTTCACAATCCACATTGATTAGTTGTGAGTGTATCCTAAAGTGTAATGTTTTTCTTGCAATGGGCCACTTTGATTGACCCTTCACAAAACATTAAAAATTCCAAATGGGCACCTATTGCGCTTAATATTAGTTAGTTTAATTAGTTATGGTGCACTCCTTTTTTTGCTTTTGTGGCAATGGGCCACTTTGATTGGCCCATCAATAAACATTTATTTGGCTCATTGGCACATGTGTGACATTTTTGGCATGAATTTTTTTCTTTTCTTTTTTCAAAAAATTACAAGGATTTTGCAACTGATTTACGCAGTGAATAAATGTAAATCATTTACACTTACATAATTTTACATGGATTAAAATGTATTTATACATGGTTTTATACTCACACATCCAAGGTTAGTTATTTACACTCACACACACATGTTAGACGAAAGGTTTACACTTACACAAAGTGTAAATAAGGCCCACTTTAGATGACGGTTCAAGGTCCAATTACCTAGGAACAAAATTGGACTGGTTTGAAGCAAATTGAATCCTTGAGTTCGAGTGTACCCTTAGTCCCTAGCCTGATTCTTAGTTCTTTGCCACTATTTGGTCTTGGACCCTTGTCTAAAAGGCCTTAGGACCATTTAAAAGCTTTTGACCAATAAGATTACTTGAATTCATGGGGTACCTAGGCTTTGGACCCTTGTCTAAAAGGCCTTGGGACCACTTTAAAGCTTTTGAGCAATAAGATTGCTTGAATTCATGTGTCCTAAGTCTAAAGTTGCCCTTAAGTTTCAAAATTTCCTTCACACTTACATGGAGTGTATGTTTAAAACCACATACATAATACCTACTACATGTCCAATAACATTGGTTGTAATTGTTGGTTTGGTATGGACTTTTGAACATATATCATAGTACCTTGGCAACTTTGACACACATTTGTCGAAGAAATTAGTTAACTTGGGCTCTGCACTGCTTTGCACTACCAATGACAATTTAGTAATAATCAAATAAAATAAAAATAAAATAAGGGAAAATTTTAAATTCACACATTTTTTGTGAATTTAACCAAAAAAGGTGTGAATTAAAAATTTTCCTAAAACAAGAGGCCTAATCACTAATTAACACCATTGGGTATCTAATGAAAAACAAGATCTCCAGTTTCCCTAGTTTCACAACCATATATAAAAGGGCCTTGTGGTGGTGCAAGTAATACTACTATTATCTTGACTAAGCCATATTTGGTCCTTTCCCAATACCATACCCGAATGCTAGTGCTCTCATCTCTACATACATTCCTCTTATACCTGGCATTGCTTATTGTTTCCTCATCTCCCTATTTTTGCATTCAGGTGTATTGCATTTGGACCGTAGCACAAGAGCTTGAGTTATCTTATTCAGGTTTGAATTGAGGATACCTGTTTGAAGGTCCATAACAGATGGGAAAGAATTAGGCACCATAAACCCTAAACCCTGGTCACAAGCTCTTTTGATTTTGCGTTGCTTCTGAGTGAGTTCTCTCACCAATCTCTCTGTCTTTTGCATTTTCCACACATATCATCATCACCTTCTGCCTATGCAACCCTAATATTTTGTAGAGGTCTGTTTTTGCTGCTGTTGCTGACGAGTTGAACATTCTTTTTCCCCTTGACCTCTTGAACTCTGTATGTACTTTGTGCAATGGCAAAGTGCAATGCCTGCAGTTAAGCTAAGCTTCACACTGGAACCTGTGGCTCCAAGATCCACCTTGTGTTCTAGACCCACCATCACAATCCCCTTTATTTGTTTGATGTTGCAGTTGTTGAAACGAATGGGTGTACTGGCATCACAATCACCATTGCGTTGGTTGATGCTGCTGCATTTTGCTGAAACAAATGGGTCCTGGCAATCATCACCATTTGTGTGCTTGTTGATGCTGCTACAATTTGCAGAGACAAATGGGTCCTGGCATGCCGGTCCCAAGCACCACCGAGTTGCTACTAGTCATGACAATGTTGAGATTTGTGCAGGATTTCTTTGATCTCTAACAGGCAGAAGCAACCAAGGAAAAACTGGCAATGCACAACAGCAAGGCTACCAGGTACACTCATGAACTAACAACAGTAGTTCTAGCATAGTGAGGCTCTCTGTGGTAACAGAGTTGCCATGTGCCAGGGATTCAAATTCCCTTCCACAGTCCTCTTTTGGAGTCTTGGCATGCATTCCTAGTATCAATCACTTCAGAGAGGATGGTGAGTTGTTGAGAGAATTCCATACTCATAAATCTTAGGGGTGAGCTGCAGCAACAGTGCATCAGATGTAAAAAGCTCTTTGTAAAAACCTCAAGGAGATTAGGTGTTGCATCACAGTGTTCACAACATTTGCACTGTTTGCCCAAGAAGCTCCAGATTCTTGCACTTTGTAAAAACATGTCTTTTAGTTCCAATGACGATGAGAACATTGGAGATTTTGGAGTTTTGTTTGTAAACATTTCAACATTTCTAAAAACTTCAAAAGCACTCTGAATGGAATAGAATTGTCTTTTTATATTTATGTCTTTGCAAAGCTTTTTTTTTTTCAACACAGTAATCATAGATAATGAAAATGATGAGCGTATTCTCAATACCTTGTGCACCCATTTGCATTGCATTTCTTTTCAATTGAGTTTGAATTCAATTCAATTCAATTTGATTCAATTCAATTCAATTCAAGTTCCATGCAATGCCATTTTTCATGTTTTTATTTGAATGAAACTTAATCTTCACAAAATGAACTAATTTTTTTTCATCAGTTCATTGTCATTGCTAGTGTGCAGCAGTGCAGAGCCCGAGTAATATTATTAGTGTCAAAGCTGCCAAGGTACTAGGCTACCAGCTGGTCCTGGTATTGGGTCCAAGAGCGATTTTGGCTCACATGAGGGAGGTATATATCCCAGGTATTGAAACCGATATGACATGTGAAAACTGGTATATACATATTACCTCAGGTAAACTAGTCCTTACCAAACTGATACTGGTGGCGTCAGGCGGGTATTTGCTGAAGTCATACCAGTCTGGGTAGGGTCCTTGCTACCAGTACTGATAGCCCAGGTGCACACCTACATATTCCAGACCAACACTGGTTGTAACCGTCTTCATAAAGATGCAAACGTCAGGCACAAATGTGCAGGTGAGAGATACCACTACGACGTCTCTGCACAGAATAAATCTTTTGACGACTGTCCAATCAATCAATCACTTGAGAGTGCCGACTCCTTTTCATACTATGACAAAAGAAAGTATTAAAACAAAATCACCAGTTGCAGATTATCTTACATTCTGGAGAGAGAGAATCAAACATCCTTTGCAGTTCCACCACCACCGCAAGTTGCTCATTTTTCTGCCATTGCCAGAATGTCAATTGAATCCAACATCCTCTGCAAGCTCCACCAACAAGTTGCCTCTCATGTCTGCCATGGACAGAATGTCAAATCAAAATGTCAGTAGGTGTGATGATAAATCACACGAGACCAAAAAAAAGAAATGTCCTACATGAACAGGAAACACTTTTGCTTACATGAGACACAAACAACACAATGTTATATACTTTGCTGGAACAGCAAACACATGAAGGAAACACACAACTGTGAAATCAAAGAATTCAAGGCACAACTTGAAACTGGAACAGGACATCCTGGAAAAGGGAAAGGAAAAATGGATACAAAGATCAAAGCTTCATGATTACACCCAAAACAGGCAGGTTTGCACAATTGGGTTATGTTTCTATACAGAACATTTTATATACAAGTCCAAAGAAACGAGAGTAAGAAACTGTAGACAACGTAGCCACTAAAGATTTTTTTTAAATCTGGTTTTTCAGGGGTGTTTCTATTGTTTTTCTAAAAATTTAAGGGTTTCAGGTTCAGGCATCTCTGAGTCTATGCTTCCAGCTTATTTGTATCCTCATTTGGCGTTAAAAATCACCTCGGGTACCTTCCTATGTGGGGTTTTTTTTTTTCCTCTCCCAGTGACAAGACTTTCTAGACCTTCATAACCAAGGAAGGGGGGTGGGGGGTTTGCTGGCTTTTATTTTACAACAACAAATCTTAAGCTTAAAACCTCTGTTTGACCACTCATTAGAATAGCATCATAGCTGCTGCTTGAGTAAAGTCTCCACGCCAAAATACTGGGGATATTGCACCAATAGATATCAACCCAGGGTTGCTGCCACATCTAACAGTCTACACCAGCACAACATGCCTCCTGTCTGATTGGAGGAGATAATTTTTTCCCTACAGATAATATGGCAACCCTGAAATAGAGGCGCCTTCAGTTGTCAGTAAAAGGAGGTTGCATGCCGCTTTTGTCGATGTTGCCGACCTGCGTCATTAGGCCTCCAAGGCAGGCGTACAGGTTGCATATTACAAAGCTGACGAAGCCATGTATGCTGGGAAGAGGCAGCTGCACTGAAGCTTGTGGATGGAGCCTGAGGAAAAGATGTGTTTATTGCTAGTCAGGTGGTACAAACCTCCGACAGGTGGGAAAAAAATTGCAGCCATGCCTGGTTTGCATCTAGCAATCTGCCAGTCAAGATAAACCAACATTAGACCACCACAACAATTTATGGTACATCCTATGCCTTAAAAAGAATACTGGTTTTCAAAGCCATGCTGTAGATAAGTGACACTAGACCAGATTATCAGATACTTTTTATCATTAGATATAACAGCAAGCAGTTTGAACATCGGTTGGCCCTTTGGAAGAAGAATCTCGCCTTCACAGAAAGGAAACATAGCGCCTTCCCAAACATCATCTCCTTGCTCTACACCCTCATTGTCTTCACTCTTGCTATGTGCACCAACACTCTCAGCATCATCGATGGCTCCATTCAGATCTTCATGTGCTGGGCTCCCATCAAGGGTCCCCTCACTCAGAACACCGCTACTTCCTTGGTGCCCGTCATGATTGTAGAGGAATGCAGATTCAACTTCTGGGTTTGTATTTGACTTGGACGTTGAACTGCTGCCAGAGTGCAGCCCAAGGGACAGTCCCCCATTCCCCACAGACTGCACTCCAGAAGCCTTGGCTGTTGACCTTGTGTCCCATGGAGATTTTACATTTCTTTCTGCTCCCAGGTCTAAGTGCTCGATCCCCTGAGTTTCTTGCAGTCCTAAATCCCCAAACACTTGGTTGGTGACAACCATGGATTCAGTATCTCCTATTGGTGCAGGAATATGTGCCACTGCATGGTTCAGCTGCCCATCAATAGAAATATCTGAGGAAATTGGTCCTGAACCATTCCTTTTCAGGCCCTCGAGTCTGGTATTGTTACCATCCCTGCCTCTGTTGGTTGATCTACCTGGGCTAGTGCACCCAGTAGTTTGATCAGATTTGGCATACCCAGAGAGCATTCCTACATCCCTTCGATGGGGCATTGAAATATAGATGGGAGGGGATCCATTGGCAATCCCTCCACCCTCCAAATTGCCTGCTTGACTTCCAAAACTAACCTGAAAGAATTCAGCTGTCCCATCCTTTGGGCTTGATAGAATTCCCTGAGATGATCCTGGCCTCCCAATGGATGGTGGGTCTAAACATCGCTGGGCTCGATGGAAATAGGATGGAGAAGATCCTTCAAATGATGATGGATGGTTGCTTGTTACAACAATGCCTGGGGCTTCTGCACGCCATCCACCAAAGATGTATGTTTCATGAATCTATGTGAGTTGAATAATGGTGGATCATGACCAACCATGATGTAAGAGCACTGTACACCCCATAATTTGACCATTTCATTCAAAATTCAGAAAACTTGCTGTAAGGGGCTAAGAAGAGAAACCTTGGTACGCATGGTGAAACCCATTCATGGCTGCAGGGACATCTTCAGAAGCTAAGCTACTGCAGCTGCTAGTGCGCTTGATCTGCATGGGCCTTAAGCCTCCATTTATGAACCCATCTTGCAAGCCCTCATCCCCAAGCAGCTGCTCATGAACCCCTGACACTCCAGGCAAAGCCTCAGAGACCATAACATCCCTGCAGAAGGGGGGAGAGAGTCACATCTTTAGATTGGCCATACACCAAATGTGTGTGCAAACTCAATCTATTAGCCAATGAACCAGGTTGTGATCACACATGTTCCAATGCACAGCTTTGCATGGACAAGCCAATTTCCTGAGAAATAGGGGTTCAAAGGGAGCTGTACCGAGCACCCTGAACTTGGGTGAAGTTCTGAAGCCTTTTGATGACAGGGACCAAATCCTTCCTACGTACTTCAACCACACGAGTGGGGATACTCTCTATCTCTGTCTCTGCAGCACCATCTCCATGTAAGCCATCATCACCCTCAGCTTCATTGGGGACCCCCGACAGCATCACATGGAAGTAGATCTGACATAAGCACCATAGACTCGTCAGGCAAGGTAGACAGCCATCTCAGATAACAAAGCAACATGTTATGCAGCAACAGGCATCCCTTGAAGAGACCAAAATGCACTACATATCAATTACACCTTCAGTTTATAGACTGGAAAGTATGCTCGACTGCCATTTACAGAAGTTCAAGGCCAAAAACTGAAACATAGAACCAGTGGAAAGAAAGAGTGGCCAGATATCTGCACACCTTGGCTTTAGCCCAAATTGGCAATGGCCTCGCCTGATGCATCTGGACTTCAGCATTTGACATGAACCAGCACTGCATTTCTTCAATTGTCATACCCTCCTTTCCCAGCATACCAGGAGACCCACCTTGGCTTAACATACCAGATGATTTTGCTCGGACCCCATGACCAGCATCCTCATGGAATGCCCGTTGAGAGTCAATCCTCTCCTCTCGCTCCATCCAGTTAGGCCGACGACACACATCCCATCTTTCAAGAGGCTCAACAACTACCTTCAACTCCTGTGGTAAACCAGGGCTTCCAGGAGCACTCACACCTGCCATCCCTGTCACACCATTAGAGTCTCCTGCTGTTGGACGCAACACATAGCGGAGAAGGTGTCCTGTAGGATAGAGAATCCACAGCTGGTCCTTCAATGTTCCAGTTTCTATCTCTGACTCAACACCTGCTGCACCCCCAGCATGGAAGACAGCAGCAACTGCACCAGCAAGTGCATTGGGGCGTCCTGCTGCTGCCACAGCAGCACTTGTAACCGTTCCTCGCCATCCACTGTTCCCATTCTTTATCCTGCTCACAACATTGAGATTGATGGCAGGGGGAGGGGGAGGCAGAGCCTGCTGGTTAACCCTAGCAGGCCCTGTGCTAGACCACCAAGGGAATGCCGGTGCAGGTATTAATGTAGGCCCAATTAAGCCATCAATGGGAACTGTCCCGTGTGTTTGGGGACCCACTACTCCTCCAAATGGAGATATGGCAAACAAGTGGTTGGTCCCTCGAGATGAGCTGACTGCAATCCACTGGCTGTCACCACTAAAACTGATGTCTTGTATTACCTGTTCCATTGAGACATAAAAAAGTAACCAGATTAGACAATTGTATGCTGCAAAAAGGATAGCATGACAGACCGAGAAGGTGAAAGCATGAAGACCACAGTGCTCACCGCATTAGTGACCCCACGGTAGAGTTTATAGAGGTGCACGTAAGACGTGTTGACATCCAAGCCAGCGGTGTTCGCACCAGCGGTGGACGGAGGGGTGAGGCGGAAAACATTCAAGTTGTGGCCATAAACAGATGCAGTGACCAGGAGAGTACCACTAGGGTCAAAAGCAAGGGCTGATAGTGGGCTTGAATGTGCCCTGAACTGTGCCACTATGGTCTTGCTCACAAAGTCCCGCACAATCACCTGTAAATCCAGCAACCAAGACCCATTCACCTATGCTGAATCTTTAACAGAACTCAATGCAATTTGTACAACTTCATGCTATTATCCTGCAAGTACATAAGATGTCAGTCATGGCAAGCAGAGCCACCAAGAGACCTAAGAGAAACCTGACAAACAAGAGCTAATGTCAACCAGGTGTACAGAGAGCAACACTTACAGTGCCAGCATATTCTGGCTCAATGGGTGGGCCACCTTGCCAAGTATTATGACCATTACTGCTATTCTTCCAGTTGGGGCTGCCCGAAACTGGAGACCCAGTGCCACCATCTGGCATGAGCTCTGAACAATACCGTGATATTGTCTTGTATCCCATGTCCCCAAGAGTCACAACTCCAGCAACTAAATGTTTGCTCGACTCCTTTGCATAATGGGCAACCAGGCTCCCATTCGCTGGTGAGGTTGAAGGGCTTACACCTGGTGATGGTGTCAAATGCTGAGGTGAGATACGCCCTGTAGTAGCCATCAGGGGCTGATTTGCTGCATAAGCTAGCCAACGAGGCCCCAATGCCATGGCACCATAGCCTGCATGGATGGTGCCAGGCGCTGGTGCTGGTGATGGATATGTGAGTACACTGAAGACATTGTGCAGTGTCCCTGCATCAAAGCAATAAATCTGCGCATAGACAAGTAAGTCAACCATTAACACCCTCGGCAACAAAGGAAGAGACTAAAACACCATAGCTGCTACAAATAACTACATTCATTAATATCAACCGGGATTTGAGAGCGTGCTGATCAACACCTGCACCAGGAGGAAAATCTGGGTGAGAGAACAATCTGAGGAGCAAGGTTATTATAACAAGAATGTGGAAGCTTTTCTAACCTTTTCTTCAAGGTAGGTTCATCAGGGAAAAATGTTTCACAGCTGCTAGAACTAACAACCCAGAGCTCTCTAGCTTTTACAGCAAAAGGGTAATTTTCACCTGACAGGCCCCATCACCCAGATCGATGTAAAGAAAGAGGCCCAGACCATGGAGCAAGAAGAATATACCCTCTTCATTGAGGCAAAAGGGTTCATGGAATGAGAATGGCTCCAAAAGAAGAGGTTGAAGAGGAAAAACTTTGAAATCCACTGCAGGGAATGGGGTGCGGTTAGGGTGGGGGTTTGCACTCTCATGTACCTGAGCAACCAAAGCCACTGCTACAACGCGTGGGCTGCATCGCACTGCATATATGCCCGTTCGAAACCTCAGCACATGGACATAAGAATGGTTCTGGAGTGAATAAAACCGAATAATTGTTGGTACCAAGTTAGAGCCGTTGACTCCCAAGGGACTTCCAGCTGCACCCCCGCTGTACCCACCTGAGAACCCTCCAGGACTTGGATTGCCTGCAGTATCCCCAGTGACAACCAAGAGCAAAGGGCGTGCTCCCTTGAATCCACCACCTCCATCTGGAGGCTCTGGAACTATTGGCTTGGGCTGTAAACGCAAAAATGCAACTGGTCCATCCCGGCGGGAAACAAGTTCGTGTACATCACTGGCGTCCTCCACATCCCACACTTGGAATCCATTCAAATAGGTGAGCAACAACACTTGGCAGATCTCACCTGTCTCAAGCTCTAACTTATCAAAATTTGCCCATTGCACCTGGCCATGGGAACAAGACCAGTATTTAGTTAGCTTCAGCTTTGGTGCAACCCAACCCTAAGCTGCAAGCAAGGCCCTCATGGTGTAGTGTATCATGCTCTTTCACATCTTATGCAAAAGTGAGTCATAGACATGCTACAGAAGCAGAGCACACAAAACCCTAGAAATCCACAGGAAGTTATGAAAACCTTCGAAGTGAAGGCAAACACAGAGCCAGGAAAATTGCTCACTTGTTCACGCTGGCGATCATCTTCATTCAGTGCTCCATTTGAGGCGGCTGAGACTGCAGCCCGGCGCACAGTTGATGCAGCAATGCTGCTTGCATTTGCAGACACACTCCGCAAGTAATTGGAGATGCTGCGGATTGAGGAAGGGAAAAAGCTGCCTCTGCCCCCACGGGGACTACGTGGAAGGAAGTCGGCATCGTTCCTCATCCCACTCACCGCCTGGCTCTATGGATGTTCTTCCCTTTTCTTTGTGCATGCCCAGGCTGCGTGCGTATTGCCCCCACAGTCCTGCAAACAACGAACTAAATATCCTCAGTAGAAAGCCTGCAACAAATGCTGAGGCCCAGAGCACTCAGGTAGTACAAGGTGCACAATCATGACAAACTCAAAAAGGTTTGCTCGAAATGCAAAAATGAGGGCACCTGGAGATGGCTGACTAGATGTGTTGTTCCATCGCCTTGTTCAGCCGTGTGCAAACGCCATAGCTGGCAAAGAGTTAACAATCTATTCAAAATCAAGGAAAGAGTAGATGCACATTTCTGCAGGTCTTAGTAATTCAGCCTATCAATTTGGTGCAAAAGATGGCCAGCTAAAGAAGAGATCCAACAGCAAACAAATGATCTCAATCTTGGAGAAAAAAACCACAGAAAACAAAAGCCACCAATTGCAGCAGGAAATAAAGAAAAGAGACATAACACTGTGCTGGTATATTCATGCCCTATCTTCTGCCTTCAAACAGAAGGCAACAGAACTGGCCCAAAGACAACACCTGGTCTGGTTAAGGCATATAGCATAGCATACCCATCCATGTCTTTCAAGCCAAAAGAGAAAAACCACAAATGGCTCGATGATGTCTCAACTGTCTACCAAAAACTAAGTCTAAAATACATCCATTTGGGGTCACATTCCATGCTGCAGCACTCAAGCAGGGTTTGCATGAAAGCTATGATGCCAAGAAGATGCATCAAATTCCTCCCTGCATAAACAGCATCAACCTGCTTCCTTCCAAGAAGTCCAATCCCAAAACCTAAGAGGCTGGCCACAATCAAAATTGCCAGATGGTGGCAGCAAACAACAAACAAAGAGTCCAAAATTGCACTAATTTCAGACAAGAACAGTTTTTGTAGAGTCCGTGTTTTTCCATGTTTCAGATAAGCTTTGCCTCTCCTCACCTAACACAAAGCGGACCCTTGCCATCATAATAATCTAAAGAAACAACAAGAAGTTGTACACACACACACACACACAGACGCACACAAAACGAGATTGCCAAAATCCTCCCAACTAGTATATTACTTCTCTTTCCAAAACACAAGGCATAAAACAGCCGTGCCTCCTCCACTTTACTCCAACAACAGGAGCAGCAAAAGACGAAACCCTCCTCATCCACCAACAGTCACCCCGGCAGCCAACCGGCAGCAACGACAGATACGCCACAAAAGAAGGAGAGACCGGGGCCAAAAAGAAAAGGGAAAAAAGAAAGAGGAAACATCCCGCAAACCGCACCGCACTGCACCGCTCCTTTTCCTCTTCATAGGGACCCTCAACCAAAGCAAAAACCTCGAAGAAGCCAAGCTAAAAACAAAAACCAAAAAAAAAAAACGACAAAACAAAGCGCAGATGGAGACAGAGATTGCAGAAACTTACGAGATGAGATGAGAAGCCACCCTTGCGAGATGAAGATACGGATGAAGCTCCGGTGACGGTGACAGTGACAGAGCAAGCGACCATGTGAATCAGAGGGGGAAGGGGGGGAGGAGGAAGGGGGGGGAAGAGATACCGCAACGAACGCAGGGAAAGGGAAGAGGGGAGCGGAAGGGACGGAGGGCGAGGAGTGCAAATTGCGTCCGGGACAGGAACAAGAGAAGAAGAAGAAAGGAAAGAGAAAAAAACAGGAAACAAAAAAGGAAAGCAAAGCAAAGGAAAGGAATGCAAAGGGACAAACAAATACATGCAGTGCACGCACACACAAAGCACACAAATTCCGATGCAAATTCGCGAAGAAGAAGAAGAAGAAGAGGAAGAAGAAGAAGCAAAGCGTTTAGGCGAAGGCAAAGGCGAAAGCGGGGCTTCTTAATCTTCTCTAGCGTTTGTGCTGAGGATGGCGCCCTTGTTACCGCGTCTTTTTTTTTACTTCTGTTTTTTTTACTTGCTTGGTTTTTTCGAGCCTACTTCACTTTTTTGTCTTTGTTATTTTGCTTACTCATCTCTTTACTGGACTTGGGTGGGGGTAGAATTTGGGGAACTCACACAGGTTTTTTTACTTTATTATAATATATTATATTAATATTTTAAAAATATTTTATTAAAACAATTTTATTTTGCAAATTTAAAAAATTTAAAAAATTTAATTTATTATGTATTTTATTTATATTTTAATTAATTGGAGGGGCCGGGGGGGGGGTTCTTCTTCTTCACTCGATTTAAGTATAAAAGCTTTAAAATATTTAATCATCCCTAATGTATTTTTGGCTACTCTACATCAACCATGTATAGAAATCTGGGAAAATTTCTGACGTTTTGGTTTGAATTATGGCTATATTAAAAATCTCAAAATACACTCCCTTTTAGCACTTTCAATTTGAAATTTTGGTTTTTGGTTATATATAGCCAGCCAGCACCAAAACCCAAGAAAATAAAATTGGACAACCCCCCCTGCCCCCCCCCCCCCCAAATGTTTTTTTCCCTGGAAAAATTTCGCTATTTTCAACAAAGAAATTGAGAATTTTTTTGGAGTTTTTATTTTCTAGTGTAAATTTGACAAATTTGGCTCTTTGTTTTGGGGTTCAATTTTGCCAAATTTTCGATACAAGAGAAAAAAAAACAAAAAAAAACTGGCATGCACCAGTGTTGTTTTTAATAAATTTTTTCGTATCGAAAATTTTGGCGAAATTTAACAAATAATTAGCAAAATTTGTCGAATTTACACTTTAAAAAAAAACTCCAAAAATTTCCCAATATCTTTGACGAAAATAGAGAATTTTTTTGCCAGGGAGAAAATCATTTGGGGGGGTTGAGGGGGGGGGGGGGGTCCAGGATTTTTTTTTGTTTTTTGGTGTTGGCTGGCTACCTATATATAGCCAAAAAGCGAAATTACAAATTTAAAGTGCTAAAATAAGGTGTATTGTTAAAGATTTTTAATAGCTATAATTCAACCAAAATTTCTGAAATTTTGCCAAATTTCTATAAATGGTTCATATAGAGTAGCCAAAAATACATTAGGGACAATTAAACATTTTTTTAGGTTCCATACTTACCTTGGAACCAAATTTTGCTAAATTTTGCTATGGATGGTCACCCCATTGGCGCTACATCACAAAATTGAATCCAAAAAAAAAAAAAAACCACTCCATTGTTAGGAACCCTAAAACCTAAACCTCATTTTTCTAATTACTTTAATAATAATAATAATAATAATAATAATAATAATAATAATAATTATTAGTACAATAATTATTACTAGTTAATTAAATAATTAGATTTATTCCAATTTTGTGATATAATTGAGGTGGTGATCTTCCATAAGCTGGTTTAGCCAAATTTAGGCTACAAGCTAAATATGAAAATAAATTTTTAGACATCTTTCTACATTTCTGGCTACATACTTGAACCATGTACAAAAAAAAATGTCGATTTCTCTGTTATTTGTGGTATAATTATGGCTATCTAGAATATTAAAACAAAGACTTGTTTTAGCAGTTTTAACTTTAATTTCGATTTTCGGCTATATACCCAGCCATTAAAAAAAAGATCAGGTAGTACCTAATACCTACCCCTTTTTCAACCTTTTTTGCTTGTTCCTCAGAACTTTTACTTATTACCACAACTCGGTAACTTCAGTTACGTACCCACCAGGTAAATTCGGTTACTTACCCACCAGGTAACTTCAATTTACTTGCCTACCAGGGTAAGTCTAGTTATTTACCCACAAGGTACCTGCCTTAAATTTACCTCCCACATTTTACCTCTTTTCCTTCTTATTAAAGCTTTCAAGTTTTTGGCTTGTGTCCTCAAAACTTTACTTTATTACCACAGCTTGGTAGGTTCAGTTACTTACCCGCCAGGTAGCTTTAGTTACTTACCCACCAGGTAGCTTTAGTTACTTACCCACCGGGTAAGTTCAATTTGTCTCCATTTAGTAACTAGTAACTTCACCAGATTTACTAACCAGTTTTAGTTAGTAATTTTCTTAGGGGGGGGGGGCTTCAGTAAAAAAACGCCCATTTATCTGTCCCTCCAAAATTTTGGAAAATTTTGGGAAATTAAAAAATATATATTCTAGTGTAAATTCGAATATTTTTGCTCTTTCTGAGGGGAAATTCGCTAATTTTTTTCTATATTACAAAATGAAAAGAATAAAACAATTGAGATTCTCTCTCTTCCTTTTGCTTCTTACCCTTTCAAGTTACCGGCTTGTCCCTCAAAACTTTTACTTCGTACCTACCACTATTGGTAACTTTTATTTACCTACCAATAAGGTAACAAACATAACTTCATTTACACCTTGCACTTACATGCCGAATAATTATTTTATTTTTCAAAATTCCACTTTGGCCAAAAAATAATAATTAAGTTTTGGGAATTTTGGCAATTCTTAGAAAAAAAACCCTAGGTTTCCACCAATTAAAAAATAAAATCCCTCCATTTTAATTCACTGAAATTTTAGAATTTCAAAAAAATATTTTCTAAAATATTTGGTATTTTAGTAAATAATTTAATTATTGATGAGCCCCACAAGGTACTATGGTAATACATCACAAACCTCTATGCATGCATATATATGTGTGTGTGTATGTGTCCATGTATATGTATTTTAGGCATAATGTTAGTTCTATTTCATTTCTTTTTTTATCCCTCATAAATACCACATTTTCTAAATCCCTTCTTAAATGTAATATGGAAAAATCAAACTTTAGAAGAAAACAAAATTAGATTTATGTAATATATAAAATGGCACCCTTGACCACAATGGTTTAAACATTTCCTTTGAAAAGGGATGGGAAAAAAACAAGTGGTGTGCCCTAATTCAAAAATTAGGGGGATAATGATGACCAAAATACTAGAATTCTTGTGGGTTATTGTTTGAAATTATAAATTAAAAAAGGATTGAATCAACATTGATTAATGAAATCATTTTCATTAATTAATAGTGAAATGTTAATTTAACACTTGTTATCAAATTCAATCGTTTATAAATTGTGTCATATTTTTGTGAATGGAAATTTTTAATTTGCCAACTATTGTAACTAAATGCTTATACACCTTATAGATCTATTATGAAATTTGTAAATTTCAAACTATTGTTGAATAATTAATTAAGCTTAACAATGACATCTACTAATGCGTAATTTGTATTTTTGCACAATCGTATACAAAATTCACAACTTGAAGTAAATATTTAATGACACATGGAAATAATCAAGAAAATCAAGTATCAATAATTAACCATGGATGTTAAGAAGCGTTCTTATATGGGATATTTAGTAAACATCTTATTATTATATGTATTATTATTTTCACCTGTCCAATATAACTCAACTAAACATTTATTTTTAAAAATTAATTTTTTTAATTTGTAAATTTTTTTATCAACTAGTCATCCATATCATCTCCCATGTAGACAATACGGATTTGGACATAATATATATACAATTGCAATGGTTTTTAAATACGGGTACAAGATTTTGTGATGGTTTCCTTTAGGAAATTGTTCCCTTTGTCCCCAATTCACATGTATTTGTACTTTTCCAACTACTAGGGTCACCGTTTTGGAGCCTTCAACTACACAATTCAACACACTTCTTTTCAACAATTTTGGGTAACATCCCAAGATAATTCTTCCTTCTTGAACATGTAACCAAGAATTTGAATGTCTTCTCACATTACCAAAAGAAAATCAAAATCAAAATCAAATTTTGTGGATGAATGGCATACATATAACAACATCCATGTGGAAAGCCTTTTTTGTCTTTGGGGTTGATTTGGAACAACAATATATATTTCACAAACAATGACTCCATCCTTCAAGTTGTGTGTCACATGGTTATTCTCAAGCAAACATATGTTTTGTGAATGTAAGCAAATAGGTGCCAATATTTGGTAGTGAAGATTTCATTATTATGGTGAACTAGCTAGTACTTCAACCCAACAAGGAGGAGGTCCCCCACAATGGGTGTACAAGTCTTATAGCAAACAAGGGGTGTGTCACATTGTGGCCTTGCCATTTACATTGAAAAGTATCTTAAGTCAAAAGCACAATTATGGAAATTCAAATATTTCACCATTAAAAAATATAATCTTCAAAGAAATCCTCTAAAAGAAAGCAAAATCCTTCAAATTATTATAACTCTATAACTAATCTCAACTTGCAACATGAGCCAAAATATCATCTTTCACAAATCCTCATCTAGAAATAGACCTAGTATCTAGGGGGCAAAAATCCCTTAAGCTACCATACTCTATAATGAATCTAAACATGATATCCCTTCCTTAATAGGCAAGGCCAACAAAGAACCCTTTGGTTCAACAATCTTAACTATTTTGGAATAGTATCATATGCTACATTACATTGCCTAGTAGCCATTTCCAAAACATGGCCTTTGGAACCCTTAGGTTAAAACTTTCTTGGCTAAGAACCCAAGCCACCTTTTCAAACATTTTTGAACTACCAAAGGACTTCTTCAAATCTTCCCCATTCATCAAGAGCTTCATAGACTAAAGTTTTTTTGTGAAAAGTTTGCAAGTTCCAACATGGGCGACTTCTAAAGGCTTTTCATAAGGTGGAAGGTTAAATTAGACCATGGCATCAAATTTTTTGTTTGTGTGTCTTGTTTGTGTATCTTTTCTTTGCAACAACACAACCTTAAAAAAGAGAATTTTTTTTGTAATGTATTTCAAACATGTTTACTTTACTTCTTCTAAAATAATCACCAATCATGGTCATTTGCACCTTGGGATTTCATGTTGAATTACATGCATTTTGATTAGAGGTACAAAACCTTTTTAATCATATTGTTCCTTGAAGCTTGTTGAAGTGCAAGGTTTGATTCTAAATGGTGTGACGAATTGGGCTAGGCTACATGACTTAGCCAAATTTGGCTACAAGTAAAAAGAGGAAAATGGAAAACTTTTGGAACCTCATGCTTTATTTTAGTAACATGCTAGAACCTATTGTTCAAATATGGTCATTTCTCCCCCTTGAAATATGATGATTTTGGGCCAACTTTTTCCCCAAAAAATTATTTTATATGAGTTACAGACATCTTTTTATGTGGAAAATTTTGCCAAAATGGGAAAAAATGAAAAGTATTTCCCTTAATATTCTTTTTTTCTAAATGAAAAATTGCCAAATTTTGAGGAAAAAAGATTTGAGAAAAATTCATCACATTTGGACTCTGATTTTAGTTTGGTAGCAATTTTTTAACTAGTTTTTTTTGTTTTTTTTTTGTTATTTGGCTATTTAAACATTTAGCAAACATTTGCCACACAAGAAAAAACCATGGGCTGGTATGTTTAGAGACCAATGTTGGGCGGTTCTTAGAATGATGAGTAGATACATATCATTTATCAACCCAGGTATATGCTCACTTACTTGCCGGTTCTCAAAAATTCAAAGAACCAATCTGGTATATAAACTACAAGTCTAAAAAAGAAAAAAGAAAAATCAAAGAACAAGCCAAAGAACCACGAGTTATTTCATGAAAACCCATTGATTAAACTTTTTTAAAAACTAAATCAAAACTAACCATTATTTCATTTTAGAATCTTTAAAGAACCGAAACCAACGGTTCTTTAAAAATTCAAAGAACCGTCCAACACTGGTAGGTACCAGACCAACGGTATTGCTTTGGTCAAGCTTTTGTGTCTTTGATTGTTGTGAAAGATTTCATTTTAGACCACAATTTTGAAATATTTTATTAACATGATGAACACAAACACGTGATTAATAATTCAATAAAATTTGGCTTCATATTTTGGGTTTCGTGAATTTGATAATTTAATTTAATTAATTTTTTTTTTCCCCATATAAATTGGAATGTTATGTTGGTGCAACACAATTTGTATATGAAAAAGTTGCAAATGAATTAGGCAACACTAAGTATGGTGTGATCACTTATTTGCTAATGAGGTTTGAAGGTGTTAGGCCACATTTAAAACTAGTCATGGGCTTTTAAAGCATTTTATCTTGACATACCCATGTATAAATTCAAGGTTAAGTATACAGTCCACTTGATTGATGATATTTTTCTTCTATTACCCTATTTAATTGGTAAAATCCCTGGGAACAACACAAGGAGCGCATTCAAAAACTAATTATTTGAGACCAAATAGTCGGTCTCATTTATGTTTATGACATAACAAATTTAACTTTATTTTTAAAATTAAATAAAAATTTCTATTTGAAATAGAATGTATAATAATATAAATAATGATTTTGTCTTAGATATTGAAAGTTTAGTATAAATAAAAAATAAATATACTTAGTTTGATATATGACATAAATTGAAGGTTAATTAATATACGAGGGTTAGGCTCCAGAAATGGTATACCCAAATCTTAGAAATTTTAAGGGGAAAAAAATTTGATGTTTAGGGATAAATTAGGACTAATAATTGGTTTAATTAACACAATTAGATCTTGTGGTTGTTTGAAGTTTTGACTAAGTAATGATATCCACAAGTTAACAACCCATATTAATTTGTAGTTTTTAGTTTATTATTTGTTCACTACAAAGGAGGACAAAAGGGATGAGTATAGTTGGGTTTCCAAGCTTATCACATTATGTAAGTGGATTGTTGTGCCATGGACATACTTATTTCAAGGTGGATGCTTTTAGAAAAGTGTGCAATTCTTGAAGTTGATAAGCAACATGTTCTAAAACTTTTTTGCTTTTGCTTCCCCATTTCCTTCACCTATACATATGTCCAATTTAACATACATGTTTAGGTGACACAATGGGTTAAGACAATATCATTCATTCACACATAGTGTACCAAAAATCCAATATGGATGATAAAATAAAGAGATTCTCATCAACATGTTATTGACCAAAATGAATCTACAACCACTAGTGCACCATGAGGAATGGATGAGGGATGGATGGTGAGTGGATAGGAAACGTTCCCCATTGGATTCTAATTCCTTAGCTAACCTCTAATGACCCACTAGTCCCAAGTTAGTTATGTACTAACTATACACATGCATCTACTTACCTCTTAGTAGGCACCTCTTTTCCTACCTATATATATATATATATATATATAAGACATATTTACTTGGTAGGTAACCAAGATGAAACTAAACCTCAACTCCATTGGAGTTCATTCGACTAAGTCATATAATAGACTTCCAATGGATGTTCAATTTGCTACTATCTTTCTTTCTTCACCAAACATAAAATGGTGTTTTTGTACATTGAGAACTAAAGAACTAAATACATAATAAGTCCCGATTGGTTGTTTCTTTGTCATCGTTAGTAGGGTATTGGAACCCAATACCTATAGAATTGTTGGTTGTTCACACACCATCCATCCCTTATGGTGCATTAGGGGTTAAGCATGACTCTTATGCCACACATTTGTGAGGGTTAATCCATTTTTGGATTTGGATTGTATGTCAATTAAGGATTAAGCATAGGCCAAGGTGAACCGGCACTCCCATTGGTATCTTCACCTTCTTGAGTGAGGCCTTTTAAAATGGCTTTATTTAATGTAGGAAACCCTAAATTTGGACTTGGAGACCTTGATTTAATTGTCACATGGGGTCTTTATAATGTTTTAAATAAAGCAACTACAATACTTTTTTGACTTTTTACTTCGTGTACCATAGGAATTTTTATAAAAAAAAAGCCAAAGTGGCTATCATCCATAGGAAGAAAATGTAGAAAATTTGAAGATCATCCTTAGGAAGATTTAACCAAATTTGGTTATAAAACAAATTTGAACTACAATTAAAAAATTATCCTTCTATATTTTGGCCACACATTAAAAATCAAGTATAAAAATCTGGCACTTCTTATTACTATGTTTCTCACTTTTGGCAATTGAAAGCCTCCAAAATCATTTTATTTTCAAAAAAAAATAATTTCATTTTTTGGCAAAAATTCACCAATATAAAAAAGTTTAGGATGTACTAATGTAAGTGCTGGTTCATCCAAGGCTTAAAGATACATTGTTGGAACATGCACAAGCAAGAAAGACATTATTTGAAAGATGAAACTGACCCTAGGGTAAGGTATAAACACACTACGAGGAACACAATAGTTTTGTATCTTCTAGTGAATGGCAAATTTCTGGGTCATGATTTGTGGCTTGATCCTCCCACCATCCCCTTCCACTCATCATGAAGCTTGACACAATTGGGTTTTTGGGTTTTTCCTTAAAAACAAAAAGGAAGAGCTTGCCTTTGTTGATCTACCTATCTATCCAAAACCTAAAACTAGCAAAGGAACCAACATACATACTTAGGCGAGAATTTGTCTCATTTTTTTCAACCCTCCTTCTCCACCCAAGGCTGTTTGGGTGAACCAACACCCAAGTTGGTAACCATGGTAAAAACACCAAAAACCCATCAAATTCTTTCAAAGTATACTAAATATGTAATCACATTGTATGTGCTTGACTTGGGTTGGCTCATATAGAAAGGTTAAAAAAAGGTTGGGTTTCTAGGGTTTATAGGGACCTATATCTATCTCCCCATAAGTGGTGAAGAAGTTATGGCTTTTTAATAAATCCAAAATGGGGATCAAAGTAGCATGTTCTCTCACCAGCTTGTGAATATGCCTTTGGAAGTTTATAACATCCAAATTGGATCAAATATAGGCACTACTCTAGCACACTCTTTGTTTGCTCTTCTGAACTTGTTTAGGACATTGGTCTACTACAATTTTTTGGGATGTTGTTTTTGACATGGTTGCCCTAGAGTAGCTAAGTTGTACAAAATATGGGACATGGATATGGTCCATGGGCTGAAAGTGGGGCACCTCATTGAGCTTAGGTATTGGCAACATGGTGGTGGTGGTGGTGGTGGTGGTAGTTCATGCTTTTGGCAATGGGTCCCATGGTTAACATGGTATTCACCCCACCCAAAGTGTGGAGGGACCATGTGGACCATTCCGCAAATCCGTATTTTACCCCATTTGTTTGCATTTACAAGTAATCACTAATGACTCACAACAATAAAGTTAGAAAATGTCCACGTATTCCCAAAGACAAAAAAAAAAAGAGGGTCATAGGCTTGTAATGTCATTATTCTCTTGGGAGAATAGAGAATTGAGGTGGCTTGAACTTGTTATGGCACATGGTGATGTATCTTTTCAACTTGAGATTTCAAGATGTAGATTAAGGTTTCTCTAGTTTCAAGGTTTTGGGTGCAATGTCGAAGTACTTAAGCTTTTGGTTTTCATCACCTTATGTTTGGGTTTTCATCTAGATAGGAATATGATGAGCTTTCCACCCATTCTTCCAAGGTTCTTCTCTTGGGATGTCAACATTGGGGAGTGGAGGGCAATCAAGTAGGAATTGTGAAAGACCTACTTTGTGATTTCTTTTCAGAATTTCCTTTAATGGCCATGAAAGCAAGGCATGGATACGTGACAACCCATGTCCGAAGATGGCTTTGGACATCCTTTTGGGGGGCCCCTCAAAATGTCCCCAAACACAACCTTGGATTTTCATTGTCAATGTTCTTTAAGTTGGGAAATTGGTGAGTTTGCCACATGGTTGGCCCTTTGTAGTATTGACAAATGGAACAACACCATCATATATAACGTACATAGTATATAGCTAAAACATGCATTTGCAACTTTGCCTTTGGCCAAAGCTTGTAGCCTTTAGTACACAACAACAACAACCACAAGGCTCATTCCATTATCCACTTGTGTAAGTTGTAGTTATATTGTTTTAGCAAATAACATCATCTCAAACTTTGCACGATTAACCCTCTTTTTCTCAAATTGACAACACTTTTTTCCATTTTCAATCCATTTCTTTCATAGATTTGTTTTTAGTCACTTAAGTACCTATTGGACACGATTGTGTAAAGATATGCATATAAGTGGTTAGAAACTTTTAGGGTTTACAGATGAACAAACTCTCCAGTTATGTAAGTAAAAATATCAGCTGTACATTGTGATGGTGATGATGAAGCCAGCAATTTTGTAAGTGAGTGCTAAAATCTCTGATGTCTCTGATGGCTCTATTTCTCTTGAATGGGGAAGGAAGAAGCAAGCAGCCAGAAATTAAATCTCAATCAGAGTCAGCCTACATAGTGTGTACCTGTAAGTGTCAGTGCTGCTCTTGATGATCTAGAATTGGCTAACCAAAATCCTGTAGTCGATCTATTAGAGGCTTTTAAGAGCATCCCTACTGGGTGCTCAGGAAATTGGTTTTTTTGCACCAAATTCGTGCAGCTTGCAGTGGCTGGCAGAAGGTCCAACACAGGTGTGCACCTCCGAAAAAGAATGTAATAAATTGGACCTAACTGCTGCTCAGTATTTCTGATTGGTCGATCATAATGGTGGTTTGCTGTTAGTAGTCCCCCACATATTTGCAGTTCCAGTTACAGTTTTATTGGTGGGGTTGCCAAAAGAAAAACAGCTAAACTTAGTCATTTAATTTTATTATCCAGAGTGACATACTGAGCACCGGTGGAGATGCTCTTCTCCACACACATCCCTTATTTGGGAATAAATCAGTGTTTATATATCATATCCGAATTAGAGTGTTAATTATTCCTCCATCCCCATCCATATGCCTATTACATGAAAATGTGAACAAATTCAGTAGAGCATTTGGAGGGTGCCTTACCAGGTAAAACTTCCCACTCAAGACTCCAGGCCTGGACTAGGAGATTTTGCATAAGATCCCTGGATGAAGACTGTAAAGAAGACCCCTGGAGCATGGGCAGACTTATGTAAGGAAAATGTCAGCTGTTCCTCTCCTCTGTTATTACTCTTGTCAGTGCCTTCCCCCATACATTTTGTACAGACCCAAAACAAAGTTTTACACTATTCCATTTATGTATCTCATCAGCAATTAGTGTGTACAACCCATTTTACAGATATGGGTGGAGATGCTCTCAATAGTTCAAAATTCATTTTTGCATTCCAAAATGCATTCTTCACATTAACTCAAACCAAGTTTTAGATAGTTTTATAACATCTGATGACAATTGTTATGTGCATGTAGTTCTGAAAATGTTCATAATTCAACTTCCAATGGAGACAAATTCTGGATCTGCAGTTGGACTTATCAAAGTGGGGGAGAAAGAGAGAGAGAGAGAGATTAGGTGAGTTATTATTAGAGCTACCTCTATTTAGCTGCTCATCTACTATGAAGTTTGATTTCCACCTACTTACCAAGTGTGCATGACAGTGATAATAAGTTAGCTCATAGGGTTTGGAATTTTGTGTAAGTAGAAAATAGAAAAAAAATGGGATCTAATAGTAGACTAGTTAGGCTAGCAACAAATTGTTTTGGTTGCTGTTGGACTCTTATAAACCTGGCCAACACCAGTGGCTCTTAAATGAAATGCAATGAGTAACTAAGTACCTTAGTTGTTCCTCCTGTGTCAGAATGTCAGGAGAATCCATGGCAGGAGGGAAGTCTTCTTCTTCTTCTTGTTCCTCTACCTACCATTTGTCTTGGAAGTTTGAGTACCCTGGCACAACTGAATAACTTCATTGTGAAAATTAAAACTTGGGTTTTTTATGTCCATGTGAATTCTGTCGTGGACATACACCTTTTAATGCATTTGAATTTGTTTTTGTGGTGGTAGATCAATTGACAAAAATGGTTCATTTTGTTCTATGTACTTCAATTGGTATGATCTTCAACTTTATTCCTTTGAATTAGATTCTAGATATCAAATACAAGGAAACAAAACTTGGGATGTCTAGTAGTACCTATGGTTTTGTGTGTAGCTCAGCAAAATAACCCAGCAGTGCTCAATATGTGACCCTGCAAAGAGATTTCTCAAATCCAAGTTTAGTTGTTTACTTTTTTTGCAACTGCTCCTATAAAACTAAAACTGGGATGGCAAAACTCAAATAGGTCAGACTACTAGTAGCAAACCACCTGGACCAATCACTATGATTGGGCCAACAGCAACAGGAAGAAGTAGTAGTCAAATCTTCTCTGGCACCTTGCACAGCTTGCTTGAAGCCTGGACAATTGAATCCTCACCAACAACTTTGCATAGTAAATAAGGATGGGAAGCTGAGAGGACCAAAGTCCCATGACTACCACATCCTATTGTTGCAGCAAGTATTATCCTTTTGCCTTCATAGTTTGATGCAAAAAGTGATATATATGTGTCTTATTGGCCTCAGCAAGTGCTCAACAAACTTTGCATGAAGGTGATTGGGCCATTAAGACTATGCAAGTGCTTTGATATCTGTGGACAACCCACTGTACACAACAGTATGAAGCTCCAACATCTAGCTACCTCCCTCGCCAAGTCTAGGGTTTGTATGCAGTTCAACTGATCCACCAGCAATGAGGCTTTGAAAGACATACATCGCTGCCCTTGGCATGTAACATTCGTCTCAAATGTGTACAGCTTTGGGATGGTATGTTGAGATTGTTCGACTTCTCGAGCTTCTTGACATACCATCACAAAGCTTTACACATCTGCTACGGGCAATCATATCCAGTTAGATCAATATCTCAAACCCTTGCTGCACCGCCTGCTGCCATCCTGAAATGCTCCCATCACTAAAAGATGCTTTCATTAAAGCAAGTTTGATCAAGAAAAACATTTGAGGCCTACCCAAAAAGAGAAAAACTTGCATCTATGCTTTTGTACCATAAAGATACAGTAACAACAACTATGACCTAAAACAAGAGTGAGAGGATCTGCACATCACCAGAACAAAACAATTAAGAAAAGCCTTCAGCTATCTGCTCTTTCTGTTGTTCTAGTCTATGCCAGTCCAACAGGAGTGAAAGAAAACCGCGCCCCACAAAGAAAACTCTCCTTATCAGGACATACTATGGATTGGCAACTCAGGAGTTGTGTGTACTGAGCTTCTCTACAAGTTCTCATGCTACTCCGATCTCGTGCAAACTTCTCCCCCCCTTGTGGAAGACAGAACAGGAGTTTCACTGAGCAAGAGAACCTCTTGCTTTGCGAACACGAGAAAAAGAGAGACACGAAACCAAAGAACACATGAAATCTTGCACAAACCAAAGCAAGGAAAACTTGGAATACGCATATATCTGTAGATATGTCAGAAGAGAAACAGAGAAAAGAAAGCCTGACTCCTCGAGAAGAGGAAGCGTGAACAATCCAGCACTGACCGCAGGGAGCGAAGAGAAAGCGCAATCGCAAGCGCGTGAGCAAGAGATAGAAGATGACAATTCTGCCAGTAATCGTCTAAGTAGAAGACAAGTGAGCGCGAACCAGAGAGAGAAGACGACAATTCTGCGAGGAATTGTCGAGAGAGAGAAAAAGCGCGCGAGCGAAAGAGATAGAGTAGATGACGATTCTGCAAGTAATTGTCGATTAGAAGTTACTGAGCGCGAACCAGAGACAGAAGACGACAATTCTGCCCGGAATTCTCGAGGAAGAGCGATACTGTGAGAGAGAAGATGACAGTTTCTGCCAGGAATTGTCGAGGGCGAGCGAGAGAGAAGATGACAATTCTGTCATGGAATTGCGTAGGGGATGGCTAACTGCCACTTCTTCCCAGGTTTCCCGCCATCGCTCGTCTTCCTCGTCTCCCCCTCTCTCGTCCCTACTGCTGCTCTTGCCAGAAGTCGAGTCCTGCAGACAACTTCCCGATCCCATTTTTGCCCCGAAATTTGTTTGTAATCCATCTTGGCTTGTTTATGGTTTCTTCGTTTTGCAACAAGTTTCTTCCTTGAATTTTTTTTGAAAGAAAGACCTCTTCTATCTTTTTTCCTCGAAAACACAGAAACAAACAAAGAAACCCATCTTCACCACCATTGCATTGTTGATGACTGCAGTCTCGGGAGAAGGAAAGTTGCCGAGGTGGGCGAGTTTTTCCTCTCCTGAAGAGAGAAACGGGTATTTGGGAATGAACTCTGACCATAGCTCGGCTCGCGTCAGACCCAATTGGGGGGTCGTGAGCTTGGCGGATGGGGTTTGAGATTGAAGAGCATGGCAAGCTTGTTGGTGGTATGGAGAATTCTTCCACACTTTTTGAGAAAGTGGTGCCTGTGCGAGTTAACAAAGCCAACAGTGAGGATCGACACATGGATCTTACTGCAAGGTTCATCATGGGCTTGAGCAAGATTCATCGCACTACCAAAGTAAGAAAAAGTTTTCTTTCTCTTCTGTTCTTTCTTCTTCTCGTTGATGCCTATCATGAAGGAGAAGAAGAAGAAGAAGAAGAAGAGATGTACAATATTCATTTCTCTTTTTGTTCTCTTGCTCTCTCTCTCTCTTCGATTGATGAAGGAGAAGAAGAAGAGATGCACAAAACACCCATTTCTCCCCTCCTTCATTCTTTTTTCTTCTCTTTGATATGATGAAGGAGAAGAAGAAGAAGAGATGTACAATACCCATTTCTCTATTTTTTTTTCTCTCTCTCTCGCTGTCTCCTTCATCCTTTCTTCTTCTCTTTGATATGATGAAGGAGAAGAAGAAAAACAAGAGATGCACAATGCCCATTTCTCTTGTCTCATACACATTTAATTCTATGAAGTCTGCAATTGCTGCCAATATAGCTGCTGTAATAATCTGCTCACACTGGCAGCTGCAATAATAAGATCAGGTGTTGGGCAATTTGCTTGCTTATAGGTACTCCAAGTGCAAATTACAAATGAGCTTGATCCATTCTTCTTCTACTCATTGGAGGTGAATGAAGATGACTTCCAGAGTCTCAAAGTGGAGCAATGTATATTGGTTGATTTTGCAACATTTCCATACAAATTCATCGAGTTGCTGGAACAGTGTATTGCATCAGCATCTAATGACAGTTCCAGGTATATATATATACATATATATCCTTCCTTCTGGAGGAGAAGAACTGTGAAAAACTAGGAATGTCACTCAGGATAGCAAGCTTTCAGGATATGATCATGGATAGTGAATACAGGCAATGCAGTGCAAAACATTCAGGATTAGGTCATGTCGTTCCCAATGTTAAGCCCTGATATGTGATGTTGTATGATAGAGCTTCATTACTGTAACTGTGCACTGAAAGAATGACAACCCTTTGTTGCATCTCAAATTTATAACAGAATCATGCATTCTGAATGCCAAACAAAACTGCATCATGAGGTTGGCTAAAATGTACATTGCCTAATGAGGTTGTCATATTATTAACCTTTTCTCTTGGACTTTTAGCCTGCATTTCTGACATGGCAAAATTATTGTCTTGTTTCAGAATCAAGAATATTGTAATGATTGGAAAACCTAAAGATGTAAAGCTTTTGTTGCACAAGCATGTAATTTTGCATGTGGATAATCTCTTTTTCTGAGCAGAGGAACAGGCAGGTTCCTTGCGGTGCTTCATATTCGTACAGGAGACTCAACTTTCACTGTTGTTGAAACCAACCAATTCAAGCACCTGAGCCACCTATCCCTTGTATTTCGGCAAGGCAATGACTCTGTCATCAAGCAGTTTCTTGCAGGCCGGCTTGCTGAATACAAGGCAAGTGGAGAAAAAACAACTAAGCTTAGGTTTTTTTTTTTTTTTGGTTGTGTAAAAAAACAATTGGCCTTATCTCAGGGATTTTCATGGCATGTCTGTTCATCAGTCAAAGACTAACAACTGAACACTATCAATGATGATTTTTGTGAGGAAGCAGTCTATCAATGGTGACTTGCATGAAAAGTTGCGGCGGACTCTACATTCTTTGGAAAGGGCACTACGTGATGTTAACAATTTGAGCAGGTAACAAGCAGCTGCATTTATTTTTAACTCACTAACATATGTAGCTTTTGAAGCACTGAATCAAAGGCTAGCTTCTTCTTTGATTTGGGGCAATTTTTTTTTCTTTCTATGAAAGCCTTTGAGATGACAAATAAAATTATGTTGGAGAGGTATTTTCTATTTTCAGAAACATATCAGTCAGTCTTGAGTTGTGGTTTCTCAACACATTGTGGAAAAAAAAATTATCCATAGTAGTTAGTAGTCATTTCAGATGCCTCGTATAAATGCATGCATGCAGCGAACTTGGTGAGCTGAAGGAGAATCACTGTCGAATTGTCAGTGAGCTCAAAGCTGAGTACACCTTGGAGCTTGCACACGAGAAGGAAAAGGTTTGCTTTTAAAAGAGCTATAATAATCAAGGCTGCTAACTACATTCTTTTCGAGCACCAAAATGCATGATAACAACAAAAGACTGGTTGAACATAAAACCTGAGAACATGAACATTTTTGGGTTCTACAAAGGAGACAACATTCTGGATGTGAGTGATGGTGGAATATGATGAACCAATCCCACTCATGGTGTATGAATACACCAGAAGAACGAACAAAATTTCAAGGAGTCCATATAGCAAAGTTAGAAGTTGATATTTCTGAAACCTTCTATATTTGGCTAGGTGTTGCAAGAAACAATAGAGCTAAAGGATCAGCATGAAAGGGATCGTGCAGAATTTGAGAGTCATTGTCAGCAGCAAGTTAATCACCATCGAGAAAGAGCAAATGAATTAGATAAACAGGTACCCAAGTTTTTCCTGTCGAAGAAAATTTCCCTTGTTTCTTTTAGATGGAATTGAGCATGTGCATTTTATAGCTTATCAGCTGGAAAAATCATAGGGTTCATTCCTAACTACCTTTGGATTACAGTAAATGTGTCCATGAACAATGGACAATTATGGTTTTGAGGATGCAAACAGCCTTACAATGCAGGTTCGGTCATTGCTAGACTCCAAGTATAAGTTGGAGTCTAGGATTTTGGAGCTGAACACCAAGCTTACTTCCACTGAGAAGGGGTTGGAGGAGAAATCACAGGTAGATTTTTTGCACATCACCCTTGTAAATTCCTTGTGATAAAGTAATATTTATGTGCCAGTTATGATTGACACAACTTAGATTTGTGGCGATGACACAGGATTATGAGCAATTAAAAATGGAGAACCAGAGTCTAGATTCTGATAAGCATGATACTGCAAAACAGCTCAACCTCCACCTCATGCACCTCAGTGCCCTTGAGCAGGAGGTTTGTTTTCATGCCATCCAAAATTGTACCAGGCATGACAGACATTCGCACAAACATGAAATGACTTCATTTACTTTAAGGATACGTATATATGTGTTTCATATGGGTTTGTTGAAACTTCCTCAAGATGTGATTCTTGGGCACAGGTTTCAAACAAGAGTGAATTGCTTTCCAGTTTGAAAGTGCAACTCGATTCACAGGTGTCACAGAGGTTTGGGCTTTTTACTTTGTCATTTGGTATTTCTCTTTGGTTTTGCATGCCCTTGAATCCAATCAGATAGTGATAAAAGTAACCCATCTCCACCCTTCTATCAATAATCATAGAGCAAGCTGTCATATTGCCAACTGATCAGGTGTTTGATGTGACAATCCTAGGTTTGACAAACTTTTCAGCATTAAGTACTATTCTAAGTGGAATTTTGCAGGGTGGCATTAGGGGGCTCATGGAAGGAAGCCCAGGCAGCAGCTGAACGTGCTGATGAGAGAGCAAATTTTAGTGCAACTGAGCTTGCAAAATGCCATCAAATTATAGAAAAGCTTCAGGTTTGTCCACCCAAATGGCCTATTATCATGCATACACTAGTTCAACAAGAATATCAGAGCTTAACTCTTCCAGCTTCTGACTGACACAATCTTGTCAATGCAAAATCTGGACTGAAAGAATCGGGCAGCAGATGGGTATTTTCTGAAGTTTGGTTTTTTGTTTCTGAATTGATGGGTCCTAAAAGGTGGAGTTGCGGTCATCAAAACAGAAGGTCAAATTGAAAGGGCAACTGGCATCTCAACAGGATTCTCTGTTGACTGAACGCCAGGCTGTGATTGAGAAGGTTGAAGCTGACAACCTCAATCTGCGCAGTGAATTGGACACCTTGAAGGTGGAACAAGGGGAAAACAAAAAGAAGGTATACAGTATGGCCTGTATATGCTGATTAAATCTCATCTAGTGGAAATTGATTCTATCAATTCAAATCAGGTTTTTGTCCACAAATTGCAAATTTGACCTTCATATTTAATCAATCTTTTGATAACAAGATTCCAATGGGCTCATGGTATTTGGCAGGTGGAAGATTTGACATCTAAGTTGGAGGAAACTCAGGAACTTCTGAAATCCAATCAACAAATGATCCAGTAAGCATTTAAATTTTACCCATTTCATCTAATGTCCTGCTTGTTTGCCTTGTAACATGACAATCCTTGTACTAAGTAAATTTGAGTAGGAAAGTGCAAATGCTTGGTTGGATTGCTGTTGGCAATCGAATTTCAGAAGAGAACATGACAAAGAACTGTCTGGTGTTGCACAGGTGGTTAAACCAGCAATTGACAGAGGCCCAACTAGGGAAGATGGCAGGAAGCGGGGCATCATCTCGCTACAACACATTCACTCGTCCCAATATTAATGCTTTGTGCTACTCTTCATGTCTTGCAAGCAGCAGAGCAGCTGAGGCATCTACCCCTCTTTCTTCCAATAGTGGAAACTCAGCCCCTGTGGCATTCAAGAGCCAATTCCCAATGTCCTCCTTGTCATATTTGTCATCAACCACCATCCCAGTTTCTGGCACTCAAAACAAGACACAACCACTCAACTCTTTGGGAGCTTTTAACAGCTCGCCTTCAGTAATTGGCAGCCAATGCTTCATGTACACTGCAAAATGTGCATCACAAGCAGGCCAACGTGTGCAGTATAAGCCTAAGATGGGGCTTACAGCTACCTCTACTGTTGCAAGCTCTACCAATCCAGGTTTGTATACAGCATGCACAAAGCCAATGGATAGTCCTTCACTGAATTTTTGGGATGATTCTGGCGGTTGGGCTTCCAAACAAAACATTTTACCACGGCCACAGCTTTCCTTTGCAGACAGGTACCCACCATCGTGTGTTTGAATGCTTGTCTTTTCACTGTCTTTGTCTTATAGTTTCTCTTTTTCATCATCTCAAATTTCTTGATTGATTCTTCCTCAATGCATTGCTTACAGTGCTCAGTCTTGCATTGTGTAGGTCTGGGCATGGCAACCACAACAAACATTCTTCATTCCTTAGTAGACCAACTGGCAACCATGCAGCAGGCTTCAATGGTCAAAGCAATTCTGTAGTAGCTTTGTCTCCAAATCAGGAGTCACCTCCTAAAAGGCAATCACCCCCAACTCTTGCTGGGGAAGGGACTGACTTCAGCAATCAGCAAGAAGATATGCTTGCAGGAACAAGTGGTAGAGGTGAAAACAGAATGCCTATGGTTTCTTGCAACCATGCTCAGGATGCACATGGTACTACAGACACTCACCACTTGCATTCACCTCATTCCAAAATCAACCATTATCCCAGCACCCCACCCCAACAATCAGTCTCCAAAAACCATGGTCAGGAATCACTAGTGCCCTCTCATCCTAAGAATGCCAAGTCACCAACAAAATCACCCCCAGATTGTTCCCCTCTGAAGAACCGTTTTGTTTGCAGGTAAACAGTTCTTTAGTATAAGTGTTGTAAATCAAAGTGTTTCCACTACCATTTTGCAAGTCATGGTTGGAACTTGCCAGGTCTCAAGTATTGACATTGCTCACAGCTCAAAACTCTTTTTCTTGTCTACAAGTCTTCATACTGCTTCTGTCAACAGGTGCAAAATGATCAGACCCTCTATACAACTTCATAATGCTGTTGTCCACATGCATTTCCTTATCTGATTTAGGTACTGCAGTTTGTGAAGTGGGACATCACCTCACCTGCCTCCAGTCTCCAATTGAAACTCTTGCACCAGTCCTACCGCTAAGGTGTTAAATGCTAGGTTCACTTTGTGTCAGTAGGGGGAAACACAGTAACTGACAGCCTCTTCCTCAAGGCACTCAGGTGCTTGCCTTATCTTGGAAAATGTGACAAACAATAGTCTGAGGTTCAATTGGAAAAAGTTAAACAAAAGAAAATTGCACTAGAGAAAGAATGCCTGAGTGATGAAGAATTGGAACTCTGCACAACTCAGAATTATTTGGGCAGAAGAAAATTGCAAGAGAAGGAAATGCTTTGAGTGATGAAGGATATTAAGTCTCAACAACTCAGGCTCAATCAAGTAGAAGAAAAACTGCAAGACCAATGCAAAAGTGATCCAGAATCTTGCATTGTCTTAATAGACTGGATACCAGTTTCATCATCAAGATGCAAATCTACATGTAGCAGACAACTACACAACTCATCACCTACACAACCCAGCCCTTTGGAAAACTGTACCAGGCACTCATCCAGAGCCTAAAAAAACTGCCAGTCAATTTATCAGATGCAAGGGGCACAAGTGATCCTAGAATCAACCTGTATTTTGCCAGATTGCACACTCACATGCTTCAATCAGAGCTTGCACCTTCCATCTCCAGGTTTTGTATTGTGTTACATGCAGATAAAATGTACAACAGCCAGAGACCAGATGGAGGGTTATTTCATGTGAAATGCAGACTGCAAACAGACACTCAGGAAATTGAAAATTTTCAAACTTGTGCCTTCAGGGAACAGCAATCCAACATCCTGAGCAAACCTGAAATTGAAAACTCTCAAACTTGCACCTTCAAGGAACTGCAATGCAACATCCTGAGCAAACCTGAAATTGAAAATTCTCAAACTTGCACCTTCAAGGAACTGCAATGCAACATCCTGACCAAAACTGAAATTGAAAAATTCTCAAACTTGCACCTTCAAGGGACTGCAATGCAACATCCTGACCAAACCTGAAATCATTCCATTTGCCTCTGCTGCTCTGACCAGAAGATGAGGATGCATGTGACATTTCAGATGTGTGATGTACTTGAAAACAGGCAGGACACACAATCTTCACCAAAAAAACACGGCAATAGATAACTTTGAGAGATGTAAGTCACAAAAGACTCCACAATTTATATCCACTGTTCCAGGTCTAAAAACCACATCAATCGTACACCTTCAAGCATGCAACAAGGAAGGGGAGGGGGAGTGAACCAGACCCTGAACCTAATTGCAAAATCTTAAAAACAGTTTGTTTGCATTCAATAATATGCATTTGTAAATCCTGCCCTAATTTTTGAAGTGTATTTAGACGACCATTGTCAGGCACAAGAACTCAGCAACAATCTTCCAGGGTCTTACAAAATGGAAGAAATCTTCAGCGTGGAAATGCAAGTCCTCTGAAAATTATGGCAGGTTTTTTTATGCTGGAGAAGGGTAGGTCCAGAGGCGTTTTTCAGCACCCATCACTAAGGGTACCACCCTTGTGCCTAGGCACTTCAAAACAAGGAAGGGCCTCTGGCCCTACCCTTCTCCTATACAAAATGCCATGAGGAGAATGCAAAACATGAGTGATAAGAACTGTAGTACATGCAATGAAGGCCAACATGAGAATAAGAAAAAAACTCCATTGAGTGTGTATTGCAATGTACCATCTCCAGAGACAAATTGATGTGTTGAGAAGAAGCCACAATACCTTCTGCCACACATATACATACATACCTCGAGAAATTGAGGATTACGATAAGAACATAGAAAGAGGATTTCAGAGTCGTGGTCGATGAATCGGAATATGACTGGGTACAGAGTCGTCGTCTTCTATGATCTCCACTTTGTAGTCTTCGGGAACTTCCCAGGGTTTCCACTCAGCCATCTTGGGGATGAGCTGAAGCTCATCTTGCGCCTGTACAATGAGCTCTTCTACTTGTCCTCCCTGGATCTTCTCCTCGATCTTCTCCCAGTCCTCTTCCTCCACGCATACCTTGAGTCTGTGTTGCGTGAGAGCCTCCACGGATTTCCTGTACTGCGCCGTGGTAGGGATCGGCTCCACGGCCTTTAGGGTTTCACGGTAAAGAGAAATGAGAACCTCCCTGGCATTTGGCACCACCTCCAAACCCACGATTCCCGTCGTCGCCTTCACACCCGCCAGCAAAGGCCCCGCAAACCTCCGCAGAAACATGGCTCTCTCTCTTGCCCTCAAAACTTGGATTTCTTTGGATCCACTTCAAGTCCCCCTTCCCTCTTCCCCGCTTCTTCAGCTTCCCACCACAGATCCCCCAGATACTTTCGAAAACTCAACTTTCTACCAGCACTTTCCTCTCCTTCTGCAGCTTCCACAAGTCCCCAGATAGCTCCAAATCTCGATCTTCCTCGACGAACACTTCAACAGATCCGACGCCGTCGTCCGTCCTCTCGGGAGGAGCTTCGCCGTCTCGCTCGCTGGCTAGCTGGCTGTGCGTGTGTGGGTGTGCGCGAAGAAAACCCCCGACGGTGTGAACTAGAATTTTTTAAAGCAATTTCTGTTTGGTGGCTAAAGTGGCGATCATTCATTGGAAGAAGTAGAAAAGTGGCGATCATGCCCTAGGAAGATTTAGCCAAAATCTGGCTATAAATCAGAAATAAAGTATACAAATCTAAAATCATCCTTCAATATTTTTAGCTAAACACTGAAAACCAAATAAACGAATATCGCGATTTTTACTTAGTTTTTCCCCTCACTTCTGGCGACTGAAAACCTCCAAAATCACTTTTTTTTCGAATTTTTAATCTTTAATTTTAGCTTTCTGGCGATCTATCACCAGTAAAAAAAGAGGCTGCTGTGAACCAGCAATTTCTTTACTAGCGAGGTTTCGCCATAAAGAGAATTTTTAAACTCGAAAAAGAAGTGATTTTGAAAGTCTTTTGATTCGCCAGAAATGAGGGAATCAAGAAACCAGAAAACAAAAAGAAGGTAAAAATCGCCATATTTTTATACCTGGATTTCAGTGTTGTAGCAAAAAAAAAATGGAAGGATGATTAAAAGATTTGTATACTTTATTTCTGGTTTTATAGCCATATTTGGCTAAATCTCCCTAGGGATGATCGCCACTTTTGGCCACAAAAATAAACAAGTCCAAAAACACAACAACACTAGTGTGAACCGATCCACCAAAACATGTGGATGAATGTGTTTCACCAATTTAAAAATTAAAAATTAAAATTAAGAAATTCGCAAAAAATAAATTCACCAAAATTTATCACAAAATTCACAGGAAGTACAAATGTCGAAACCTACTAGATCATGGACACGGATTCAAGCGATTGAAGATCTAACGGTTTCCAATTAACCACGTCTCCACTTTCTTCCTCCTCCCCAGAAAGGCAGGTGCGGTGCGCGGGCGCTCTCTCTCAGGACGACACTTCGGCTCATCCCTGAATGTTTTGAATTTTTGATAGAATTTGACGAGTCTCGTCGATAGATTGCAATTTGGGTACATGCAATTTGTGAGTTGATTTTTGTTTCTTCACGGATTTTCGATTTGCTTTTGCTTGTCGAAGTTGATCTGGTGCAGATTTTCTAGGCTTCTTTTCCTTTTGGGTGGGGCAAGCTTGTGAAGTTGTGTTTGGAAGGAACATATAGGCTACTCATTTTTTTTCTCAGTGTTATTATTTTCTTTCCTTTCGTTGTCAAGGTTCTCTTTTTTCTTCTGTGTGGTTTTTGAAATTTTCTTTGAATGGATCGAGTTCATGGGTACCACCAGGATTTGGTTGAGGAAAATGGACACCACTGTGACCTAACCTTAACAAATCCTGTTGACAAGAATTTCACAGGAAAGAAGAGAAACAATAATCTTCGTTGTTGTCGTGGATCATCATGGTCACTACTTTCCACGGTGTTAGGAGCCGTGTTGCTTCTTGTTTTGATCTCTGGGGCAGTTTATGTTTTGTGGCCTATGTCACCAGAGATTGAGATCAAGAACTGGAAGCTGAATGGTGTTAGTATTGGTGGCAAGCAAGGATCCGGTTCCGTTGTTCCCACAGTACAGTTGAATGTAAGCTTAGATTTGTTGATCCAAATGCACAACCCAAACTATGTGGGTGGTATGTATGATTTGTTGACTGTCCAAATTTGTTATAGAGGAGTGGAGATAGGTGTAGTGCAATCAGAGAGGGTGAGTATCAAGGCACAAAGCACAGTGAATTTCACAGCTACTGTGGATTTGGAAGGCCACGAGATTCTTGACAAGGCAAAGGAGCTTTGGATTGATGTTTCCAAAGGGGAACTTCCACTGACGACTTTGACAACAGTTGATGGAGCAGTGCAGTTCCTCTTCATCAAACCCCATGTTCAGGTAAGAATTGGACAAAAAACACCACTTCTTCGACTTTTGTAGAATTCTGTTGTTCAGAATGAGATGCAATTTTTTTCTCGATGAATTCTTTTAGAGATTTGAGTTCAAGGATTAACATTTTTGCCTAAGGCTAAACCATATGCACAAAAGGTGTAGTTTGAAAAGCTGGAGTGCACATGTTTCTTCAGATCATATAAGGGGGTTTCAGCAGAACTGTCTGCTTACATACCTTACCTTCAAGTTGTTTACATATACAGTAGTAAATTTTCTTAGGCCTTTTCAAAATCTGAATTCCTTGGATTAGGGTTCTTCCAATACCTAATTACTTGGATCAGCTATTGAATCCCAGAATTAGGCAGCACCCAATCCTAATCCAAATTAATTAGGGTTTTTAGCAATGATCTCATAGGTTATTTTCAAGGGTTGTGTGAAAACCTGATGGTTTGGAAGTTGTGCAAAACAGGTGGCATTAGCATGTAATCTTGTGGTAGATCCAAAGGAGCAAGTGCTGTTGAGTGAAGACTGTGGCCTGGAGACAGGAAGGTTAACAACAGCAGGTGGAATTAGCATGTGATCTTGTGATAGATCCAAAGGAGCAAGTGCCATTGAGCGAAAGACTGATGTTAGCCTTGAGACAACAGGTTAATAGCAAGTGACATTAGCATGTAATCTTGTGGTAGATTCAGAATAGCAAAGAGCTGTTGAGTGAAGAAGACTGCAGCCTTGGTCCACACAATTGTTTGCCAATGGCAGGAGCTTGATTTTGGCCAACTTAGATTGTACATACAGAGGAGGCACCTCCTGTAATTGTAACTAGTGTGGCCTGTGCCGTGGGCCCAAGTATGAACCCATTACAAAATAGGGAAACTCAAACATGTGAACATTGTTGCAATGTATGTATGGATTTTTTGAACAGCCAAATATGAAAGGAAATCATGCTTGAATTGAATGGTAAGCCTTCCAAGTGTTACCATGTTCTCAACTGATATTTCCTTCCAACCTGGTTTTTTGGAATTTATTTGAATTTTCAGTGGCAGAAATCACTTAAAACATCAATATCTCCCACATTCTGAATCCAAATCTTACCAAATGTATTCCATTAAATCCTGCTAATCAAGATCTTTCCAACAACACTAAAGGCACACTCTAATTCCTCCAAGATTTTCAGCTACAATTTAATTTAATTTTCAGTGAAGAAATCATTCAATATTCAAGAACTTTTGCACCGCAAGTCCAAACATCATGGAACCAAGCCCATGCACCCCTCCTCGTTGAGAGCTTTCCAGAGACACCAACACAATCTGAAAAATCCCAGTTTAAAGCATCCCATAACCACAAAACAACACAAAACAAACTACCTTCATATATAGATGGTTATCTCCTACTCCATTAATGTTGAAAGAACCCATCACCAATGGCTGATACACTTGAGATATTCTGGTATATGAATTGACTGGATTGGATGTGAATGCTGCATTTTCCCCTTTGCTAAAAAGGGTTCAATAAGGCTGATAAAAAACAGTTGCAAACATTTTTGGTGTTACTAATGCTTGAGTAAGATGGAATGGTTCAGCCCACAATTGACTATCCATTTTCATGCTGTGAAAGAAACAAAAAGACAGTGCAAACAAGAGTTGCAAAAGGCCAGTGAGAGCCATCTTACCAAAGGAAAGCAGCAGCATTTTTGGAGTTCATAGAAGCAAGATGGCTGCAGATGGCAACAGTTAGCATTATTAAAATGCCAGTTCATAGCTGCAGAATTTGATCTTGCTTAAAAGTATTTAAATGTGAAAAAAGCTGCTTCTACTTTCTACAGTGGTAAAAGAGTACAGGTTGACCTCCAAAGACATGGAGTCAAAAGATAAAATGGATTGATTGTATCAACATATAGCAGAGGGATACATGGAGGACACCTGCTACATGTTCTGCAGCTAGGAGTACATGGAGTACAATAATCTGTGCTATGTTGCACTTAATCTTAAATCCAAACTCAGAAAAATTGACATATGGAATGAGATACTGTGTGCCACAGCAGCACACTTTGCATACTGTTACTTCCTGCATCTGGAAACTCAGGAAAACTCCTTCCGACTTAGAAAATCATAACAACACCATCATGGATTCTGGACTTTTGTTGCTGGGCTACACATTCTGAAATCCACATCAAATTCCTAACTTCTTGCTCCCCTAGTCTCATGTACGCAAAGAAGACTGCATAATGGAACTGCAGACAATTATACAACATCAGAATGATTAGTAGTCCACACAGACTTGAAACCAAGAAAAAAGTGCTCCAGACACTACTCCAAAAAGGGCTAACTGAGTGGGTTTACTTCCCGCATTATCATTTGTGACACTACTTTTTGAAGCAATTATAGAACTAATGACTGCATGGAGACAGTTCAAAGAGATTTGACCTGCATGTGTTGAGGCCATGCCAAGAAGAAAAGCATGGAAAGGTGAATTAGAGTGATGCACACCTGCTGCTCAAATGTTAAAGTCAACCTCTTGACTTCCTCTTCATAAAATGCCTTGTCCAGCATCTGACTTTCTCCAAAGGACAACTTGGCAAAGATCCCTTGATAAGCTGGGTACTTCTCCATGGCTCCACGTACCTGGTGGGTTTTAAGCAAGACATGAAGATACATGTAAATCAAATGATCTCCAACAAATTTCAACATTCTCTTCCACATGCACTTATCTCCAAAGTTTGCAAATGACCTGAAAGCTGCAAACTTTCTATGCCTGGAGAAATACAAAAACACTGTTCAAAGGGTTCAAATATTTCAGAGGAGATCTCCTGCACCAACTACAAAATTACCTGATCAAAATCCTCACAAACTGACAGCTCATCATGTCCATATGGGTACCTGTTGAAAAAAATCAATGCAAGCTGACAATCAAGCAGGCTGTGGAATATTCAAGAGACATGACCTTTCCGACAGTTTTGAGTTGCATCATCACTGCCATGGACTCAGCACATAAAGACCAATATATCTATGAGACAGCAGAATAAATTCCACAACAACACTTTGATGGTACTACAACAAGTCTGAGAGTGGTCATATCTATATGAGTGTCAGTCATGAATTGTCAGGTCATCACTTTCATCATGAACTCCCATGACTCCCTACTGACTTCATCAGTTCCAAACAGTGAGTATAAGTATATAAAAATCTGCCCAAAATTTTGGGCAAACCACTATACAAACATCTGTGCTGAGTTTCTGTTGCAGTTCTGAAAGCAACAGGGTGACTCAGTCATGATGTTGGCTAGAACTCAAGAGACATAGCTCGTGTGAAGAACAACAGAGTGATCTCAACTTCAGAATTGTGCATATTTGCCTCCGTCAGAGCATGACCGTGCTTAGAATTGTGTAGCCACACAAGATGCCTTCTCAAGATCCCAGGTACAAAATAAGCAACATAACAGAAGCTGAACTACCAATCCTAATCAGCAAAGCACTTACAATATGCCAAAATTGGAGTAAAGCTTTTTCCGATCATCTCGTGTCAGTTCTGTACCAATGCTGTACAACCAGAACCACAAAAATATAAACCCAGGGTAACAACCTGAAAATAAAAAGGCCCCACTTGGAATCTTAAGCATATGAATCCAAGAATGGCGAGTTGATGGAGCCAGTCAGGAAAGAATGTGATAAGGAAACTATGCTCAGGCTGGGAGGAAAAATTATTAACTACTGCTTGCCTGTTGATTGTGATGTTGATAGCCCTGCGATCAGCCTCAAAGGCCAGCAAATCACACATGATTGTAGATGTTGCACCTCCCAGCTTCTGCTACAAACAAATATAGGAGGAAAGAAAAAACTTGTGTGAGAATTATTCCAATCCAAGATAATTTATCTATTATGTCAACAGAAGTGGATGATCTGGCCACCCATCCATCAAGGTATTTATACAAGCTCTCACATCTCCAAAAGTCTTAATACCAGCTCCAAAAAAAGTGATCTTAAGATAGACAAATCAGTACAGACATACTTCACCTTACAGAACCTGTAGAAATCCTCCAAGTAGGCTTTGTACAATGTGTTGCGCATGACCTCAATGTTCATTTCATCAAGATCCTACAGCCAACACCACCACCCCACAGTTGACTACACATGAAGACATCACCGCCAAGACTCCTTGTTCAGCTAATAGGAAATTTGGACATCATTGCTTGATCCAGTAATTATCCACTATATGGTGGGCTTCAACTCTGCCCTTCATTTCAATTTGATCCTCTTATTAATTACTAAAAGTATCAACCAACTGCAGAATATGCTACAGACTTCACATTACTTCAAAAAGTAGCATGACAACTTCTGCAGCTAGCTATCTCCAAAACAATAGTTTAGAGAGAACTTACTTCTGAAGTAATGCACTCTGAGAAGTAGGGTGCCAAGGGTGTGTCCACAAGCACCAATCTATATAACTCACGCATATTCTGGGCAACAGCCAAGGTTGCAATGCTGCAGCATGGATAAATGTTCAATAAATGTTGAAGCAGCATGGACAACAGGTTGTTTCATTGAAAGACCAAGGACAAAAGATCCTTCAGGCTGATAGTATTCAGCAGAAATGCCTTGAAAAGCTACCACACAATTGCAAATTAATGCTGATACCTGTCAAACATGCCTAGAGGATGGCACTTCTCAAGAAGTTCGTGTACATCTCTTTCGTGCAATGAGCCAGTGACAATAAGCACCACATTGTCTATCATGTGTCCATACCTGTCATCCAATGAAGGTGGCACAAACCAGGTTGAAAACAGACACTTGCAGGAAAGTGCCTATAATTTGATATCTGTAAGGGAGGACAAACCTACAGGGCCATGACCTAACAGTGGAGCCATTTCATCAACATAAGCTCCACCCTGAATTCAAGACTCAGTTCTTGAGTACAGAATGGCATGCAATTTGATGATGAGAGAGAAATCTTAGAAGCTACAAGTTTTAGTATGCTAAGACTTTGCCCAAAAAAACTGATATTTTGTTTTAGGTCATGGAGATTGATCAGACCATGGATGTTTCAACAATGAAATGGGAGGTTTCTTATGCTCAGCTCAGAAGTTCTTTGCAAATGAGTAGCAAGGAAAAGAACATTTGGGAGATTTACTATGAGAAATCCAGCTTTTGAGATCATCTCTAAACTGGAGAGCATCAAGAGAATATTCAGTATTTGACATGAACCATTTGCCTTCCTAATATCTACAAAAAGAAAAGTTTCTACAGTACAGAAAAGGTGAAACATACGTGATATACTCCAAAAATGTTGAAAGGGGTTCAGTGGCTTGGCTCAACATGTGGTTGTAATCATCGACCAACTTCTGGGTACATTTCTCGACAATGGCACTTGTATGCAATGGAGATGGTTCTGCAAGTTCCCACAACGCCCCGTCCCCACCAAAAGACATTCATTACATGAGTCCAGGCTGGTGCCAGACAGCATAAGCATCATAGGTTCCCTACCCTTGAGTGCCTAGAGCCTACAATGACCTGAGCTGAAGTTGGCATTTTCCTTCTTTAAGCTATTCTGCAGGCTTCATTGAAAGTCTCACTCGACATGTGCTTGAACAAATTTGCTCCCATAATTTGCAATCATCAAAAAAAATACATGTGAAAGGGCGCTAGCTTGCAAGTGTCTCTACCCCCAGTAAAACAGGCATCACAGTTTGCAACCAGCATGAAGGACATTCTGACCAAAAGACGTAACTCTGTCACAGAGTATTGAATAAAATTGCTACCAATGGCACCAATATTAGGGTACTAATATCATCCTGCAACTCTTTGGCTGATTCAAAATCTAAAGGAACCAGACGTTGCTCCCAATCAATCTGTAATGAGCACCTGTGTAATTGCAAAATCATTGATCCTTACAGATCCTAACAGGTCAAATAAACGCAAGACATGAAAACATCCATTGCAGATCATTTGAGTAGCAGATATCTATCCATGGCAATTGACCAATCAGCTCATAAAGCTATAATGTTTGTTTTCTTCTCTTCATCCCATCCATAAGAAGAGAGATTAGCCAAGGACACACACAACTCCAAAAACCTGTTGCAAGATTTGAAAGAAAATCGAGGGCACAAGAGTTGCTACTCCTCACTTAAAACCCTAGCACAAAAGCTACTTGTCTTCTTTGCAAGAAGAAGAAGACAAGATGAGATTCAGATCCGTAAGGATGATGGATGATGCCTCACTTAAAACCCTAGCACAAAAGCTACTTGTCTTCTTTGCACGAAGAAGAAGAAGAAGAAGACAAGCTGAGATTCAGATCCGTAAGGATGATGTTCTATGATGTTCTCCTTTGCAGAATTTCGGAAGCATACATACTCTCAGGACAAGGTGAAAATCCAGCTACTGAAACATATCATGTTTTCACATCAAAAGAATTCGCGGGGCCTATGGCTCACCGTTTGCCAAATAAGGCGCATAATCAGAAGCGCCGAGGTGCATCTTGATGTCGTCCAAGTGTTCGCACTGGCACAAATTGTTGTAATCGGCAGTGGTGAGGAGGCCGGCCTTGTAACCCCGTACTATGGCCTCCAAATAACCGCCATCCACATTGAAATTCAACGCCTCGAATCCATACATCGACATCTTGCTTGCTGCTGCCTCTGAGTTCAAAGCTTACGAGTCACTGCTCCTTCTCCTCCTCCTCCTCCTCCTCCCTACTATTCCTTCAGCATTCGAGAGAGTCCGAAGAAAACGGAAAATGATTTCGAAGAACTAAACGAGATTTTGTTACCCTAAATAATGCTCCTCGCATCCAGCTTGCTTTTTCTCCTTCCTTAGACACGCAACGATTTTTTCGAAAGAGTTGGCCACCGAAAACAGCGAAACAAGATCTCTGGAACTTATCTTTGGATCCAAAACAAAACAGAGAATTCTTGCACAACAACAAAGAGTTTCAGATCGCAATAAAAAACAGAACGAATGAAAAACACACACACACACATACACACACAAAACTGACAACAAAAGACTGTCCCTCTGTGAAAACGGATTGCGACGCGAAAGGCCAAACCGGTGGGGTTGTGACGTTTGTCGCGATCGTTCTTTCGCTCTCCGATCTGTGACGCGAGGTCACGAACGAACGAATTCCGCGCGTGCGAGGTCCGCGGGCGGGGGGTGAAGCGAGGTCGCGGATTCCGCTGCCCGGGCTCTTTACTAAATCTGTGGTGGCTCTAGGGTTTAGGGCTCACGAGAAGACAAAACTAATAGTTTATATATCACTTTTTCAATTTATGTTTTTTCTTTCTAATTTTTTCATTCTTCTAGTTTTTTTTTTTTCACATTTTGAGTTTTTATGTAGGATGAGTTCCATTTTGGTGGAGATAATGGAGTTGTTGATGTTGTCACTTTTGATGTTATTTTTAAAATTATTTCTTCTAATGTGGTTATTGGCATTCCTTTTTGTAGCCCAAGTGTTTCAATTGTTCCTTGCTTCCATAGATCAAGAAAATACAATGTTCACGTTGCTTCCATGTATCAAAAGAAATGCCAAATTTGGGCATGGCCGTATTTAGATTTGTTAGTGATTCAGAAGTTCATTTTTGGAATAATTTATGTTTGACAAAAGAAATTTGAAATACATTTTGGGTGTCATCTTCCTTCATTGCCCACTTGAAATCATCAATTTGAATGCTGTTTTGAACCACATCTTTAGCCATAGGTTGTAGAATTTCTTGGTTAATATTATATATATTGTTGATTTGGAATTTCTTGATGGTTTATTCATGGTTTAACAACACTAACAACAATAGATAAGTTTTGATCATGTTGGATAGATGTTTTAAATAGTTATAAACTTTTCATTTCCATTACATACATCTTTTCTTATCATAACACATGCATGATAAAAGTTTTAGGGAGAATTATGAACATTCAAATAATTGTGTTGGATTTTCATGATGATGCCCATGGTCTATGGTTGGGTTGGTCAATGGGAGGGTTTTTATGGACATTGGTTTAGGTTTAGGGTTTTTTTGGGGAAGCTTTCGGATTTTGATTGTGTGAATGGAATCCAACATGACGCATTCCCAACTCCTTGAAGGATTCAAAAAGTGAGTATAAGTGCAAGACAACGAAAGGGGGAAAAGTCGGGGCATGCTCCCTAGCTCACAACACTTTGTGGGGTAGAAGGGCGTGTTGGAGCTTCGGGATGGGACTAGGAAGAGTTGACAAGCTTCACTCACTCACACAGTCCTGCGCACACCCCACAAGGTGGTTAGTGCATAATTAGAGCACCTTTGGTGCTAAGACGAGCCACGGGCAACACAGACACACAAGATTCACCATGGCCCAGACTTGGGGGAAGCCACCACCTTCCCCTTTATAGTATACTCTGCACCTCTCTACAGGGCCTACATCCAAATGGCTTTTCTCTCTCGAGACTCCCGCGTGGGAGTCTCGAAATTGCGCCAACTAGGACTCCCGCAATTTTGGAGCCCCATAATTTTGCAAGTAGACCTCGGATCGAGGTGCGGTCTAAAACAAAGTTCTAGCTCTCGTCAAGAGCTTTTTGATGGTATCTCGCAAATTGTCTGCAGCTAAGTAAATCGGGTTGATTCCCAACTTTTTCTGGTCTGGAGTTAAACTAGCAGTTTGACTCCCGACCCTTCTTTTGGCCATAATTTATGTTTCAGATGTCCAAATGAGCAATGTGAGCCCATTTTAGACATTTATGTTCCCAGAGCTTTCCAATGATATAAAGAACATCACAAATCATTGAGTTTTGACCCTTGAAATTGCTCTTTGAAATTTCGAAAGTCCATTAGGACTCCATTTTTCAAAGTGGGAGTTGCTTTGGGAGTGTGAAGGTTCACTCCCTCACAATTTCTTACACTCCTGGGAGCATGTGATGTGACTCCCGGGCTTCTTTTTGGCCTGCACCCTTGTAACCCCTTTGCTTTGGTCATGAGCCCAAAGTTAAGGTTGCGATACAACCAAAAGAAAATTGAGAATACCAATCCATGGTTTTTTCTATTAATCTTTTGTCTACTTGAATTCAATATATGTAATTGAATATATTTGTTGAATTCAACAAGTGAATTTGTGTTTATGAATTTTTTGAGTTGAATGAACAATTGAATTCAACATATGAACATTTGAATTCAATCATTAAATATTAGATAATGGCTAAGCTATTGTTTATTTTGGTGGGTTCAATGGTTGACAAGTCTAGTAGGGTACACCGACCGACATGCAAACCTAATAGAATAGGTAATAATGAGACCATTAACATATGTAAACAATTTTGAACAATGATGTCAATTTTTGAAATGGACAATTGACCTTTTGCAAGGTAAGGTGATTGGTGGGCTTGTAAGGTCAGCCAACCACTAAACTTAGCAAAATAAATATAGTGAAATCATTAGTTGTTTTTTAGGTTTCTCATTCTTTTTTTCCTAATATACTTCTTACAACCAGTGGGGGCTATGAGCATGATTTATTCCTTTGCCCTTTAATGATTCGCTTTTGGTTTTGTTTTTTTGGCTCAAACTTGGGTCCTTTATCTTTCTTCATTTCCCCCCCCCCTTATGCCGGGTGTTTTGTTTGATGGAGTTTGCCAAAGTCTCATCATTAATTTACATTAACAATTTTTGAAAAGGATAAATGATCATAATGTTAAATTATAGACATAGAATAAAACAAGTGATAAATCAGGAAGTAAAATCAACTTGGATGAGAAAAATTGTCATTTAAAATGTTTATAATGTGAGAGAATTTGAGATCAAAATCATTTACACTCCTTCTGTAATGAAATAATTATGAAACAAGTCTACCATGTAAAGGTTTTCGAGCTTTTGATTCGCCATTAATTTGGCATTTATCAAACATAACATGTCATCTTCCTTTTTTGTGCATACATCATTCAAATATGATTCAATTAATTATATATTTTTTGGTTGTTTGTTTTTCACACAACATTCCTATCACATCAATTTTTCCACGTTACATATGCTCATGACAATTTGTTGTTTCATGCTTTGTGATGGGTAGAATCCCAAGGGAGTGAACATTTGCAACATGTGTGAATAGACTCGACCACTTCGTTCTCCTAGGCCCTTCTTTATATTGGGAATGCCCTCATTGGGTCTTTACTACACACATTTTGCTTTATTCATAGCCAACAAACTCTAACAAAGAATGAACAATGAAGTGAAAAAAGGAGGCATGCATAACAAATTCAATTGTTAGGTTCAATTTTTCAATTGCGACATTACAAATCTCTAGTTGTTGCACAAGGGTGATTGTTGAGAGGTCACCAAACCCAAGTACACTAGCTTTGAAATGAAGGAAAAATTAGATCTATCAAAAATATGACCTAACGAAAATCATAGGAATAAAGTTGGGAACCTTTTGGAACTTTTATATCTTAAATTTTTTTGGCACAAATTTGAAATTATTTTTGCCTTGTTTTATCCATACAATTGAAACCAAATCTCTACCTTTCAAGGAAGGAATTGATCTCTTTGAAGTTCATCTTGACAACTTTTTTTTTTACATGCAACATGATAAACCTAAGCATGAAAGGATGTAAGCTTAGAGATTGTTAAAAAAAAGTGTGATCGTGAAAATTGCAAATATTATGAGAAAGAGTTTTGAAGATATGTAAATAATTACTGTTAGTGTAGCTTGTGCTGTTGGCCCAAGTGTGAACACATTGAAGGCTCAACCGATTTTTCCTTCCAAACCCAAGTTTTGCAATTTGTTTGAATTTTCAGTTGCAAAATCCACTCAAAACTCAATGTCTTCCACACCTTAGCTCTGAAAATTGGGAAATAAACTCTAATAAATCTAACTTGCCAAGGGCTTTCCAACAACACCAAGAGCACCCCCAAATTCCAATGCAGTTTTCAGTTTCAATTTTGTTTAGTTTTCATTGAGAAAATGGTTTGAGTAATCAACTACTTCCACACAGTAGCTCCGAACAGTCTCAAACCAAGTTGGTGCATCCCTACTCATGAAGAGCTTTCTGAAGATACCAGGAGCATAGTGGATTTCAGCAATTCCTTTACTTTTGCTGTGTGGAAGCATTTCCCCAAACACAACACCCTCTCTTGACCTTTTTACAACACCAGAGACAAAAAGTAAGCCCAACTTGTCCAGAACAGGAGCAATCCTACTCAGAAATGGCAGTTCAATCAATAGAGATCAACTCAGCTGGAGCCAACAACCAATAGCCCAACTTGTCCAGAGCGGGAACAACCTTCTCAGAAAATGACTGTTCAATCAATAGAGACCAACCCATTAGCAATCTAGAAGAGCAGATAGAGAATTCGGAAGAGCGAGGAGAAAAGCATCTCAGATTATCTTCTAAACATCATAATCTACCAACTTCATGCTGCCAATGCACAAAGGTTAAGTCAGGGAACACCCTAAAGATGCAAGAGCAACAGCACACAAACTTCAATGTCAAATTAAAATCACTTGCACAATTTCATTTAAGGAACTGCCAAATTTTTTTCCGAGAATGAAGTAAACTGGCATGAGGCACATGAGCACCAATGGCAGGCAGCCCTGCATTTTATTTCAAAGAGTTCCACATATTGAAGCTTTGGACCAAGACAGAACACCCCATGTAATCTAGTGATAAAGCTGGCCATCAAAAGCTGAAAAGAAAAAGACAAATGTTCTGCATTTTGCCCTTCACAATTTTCTAAATTCAGCAGGATAACTTCTTCTGGTCCCTTCAGATTTGAAGCTCATTTGGCAAGTCCGGAAACCTATGCCCCATGAATTTCCTGTACTTCGATTTAAGTGCAGCCACTGTTCAGATTTGGCACAAATCCCCAGACAGCCCAGGCTGCAACATTAGTTTTTCTTTTAAAGGTATATCAACTACCTTAAGTAGTTAAAAAAGCATTTACACCTCTATATTGCACTATCTTTGTACTGTAGGCATGTCAACAACCAGCAGTGAAGTTTTACCTTGAAAGCCTTATTCGGTTTTCTTAGAACCAGAAGAGGAGGCGTTAGAAGCCTGCCCAATACCTGCAGATTCTGATAATTTCTTTACTTTACTTTTGGGCAATTTCCCTGTCACTGTTGCTTCAATGTGCTTCACAAGTTCATTTTCTGCATACAATGTTTTTTCCCAGTGAGACTTCCATCACCAAACATACTCCAGTATTCAAATATGGTTACTTGCATATCAATAGAAGTCGCCACCTTGAAATTACAATAGCAACTGCAAATCATGAGTGTTCTCCAGCAAGTATTAACTGCAGTCTCACTAGAAGCTCAGCTAAAATGTAATTGTTCTCAAACTGGGGCTGCAAGAAGTGACCTGATAGAAGACTGGCATTCACCAGAAATGCTGGAATGTTGGAACCCTCCAACTATAAGAACCAAAGACACAAAACAAAACCCCTGGTCAATCATGCAGCCATGATCCAGTGATCCTTGTCCTACAGCACTGAATTCAACAATGGTCCTGCCTAGTGCCTGAAAAGGGAAACAGAGTCAACAGTACACAAACTTAGACAATCATCACTACATTAGCAGTTCTGGGAGCTCATTCACAGCTTTCATTTCCCAGAATATAGGTTCATTTGATGTCATTGTCACAATATTGCTGCTTGCAATCCCATTGACCAAAATTGCAGGACCAACATAAAGGATCTCAAAGGATTAAAGCAACAGACCAGAGCTGAGAGTCCCTTTGCAAGAATGACTGGATCAACAGACCCTGGACCTGCCTGGTAACCAGGATGAAATTGCTCGCCATTGTATCCTGCTACAAACAAAGCAGCTGCCTTTTCAGCTGTCACCTTTGAGATGTCTGGCACAGCCCCAGTACTGCATGACAATAGTCATATCTCAGTTGAAGTAAAACCTTAGTACAGAACAAAGCAATGGCTTGAGTCCTTGCAGCAACCAAAACAGACAGACAGGTCAAACTCATCCACTTTCAACCTTAAAAGATATCTCTCATAAGAATTGAGAAATCTCCATTCTCATAATTAAGAAAAGGCAAAGTGAGGTCAACACTTCTTCAACCAGCCACAGAGAACTCCAAAGAAGGAAAGACAAAACAGAGAACAAAGGACCAAGAAATAAAAAACAAAATAAAAAAACAAAAGCAGTATGAACAAAAGTGCCAGTCTCACACGTGTTCAGGAACAATCAACAGTAGCATATATGATAGTGACTCCTCTATCACAACTTTCCCACTGACTTCATCAGCTCCCTACAGTGGGTGAAGGCCAGTGAAAACACTAACCTGCACACCAAGTTTCTGCTGCAATTCCAGAAGCAACAGGAAGACTCAGCCATGCTACTGGCTAGCAACAAACTACACAAGGAGATAACAAAAAACAGAAAAACCAAACAGAAAAGGACAGCAGAGAAGAACAACAAAGACCAAGTGGGCTTACAAGAAGCTCTGCACTTACAAGACTTTATACAGAATCATGCTGAATACTCCAAATGCTGAAATTCCAAAAGGAATTTTTCTTTTCTTTACTGAACAACCCTCTAGTTCTCTTTAACAGAATCTTTGGAGCATAGCCTTTATTTTTCACAAGGACCATACGACTGACAGTCTGAGAGACAAAGAACTCTTCACAACTACAAAGCATCAAAAACCTGTAAAATTGACTATTGATAACTCCCAACTTAGCAGTAATTGAGATATTGGAATGGACATGAGGCATGTGAATCATTTCAATAACTGCATACTCTCATTGAGAATGTTCATCAAAGATATCACAGGATATACCTTGAGGACTTTGTTTCACAGCTAGATTCAAGAAGTTACAAGAAAGATTATTGAACCTTAAAAATAACAAAGAAAGTACTTTTGAGACACAGATGTTGCATTCAATGTTCAACAATCTCCATCCACACACGTAACTGAGAACAAATTGCCTTCTATTGACATCATGATGAAGGTCACCTGTCAGCAGTCACCAAAACAAGGGACGAGGGGGTTTTGTAGAGGTTGGCAGCCTGCGGCTGATGGGTTGCAAAGAGGCGTGCAACACCATCTTTGCTCCAAACTATGCCAAGGTCTGGTGACACTGCTGCCTTGAGCAGAGCAGGATTGTTTTGGACCAATGACTCTGGTGCAAATAACAGCACTGTTGACCCTCCTTGGACCAATAGCCTGGTCCCTCCAATCCATACAAAGATTCAGTCAGTATCACACAATAGTTATACCAGAATTTGAGTATCTGGACAAAGCTCTGAATTATTCTCTCTACTTCCAATTCCTCCTTGACAAAAATACTGGATACTATTAAAGAAAAAGCTGTGTCTCCTGACCTTGAGAACAGAGGGAGGGCATCACGGGAAGTGACACTGGGTGCTGCCAAGGCAGCCAGTGACATCTTCACACTTTCGGTGTCATTGACAGCATTACCCCACAAGATCATAGTGGACCTGTCATAGTCAATGACAATAGACCCTCCCTTGCCTTCTGATACCATTCCCAGCCTTTCATGATCTGTTGGGCTGCAAAGGCAACATCAAAACTTGTCAGAGAACCTTTGCCAAAACATTGGTTCTCAGCATACTAGTGCCCCTCAACACTTCTACATAGACCTTGTTGGCAGAAAAGCTAGAGACATGTACCAATAGACAATTATTCCATTCTCATGTCAATTCAACAATATAGTGGTCACTTGTCAAATGATAAAGGGTGTATCAACCAAAAAAGGTAAGAGTTCCAAAGTTGATTGCTAAACTTTACAAATGCACAGCTTTTTAGTTGGAGAGCAGAGTACAGTTAAGTATGGTGCACAAGCTGAGTAATTTCCCGCATCAACATATTCATGATACTTTACATCTTTGTAGGGAGGTGTTTTCAGAGCTAACCTGTAATTTGAGGCAACATAAACTGTGAGAGGAAAGGCATCATGAGACACCACTCGTGTTGGTGCTGGGTCAAGGATCCTTTGCAGAATCAAGGCAGCTGAGGAACTGTCTGAAATGGTACGCACTTTCACATCAACACTGGGAGATGACCCAACAGCACCATCATGTACATACAGCTTTGCAGCTGATGATAGATGTGCTGTAACCTGCACATGTAAAGAACTGTTCTGAGTTTTAACTTAATCCACTGGACCCAACTTGCAGGACAAAAGTGCCACAACTTGATTGAAGTTTTGAAACAAAAGTCAATTTAAGCAAGTCTGTGTCTTCCTCAAGAATCCGTAGTACCCTCTCCTGTTACAGGTGCATCATCCCTCAACATGCAACCACCATATGTACATGCAGGCAGAAACAAACTGACCTCCTTAAAAATACCATTGAACTGAGCTTTGCTGATGTCTGCTGCTCCCACAGAGTAAGTTCCTCGTGCATAGATTTTGGCAGGAGATGCTGACCCTGCATCCCAACATCCAATAACCCTGATAATAAAAGCAAGGTCTTCTCTGAAGTCAGAGACGTGCTCTTGGGTTCCCAGCAAGAATGGTGATTACCAATTGTGCAACAAAAGCTAGGCCCTAAAGAGTGGAATTCCAAAGCATTCATTTTTGTTCAATGGTCAATACAAACCAAGCCAGAATATTGTGCACAGGCAGAGCTTGAAGCTGTTAACTGCATGACGTGGTTGCAAAACGGCACCCTAATAAATGGAACCATTACAGTTTCTGCTAAAATATCCAACTGACTAGAATGCAAAGTAACAGACTGGTAAGGTGGTAAAGTCCCACAACCAACCTGGAATGGCAGCATTATGCTTCTTCAGCTCTTTCTCCTTCAAATTCCGATAAGCATCCCCTTGTGGAGAAACTCCTTTGGATGCAAGAGCCCAGTTCAATGCATAGTTCACACCTGGCCCTTCCCTGTTCAGATGAACTCAAAACTATCTCAGAACTAACACAAGTGTTTTTTGACACTCCCAAACCTTCCTTGGCGAATGATATCCATCATCATCCGTACAAAAGCAGCACCTATAAACACAACCTCCCCTACAAACAGAGGCAGCAGAAGGCTGCGAGCCAGCCCTTCACTATGCTTGCTTCATTGCAAAGCAGGCCAGGTGATACCCGCTCCCTCCCTCCATCCATGGTTAGACAGTGTACAACTGACCTTGGGAATATGATCGTCTCCACATGCCCAGCTGCTCCACCAGAAGTTGCAGACTGTAATCAAGCATACCCACAAAAGCCAAGCTACTATATCAGTACAAACATAAACTGAAATTTTTTGACACCTACTGTCAGTCACAATCATGCAAAGTGACACAACTTGGTTTGAAGGCTCAGCACCCCACCACACGAGCATTCCTACATGAAGTGATTGTCAACTCTCAAGTTTCACAATGTTGCATTCTCACATGTGGACACCATGCAAGCAGAAAAAAATTGGCTGATATTATATGATTGTCCAGTATCCTTAACTGAATCACATTGCCAATGTCAACCACTGGAACAAACAAAAGCTCACAACACATGATCCCTTAGGCACTGAGCTTGCAAAAGAGATTTGTGGTGATGGTCCTATGGATGTACTGAACGTCATCAACAACTAACTTGCGGATTGCAGAAGCTGAAAGGGAAATGGTTCTCCAGGTAAGAGGTTGAAAAAGCAAAGCTACTTTCCAAATGTGAAGAATGCACAGAGCAAGAAAACAGCACTGAAAAGCTGAAGTAAACCCTGTCTTAGAGTTTGCTGCTACAAGATATGCCCAGAGGGTAAGGAGGCGAAGAAACGATCTGGGAACCGGAAGCAACATGGAGAAGAACATCTTCCAGGTGAAGAGGATCCACCAGAGATCTGCCCTCAAATCCCGAATCTACCGAAGCCATAGGAGGAGAAGAAAAATCGCAGCAGATCGGGGTGGATGCAACATACCTTGTCAGTAGATGTTTCTGCGGCAGCAAGGCAGGCGGACGCGTGCGTGTAGTAACGCGAGGAGGAGGAGGAGGAAGAGGAGAAGCGCGCCAGTCCTTGCACCATAACCCGCCTCATCGCACTCCCTTTCCCTTCCGCCGCTTGGTTTCTGGTAAAACGCAAAGACCGCAGACAAAAATGCGGCCGAGGCCCGTAAAGATGGTTCAAAGAATTTGCAAATCGATGGTGCAAATGTCTTGGGAAACTATTATGGCGATAGCTGCTGCTGCTGCCGCAGATCTGCCGGCCCAACGCAACAACACTTCGGAGGCACAGCAAACACAACTCTTCTGGCCCCAGGCAAAGCGAAGCACACAATCTCTCACAGAGCCCCTTTCGACGATTCTCCACAGTAGGAAGGGAGACACATTCGTCGTGTAATCAACTCCACAGAAATTCTGATTGCTGATCATGGACGAAATCAGAACGGAAACAGAATTATTTGTCCAGCAAAACAGGATTTTGCGGTTAGGGTTTTGGGGGCCAAACCCTAAAACCAAGACTGTTTCCTGCCATGACCCTTTCCAGTACTTTACTTTCTTTCCCTTCGTATTTGCAGGAGATTTTCTGTTTGCTTCGTTGCAAGGGGGACTGGTGCAACTTGTGGAATTCTGCTCCTCAAGTTGGATAGGGATGTTTCTGGCAGTTTTGATGCATGGAAAGGGTGGTGGTGGTGGTGGTGGTGCTAAGGATTTTCCATGACCAGCAGGAGAGTCCAAATTAGGGTTTTGGGTGAAATTCGAAGTGCAGCTTGGGGTGCAGAGCTGGGGATTGTTGGGCATGTTGTGTGCTTCACAAGAAGAGAGTTGCTGTATCAAATTGAAACAAGGGTCCTCCTCCTACTGAAGGCACATCTGCATTCTACTCAAACAGATGCTGCTTGCTTGAGATCAACAACAACAGCAGCAGACAGTCAGCCTGGATCATCATGCGGTAAGTATTCCAGAACAAATTTATATGCTCAAGCAATTACTTTCCGACACTTGAAATGTTGAAGGATGAGTTGTTGTATATAATGCAAATTGTGATTTGCTTTTGGTCATCTGAATTGGGAAAGGGGAGATATTGCCCAGGGAGTAACCTCTGCAAGAGAGATGTTGCTCACTGATAATGTACATGGAAAGAAGAGAAGCTAATGGCTGGCCCTGGGCAAGAGAGATATTGCTTGCTGATAATGTACACTTAAAGAAGAAAAGTTAATGACTGGCCTGTGTACCCATGTCCATAATGCACTTTCTCAATCTAAGCAATGCATAGATTGAGAAAGTACATGATACTAGCTTTCTAGGAGCTGGTGGTTTGATTTTCAACATGTAGTTGTTACAGTGCATTTATCATGGCATACAAGAATAGGGATCCTTTCAATGAAGACACACTTCACAAGTTGTGTTGTCCTACTGCTGTACTATATGTAGAGGAGGCAGGTAAGCTACTGAGGAATATGTATTGGTAATGGTGACATTTGTGGGATCTGTTATGGGAAGAAGACAAGCACCCTTTGATGAATTGAAGGTATGTGATTACTTGCAGGTATTTGAACTATTGGAGCAATCTAAAGGGGTGTTAAACTGGGTCTGCAGACAGCGAAGGACAGGATTATTTAGAGGAGCTAGGTAGCTTTTGTGAAAGATGGAGACCCAACCTACATGCAGCTACGTCAATTGTCATTTCTGTGTCTGCTGTGCTGCTTTGCAGACTTGTGCTGGGCTTGGCAATGTTATAGTGGATGCCAATCCTTAGAGGCAGTCAACCAAATGTTCTATGCCACTCAATGCTATTATCCTGCTGCACTTTATGCTGAGTGTTTCGGTGTGATAAGTCTGTTGTAAACCACCTGCAAAGCTTTACTGGCCATCATGGCTAATCATGCTGTTGTGTACTGTGGAATGGTAAAGCCCATGCCCATTATGTTGGGTATGGTGCCAGGTGAGCCCATTAGGGTGAGCTAGGTGATGCACCCAACGTAAGGGCAATGGAGTTCATTCCATGACATTAAGAAGTGGGGTAGCAGATTCAATACTTTAGACAAAATCCAAGTTCAACAGGCATCTTGGTCACTATTACAAGGGTATGATCATCACAGGAAGATGATCTCATACAATGTGGTCAAGAAAATGACATAATCGGCTATCTCAACACCAACAGTCAGGAACAGAAGCAAGCATAAGGAGACAAATAGGCCAAAACAGCTCCCAGAATTACTCCTAATGGTTCCTCTCATCCCATTGCCAATCAAGCAGTGTGCATGGTGTAATGGCTCAACCTCATATGGCAAGTCCAAATCAACAACAGGTAAAATAGGAATATTCCATGGAGTTTCCGAAAGATGAGTTCACAGTTCATAGCGGACTTTTCTAAAGACTTGGGGGACCAAATGCAGTTGCCAACTTTATGTAGTCATTCTCTTGCAGGGAAAGCCAATAAGTTTTACAAGTTTGCAACACATGTTTTGGTCTTCACATTTTACCATTAGGTTCCATTGTTGAGAGTCTTTCCACAAAATTATTTGGAAAACCAAAAGCTATAATCTGTTTAGGGTTTCACAAAATTGTCTGTTAAGATTATTGAGTTAGTCAAAATCCACAAGCCTGTGTCTATTTGGTCTTTCACAAAAGTAGGAGTCAGTCAAAATTAATTAGTCTGCCAAATCAAACTGTATCCATTTGGGCTCTCACAAAATTATAAGAACAGGATTTAAGAATGATTAAATTAGCAAAATCCACAAGGTATCTATTTAGTCTTTCACAAAAGTAGTAGTCATAATTAATTACTTAGCAAAAACAAAATATGACCACTTGGGCTTTTCATGAAATAATGAGTTGAGATCAATTAGTTGGCAAAATGAAGTCAAATCCATTTGGGTTTGTGAAAAAAAATTCAGATTCAAGAGAAATTAATTGGCAAATTCAAGACCATTTTCAAAATTGCACTTTTTTCATCCATGCAGAGACCAGTAATAAAATCTTCATTCAAGTAGAGAAGGGTTACAGAATCATTGGCCCTATTCCAATCCAGGGTGATACCTTGTGCTATAGAGTAGTAGGCCACTAATGAAATGCAGATATAAAGGTTATGGGTTGTAACTAGTGACCTGAAATCCAACCAGAGTCTTGAGATTCTTGCAGGGGATGCTGTATATTGTCATCTTCCCTTGCCTTGCTCCCACCCACAACTTGTTCCCTTCTCACTCCTCCCAGGGTTTTAAAACACCTGCAAAAAATACATTTTCTTTGAGCATCAGCCACCTCCAAAACTCAACTGCTGATACATGCCAGGGAGTTACCAACTTGGAGACGCAAGTGTACTCTTTGTGGACACCACAACATGGACCATGCGACTTCAAACCCACCTGCTCTTGTGTAGGCTTGTGGTATGTGACAGATGGAAAAAGACTCCAATTGAGACGCATCATCATGCACTCCATACTTTCAAACAATGTGGACCTGCAAGTTCACACATTCTTTTGAAACCAGTTTGCTAACAAACATGCACTTGTTGCAGAAGAACCCAAACAGCTTTACTGTGAAGAAGGTCCATGACTTGTGCAGGTAGAGAGCTGCCTTAGACATATGATTCAATGACACTAGTCTCAAGGAAGACAAGTTGAGAACAGAATATACTTCGACTGTGGCGCCCATCATTGTAACGACTGCAAATGCGCAACACAGCACAAAGTCTACAAAGATAATTAAAGGCCCTTCACATAGGACCATATGTTCCAGGTTCAGATACCTCATGTATGCGAAGTGTAAACTAGGAGCAGCAAGCAATTTACTCTCACAGTTTTGCTCTAAGCAATCACCCTAGATACATGAGGAACTTTGCATTGCAGGCGTTCATGTTCTCCTACACAATAGCAACTTCACATGTTGGACATGTACTTGGTGGTTCCATCTTCAACTGTAACTTCTCTCTGGATTCAACTGTCCCAGTTTCCATCTTTGATAGTTGTCAGAACCTAGAGAGTTCAATTCAGTATTATGCTGAAGTCGACTTCAGACAAAAACCATCTCTGGTGTTGTCAAAAGCTTCCTTTTTCTGTTTACAAAAGAAGGGTAATTGGATCCTGAAGTTAGACTTTTGACATGGGTTTTGTTTCAGTCTTACCGGTTTTCTTTCCCTCCATTGTTGAAGCAATGTGGAAAACAGAGCTTGATCATAAGTCGGTGCAATCGAGGGCCAAGCCAAAGCTCATCACCCCTTCCATGGACCATGCATCATGTCTCACTTGCACTTTGTACATCTGCAATGTGCTACCACTACAGCAACACATTATACTGGTAGCATGACTAATACTAAAATGTTGGCGAGCCCACACACATGTCCAGGTACCAGGGACAATTGGTATGGTGGGTCAGAGTTTTCGGCAGCAAAAGCAGTGGACAAACCCAACAAAGCAAAAGCAACATGCAGTGGACGATCCTAACAAACAAACCCAACAAAATGTAGGCACTAATGCATCATGAAATTGTCAAGGACATCATTTGCGTACAAAGGGGAGCAAAGTTCAAACCTGGTTTTGTTCAGGGCTTCAGAGTAACGGAAGAAGAAATCTGCTTAAACTTCTGCACGTCCGACAGCCAGGAGGACTTCGTGAGAAGTAAATTATTGATCTGCAGCTGTGGGTGGACTAGGAACCCTGCTTTTACAGCAAAACAATAAGTTCCACGAATCAGTGGTAGTGAGACGTTGTTCCAAATGCAGCAACAAATATAGAACATGCAAGAAAAAACTGATTAGGGTTAGGACTTTAAGACTAACAACTTCTCACCACCCAATAATTCAACTTGGAACGTTTGTATAGCATTATGAAACCTGTGTTGAGTGAAGAAGAAGAAGAAGAACACGGGCAAAGCACCAAGTCCAACAGTACGGGAGCTGCATCATTTATGCCACCACATGAGTTTGGACGACGTGCAAAATGACGTCACAGATCTGCTTTATTGTTTGGAAGCAAAACCCAAGAACTGAATGAAGATTGCAAACCCTTTCAAATCTCAAACAATAAAGAGCGTCGGACATCGGATCTTTGCCCAGCCCTTGGTCCAACATGACCGGAGCAACATTTATGCTAGCAGTACACTTCCATTACGTACAGAATGACGTCATGGATCCTGTCGAGACTTACCTAGTTTGGAATCCCACGAGCACAGACAGAAGATTGTAAACCCTTTCGGATCTCAAACTTCGGATATTATGTATTGCACGTAGTTAAGACATCGGATATATGCCCCACGCACTCCTTTGACACGACCGAGCACATCTGATGGAAACCGCACGTGGGATCATCAAAACAACACTAATAATTTTAGGGAGATTCTTTCACGTACTCCGGAACACCAGCCTTTAACTTCACGGAGAATGTATGAAGACGAAATAAGTGCGGCGCTAAACTACAAGTCATGAACCTGAAATATTGTACTGTGCAATTTCAAAACAAGTGTACTTACCTGATAGTTTTCGTCATTCACATTTCCCAACTGCAGTGCATGCTTCCTGCAGTTGAATAGAGTCAGGATTGTTTGCAAAGAGCAATACGTCATGCAAAAAACTTATCGAACGATATGTATGTTGGCATTGATATGAAAACAGCAGAATGATGCAAAATAATCGCAAGTCTCACCTCTGTCTGTCGCTAATCTCATGAGACAATTGTCTTCCAGGCTTGTTCACATATGATTTGCAATCGATGTACGTATCCAGATTATGTTACTTCCGACGTCGACTTTGTACACTGTTCACCTGGCTGAACAGTATCCTCGTCATGGCAGTCTTGAAATTGTCTTCCAATGACACGATCTTCGACATTCTCAGCTTCTCCTGCAATAAACAGAACAGAACAGAACGGAACAGAAGACAGAACAGCACGTAGGAGACAGAGATCGGCCAACATGATTCAATGTAAAGATGAAGAAACATTAGAACAATTAGTTCCATCATTTTATACGTTCATGATCTCAAAACATACAAATCACACTCTTGCAAACAAGTTCCCACTTATATCTTCTTCCATAAAGAAGCACATGCTGTCTCCTTCCATGAAGAAATTCATGTTGTCTGCAGGTCGCTGAACAATCATCACCTGCAGGCTGTTAGCAGCGTGGTAAAAGGCATCGCTAGGAGCTGATGCGGACATTACGGAGAGATTAAAGAGAGCTGGCTGCAGCCGACGAAGCAATTCACAAAAGTTTCAGGGGAAGATCATGAAGACGCCAGAGCAAGGTACCAAAACTTCTTGACCCGCTGCAGTACGCCATTCTATCTTATGGCTAGCTTACGATACAACAAAAATTGCATACAGGAACTGATTTAGACATAATCTCGGCTTCGAAGCTGAAAGTGTTGTTCGATTCTACACAGAAAGAACAGCTGCACAAAGCTACACACAAGAGATGATTTTGCACCTGTACACGGTGTGAGTGCAATTATCATGCATCGGATTCCATGATCATGTGCAAAAGCACGACGCCAACAAGTCGAGCATCAAGATCCTCGTTGCAGCAAACCACTGCGAAACTGGTAGAGAAGTGGATCCCTGCTGAGGGGAATGAAGCCTGGTCCGAAGCAAGCGTGGCGTGTAATAAAATCCCTTGTAAGGATTTTAATTACAGCTTTGCAGCCTAGATTCGGACCATGCGGCATTCCTCACAGCAGTGATCCACAGTGCACACATCTTCTCGTCATGAACACAAAGAAAAAGAGATCTATCCTCCGGCGTTGCCACTTACAGAGTCAGCCACAATTCATGGACAATCGACCGACGCTTGAGGAATATGACTCGGATGCAGGCAGGCAACAGCAGAAACGCCTGTCAGTCGATCATCTTCAAGAAAAATCGTGTTTGCTAAAAAAAGTGTGAAACAGAGGAAGCGATCAAAGGACTTAACAGTGCACTGTCATAGGCGAAAATGCACTAGGCGACAACAGAATTACACTGGTGAAAGCGTCAAGAGCGTATGGAGAGAGAGAGAGAGAGAGAGAGAGAGAGAGAGAGAGAAAGAGGAAAAGAGGGTGAAGAAGATTGTGAGGAAAAGTGGGGAGCGGAAGGCGGACTATATAGCAAGCAAGAGGGGAAGGTCCGTCACGGGCAGTGCCGCGGGCAGCTAGGAGGATGGTAATGAGCTCCATATCCGCCTGCTTCCTGCAACAACAGCGCTTCGTTTTGAAGAAGTCCATTAGATCTATGCGCGCCGCATGGCGCACAGGCCTACTACTACGACGACTACTACATACTACTTTTTCCATCTACATGGAAGCAAACTTGATATAGTAAAACAATATCTGCACCATCTCCATATGCCCCACTAGCACATTGGCCAACAAGACAACAACAAATCTTGGACTTCAGTTTGAAATCATGAAACAATCCCTGTTCTCATGTGGCCTTCCTTATCCCTTTCTTCATGCACCGAGGTTTGCAGATTTGGTTCAGCATCTCATGGCCATCATGCCACACATCTTCTAAGAGCTACTACTACTACTATTACCATGTACATAATATGGACTACTAGGGTTACAAATCAAGCGCCATGAGTGGTGAGATTATATGCAGTAACACCAATGCTCAAGCCGGTTACCAGACATAATGAGGCTGCTCAAGCTGGTTGCCAGATATAATCGGGCTGCTCAAGCTGGTTGCCAGACATAATCGGGCTGCTCAAGCTGGTTACTCGACATAATCGAGCTGCTTGAGCTTGTTATTGGGCATAATTAGTTGCTGTTGCCGTTGAGCACATGCTTTGTTATGAATTTGGTGCCAATTGCTTGTGTTATTGCCGGGGCTTTGTTGGTTTGGAGCATGAGTCACCCATCGACAAGCCAGTTATGTGTAAAATAATGAACTGCAAAGGATACCAGGGTCAGCTTGGTATTTTGTAGAAGGGCCTGTTTTAAAGTGCCAAGGCACAAGGGCAGTAACCCAAGTGCCAGTCACCCAAAAAAACAAGGAAAGGCCCAAGGGCCAAGGGTCCTAAACTCTAAACCCTAAAGACTAAACCTGGGCCAAGGGCCTGAGCCTTAGATCTCTGTGGTAAAACCAACCTGCCCTAATTTCAGAGGACGTGTGCTTCCATTGAGGAAGATTTCTTCCATTTTGGAAGATCCTGGAAGATGGTGACCGAGTTTCTTGCGCCTGACAAAAAAATTAGGGCAGGTTTGTTTTTAAAACTCGACAGGAAATGATCTTTAGCATGGATGGATCGACCATGGACGCCGTCAACAACAACTTATTAAGCCCATTACTTTCTTACGCAGCAAGTTTGGAAAATTCTTGAGGGCAGCAACTGCTGGCAGGCCACAACAGACAGACAGACGGGAGATGATGGCCACCACCCCTATGTGTGTGTGTGTGTGTGCCCACGGTTTTGTCCAGCTTTTGCCGGACATAGACCTGCTAAAGAAGTCTGTAGCATTCCAAAAACAACAACAACAACAACAACAACCCGGACCCAGTTTGGCTAGAAATTATTTCTCTTAATTTCTCTCTCGTCAATCTGTCAAAGTACTCACCACTTCCATAGATAGAAACAAATGGGGAAAAAGAATTCGGCTACATTTTTTTGAAATTTTATTTTTTGCAAAATCTGGAGATATGGCATAATAGGTATTAGCAGAAATTCATAAAACAGAGTGACATTAATTCGAGATATGGCACAACCCAGTATGTTTGGCGCTTGCTATTCTTCAGAGACTTTTCATTTAGCTGCAAATCAGTTCTGGCAACTCGCGAGTCCTTCTCTCTTCTTCTTCTTCTTTCCTTCCCTCTCTTCATCTCTCAGGCTCCAGCGGCCAGCCTCCCTGCCGTTGGAGATCCGCTTCTTCAGCTTTGGTTTTGCTTGCATCGATGCCCCACACCCCCATGTTCTCTGGCCTTAAATGCAAAAACATTCCATCGGTTGAAAGTGTTATGAGCGTCAGCGTGAAGCAAGGAGCGCATTAAATGGCTTTTCCTAGGCGTGAGTGGGTCAGTGACTGTTCCAGAATGTTGTCAGAAACTTGTGCCCACTCTGCCATAAGGAATGTCTTTTGTCTTTTCCGCTCAGTCATCACTTTTGCTTTGCATTTTCTTACATGCAAAAGAACTCCAGACCAGTGTCGTCGGGCGGTTCTCACTTCGTTTTTAAAATGAACCTTAACGAGTTTCACACCCCGTTCTCGAAATTGAGAAAAAACCTATTGTGGGTATCACCAATAATGATAACCCGCTATGAAAACCTGACCGCCAGTTCTCGCGAGGTGAGAACCGGCTCAACGAAGGTACGAAAGGGTATGAGAACCTGGAAGGTGATACCCAGAGTGATACCCGCTATGAACACCTGACCGCCGGTTCTCTTCTAGGTGAGAACCGGATCGATGAGACTATCAAAGGGCACGACAAACCGGGAAGGTGATGGCCCAATACTGATACCCGTCATGGAAACCAGACTCCCGTGTAAATGAAAGGGCATGAGAACTTGGGAAGGAGATACCCATGATGATGATACCCGTTATGAAAACCTTGGTTGGCAATTCTCACTGAGGTGTGAGAACCGGCTCAATGAGACTATGAAAGGGTATGAGGACCTGAAAGGTATGAAAAAAAGTAGTGCTGGTTTTTAGCTAGGTTTTAAGTTTAGGCTTTCAGTAAATTTTAGGTTTAGGTTTAGGTAGGTGTTAGGTTATCCCTAACACAGGTTAGGTGTGGTTAGGTCATTTCTATGGTTAGGTATGGTATGGTATGGTTTGTGACATCCCTAACCCAGGTTAGATGTGGTTAGGTCATTTCAATTGAAGTTTGTTTGATCTTGCCATAAATGTGCCATTACATGATGAGGTCATCTCATATGCCTTTGGTTTAGCTCCCATGGATATGTTCATTTAAAACCATAATGGCGGCATTTAAGGTAAAAAAGCTCTCACAAATCTCACTTTAAACACAGAATTCAATTCCCACAATACGGTTATAAAACCTTCAATGATAAAAAGTGGGTTGTGGGTATGTGTCCAGATATATAATAACTATGGTTCAAATATTGAATTGGTTAGGGAGGGAGGTGAAGGATGATGGATGGTATAATGGATGGATGATGTTCCAGACACCAAACAACCCATTCTTTCCATTGTGTTCCAGACTTAAGGGTTCTTCATATTTTGTGATGTAGCTGAAGTGGTGGTGGTGATCATCCATAAGAAGGGATAATATGAAAGTAATATTAATTAAGCATTCCTTCACAATTTTTGTGGCAAACATCTAGAACCCAGTACAGAAATTTGGCAACTTGAAATTTGAAAATAGAAACACATAGCCATTTTGAAAATAAAAAAACCAATTGGCTAAAATGTTTAGCCCAGTTTTTGTTCTTATTACCTACCTACCTACTAACAACCCACTCGGCCTTACCTATGTACTAACCACATACATCTACTTACCTAGTAGCCGGCTATTATCCGACCTACCAACCTATAGCCTGGTGAAAATCCATTTTACCAAGGTGAAAATCCTAATTCAATTGGGTTTACCACAACAAAAATCCAGTTGAAATTACCAAGGTCCTTTAGGTTGGTAGGTCGGATAATACCAATTACCAAAGGACCTTGGATGAAACCCATCTGAGTTGAGTGAATTGGTGATGAAACCCTAATTCAGCTGGGTTTCATCCACAACAATTTGGAGTATGAAAATCACACAAAGGATTTTTTTTTTTCATTTGGGAATGGAGAGCCCCACACATCACAGCATCCAATGCTAAATTATGACTAGGTCAATCAAAGAGATTACACGGGTGTTGGGCGGTTCTTTGAATTTCTAAAGAACCATGACTATGGGTTTCTTAAATATTCTAGAATCAAAGAACCGAGAGTTCTGATTGGTTTCAAAAACCTTAAAAAAAACCAACGGTTTGTTTTCTCGTGAATAAAATTGGTAATGAGTCGTCAATTCTTTGACAAGTCCTATGATATTTTTTTTAAAAACAATTTGAGAACCATGGTTATATACCAGAACTGGGTCTTTGAAAATTTTGAGAATCAATGGGTAATGTGAGTATATACCCGGGCTAATAATTGGTGGGTATCTGGCCCTCATCACACAGAAACCTCTATTTTAGTTGAGCTCCCAAAGTTTCCATTAGTTTTTTATTTCTTTTTAAAAAAAAATTTTAAAACTTTTTTAATTTAAATTTTATGGTTTTGATGGGTCAATCAAAATGGGTCATTGCTATAAAAATAAAAATAAATCTTGGGAACCACCCGCCCCACCCCCCAATCTATTCAATAGACCTAACAATAGGTATAGTATAGGTATATACACTAGTCACCACATAAGCCTACAAGCCCACACCTCCCAAGAACTCCCTTTAGCATGACTTGTTCCTTGTAGCCCCAATATTTCAGACAACACTAGAATGTGATCTCTCAACTAGACTCTATTTTTAAAAAAAGGAGGGGGGGGGGGGGGTTCCACAGCTTTGCCCTTTGATTGTTGACAACTTTAGTATAAAAACCCCAACATTGGGTTTTGCACAAGAGTTAACCAACATCAATTCCCAACTTAATTTCCAACTTTACAAACAAGGGGTGTTTTGCACTTTGACCTTGCCATTTACATTTTAAAACATATCTTAAGGCAAAAGAAGAATTATGGAAACTCAAATATTTCACCATGCAAAAATATAATCTTCACAAAAATCCTCTAAAAGAAACCAAAATCTTTCAAGATATTATTAGAACTCTATAACTAATCTCAAGTTTCAACACAAGCCAAAATAATATCTTTCAAAAATCCGCATATAAAAATAGAACTATTACCTAGGGGCCATAATCCTTTAAGCTACTATATACTCAATAATGAATCTAAACACAATAATATCCTTGCCTTAGTAGGCAAGGCCTACAACAAACCAAAGGCTTTGTGGGGTGTGTGTGTTCAGTTCAGACAACTGGCCCTTTCTGCACTCTCAAAAGTAAGTTGCTAATCAACCAGCTTTTTTGGGACTTGTTGTCAATATACATTCTCACTTGATTCCTCCCCTCATCTTTGAAATGTTCAACTTGGCCTTTTTCTGCTATTGGACTTGTCTTCACTCCTTGAGCTCACACATTGTTCGATCATCTTTGAAAGTTTTCATCCATCTTTGGAAGTTTTCATCCTCTGAACTACCCTAGCCTAGGGTCAGTTTCCACATTGACAAAAAAGAAAAGAGAAAATTCAAAAAATTAAGTCCTTTTTAATTTTGAGATTATTATATTTTTCCATGATCTACTATGATATTTTCATATGAGTAATTAAATTATGTAGAGCGTAACCTGTCATAATTATTGTGATGATTTTCAACGTGTCAACTTCATATTTTCACAAAAATTTGTTTCACTATTTTGAGGATTATGTAATGACAAAACTAACCTTAGGGTATGGATTGCCTCGTTTATTGGCTCTTCTTGGTTTCTCTTAGTGTCAATAAGAGACTATGGGACAAAGTAGTTTTCATTTAGTCCCATATTTTGAAGAATGTTCATCAAATGTTGTTCTTATTGGGAATTTTAATCATTCTAAGGGATGAAGGGCACTTTAATGAAGTTTTAGTTATATGAAGACCTAATGAAAAGGAACAAATTTGTCTAATTGTGAAAGAGACAAAAAAGTGGCTAGTTGATGGTGAATTTTTTCTCCTTATAGGCTCTAAATGTTAAACTGTGTATTGTTACAAATTTATGGTGTTGTTGAAATGGTGATGTTGTGTTGGATGTTTTGATTCAAAATGATAGTTGACAAACTAATTATTGGGTGCATTCTTAGTAAAAGGAACCAATCGACCCCAAGTTCAGGTCTTTTTTAAGGACTATGTTTTTTCAAATTTGAAACATGGCCTCCATTATTATGACCTTAGCTTTGGGCTTGCGACCAAAGCAAGGGCATGGAAAGGAGCAGAGTGAAAATGTAACATGAAAATCACATTTATACTTTTGGAGTTTGAAAAAGTGTGAAGGAATGAACCACTTTGGGAATTGGAAGGTCCTATGGAGTACTGAATTTTAGAAAGCAATTTCAAGGGTCAAAATTCATTAGGTTGAAGAGTTCCTTATACCATTGGAAATTTTTTGAAACGTAAATGTTTGAAATGGGTTTACATGACCCATTTGAATTCTTAAAATACAAGTTATGGCCGAAAGAAGGGTTGAAAGTCAAAGTGTCAATTTGATTCCTTACCATTAAAAATCAAGAATCACCTAATTTAATTATGTGCAAGTGGCGTGTCACATATTGTTGGAAAAATCTTGATGAATGCTCAACTTTGATTCATACTTCACCTCAATCAGAGGTTTGCATAAGAAATTATGGACCTCTAAAGTGGCAAGAGTCTCAATTTCAATAATTTAAAGAATTTCAAGATTCCCAAGTTCGGAGTCCTAAAACAAATTGACATTTGGATGCAACCTCCATGGCTAATCACTAAAAATATTATAAGGGGGAAGGTGATTGCTTCCCCCGAGTCCAAACCATGGTGAATCTTATGAATTGGTGTGTGCCGTGGTTCATCCGTGCACCAAAAATGATCCAACTATGCACTAATAAACTTGTTGTTTGGTTTGTGTAAGTCCATGTGAGGAGTTGACCTACTTGTCATTCCTCCTAGTCCCCCTCCCAGAGCTCCATCACACCCTTTTTACCCCCAAAGTGTTGCGAACTAAGGAATGCACCCCAACTTCATCTTCTTTTGTTATTTTCACCTTCGGACTTGCATTTGAATCTTTCAAAGAATTTGGGGGTGCATCATCCATTTTTGGGATAGGGCCCATTATAGGATGATAATGCCAACTTGAAAAGTTTAATTCACATGTGTTTTCATGAATTTTCAAACAATATGTAATTAAATCAATTTTTTTAATGATGAATTTTCAAGTACATAAAATGTGTAGATTTTAACAAAAGTGATGTCAATATTTTTTAAATAACATGTGTTTCAAACCTTCAATGATACATTATACATTGAGTTTATCAAACATACATTTCTTTAATATCATTCCAAATGGAACATAACATCTTCACAAAAGAAATAGAAAAATATATAACACATTCAATATTCATGAAAATGCAACCTTCCCTTTGCTTATACTAAATTTTATTTTATTTTTTTGAAGAAGTTTTTCAAATTATGTGTTTTGATGATCAAAAACACATTTAGACACTAAAAAAATGACAATCGTGGAAACTAAAATAAAACATATATTCAAATTTTTATTGATACCATGCCCTCATAATCATGTATATATGGTCATCCATAATTTTTCAAAATTAATGGTTCAGTTTTACATACGATAAATGACGTTCAAAATTTTTACACCTTGTACACATTGAATTGCCCACTCTTTACTATACATTTTATGACAAATGAAACATATTGAAATTGCATAAAATTCGTTGTGATGAAAATTCATAAGTATACAAACATTTGAAAGTGATTTCATTAAATATAATCTTTACAACTCATGTAATCATTTTTCAAATTCATGGGGGTGTAAGATTTTATACATGTACACACAATGTTTGGCTTTTTTTACTATGAATGTAACCTATTTGTTTGTTGTTCTTGATGATCTTTGGCGATGGTGAAGCTTGATAAGAGAGTTGGTGAAGTGGAATATGATGGAAAATATAAAAAGAGTTACTTTACTAAAGTTAAATATTGAATTTTTCTAGATAAGTTTGAAGATTTAAAATAGATAAGTTTTTTTTTTGTGTTAGAAAATCAAGAAGAAATCTACATGTTTAATCTTTATACTAGTTCTAGAGTTTCTCCATTGTGCATTGGAATCTTTAAAATAGAACTATAGGAAAAACAACATGAATAAAATATGTGCACTTAGTGGAGGTGATGAAAGACCCTCGGGGAGAAAAAGGTCGGTCTATGTATGGCATTAGAATTGTGGGTTGACAAAAGTGTTGGGTGGTTTGTAGTGAAAATTTTGGGAATTCACAATTTAAAAAAGACTCAAATGATTGGGAAGCTCGAAGATATGGGTCTTGCATTACATAAGAAATCTAAAAAAAAGTGGGATCTATAGATTAATGTTAATGTTTAAACAAATTACTTGTCAAATTTGCATGAATGTAAAGGTGGGTTAACAATTTTTTTTGTAAAATACATGGGTTATTAGATGCCAAAGGAAGGCCATTATAGCCAATGGACAGATGTTTGAAAAAAATTTGATCCATTGTATTAGACTATTATTTGTGACGTATTATCGTAATTCTAGCCTTGGGCTTGCAACCAAAAAAAAGGCTTACAAAGTTGCAGGCCAATAGGGAAGCCTAGGAGTGAAAAAAATGTGAAGGAATGAACCATCACACTCCTAAGGGAGCTTCCATCTTGGAAGTTAGAGTCTCAGTGGACTTTCGAATGTTCAAAGAGCGATTGCAGAAAATAAAACCCAATCAATTGAAGAGTTTTTTATATCATTGAAAAGCTATTGAAACTTAGATGTCCAAACTAGGCTTGCATGACCCATTTGGACATCTAAAACACAAGTTATGGCTAAAAGAAAGGTCGGGAGTCAAATTAGCAATTTGACTCTTGACCACTAAAAGTCGGGAATTGACTTGAATTCCTTACGTGCAGGTGGTCTGCAACATACCATTGGAAAGTTATCAATGAGGCTACAACTTTGCTTCAGACTTCATTTCAATCGGAGGTTTGCACATAAAATTATAGGGGCCCAAAGTCGTGAAAGTCCTAACTTTGACAATTTTAAGACTCCCATTTGGGAATCCCGGCACAAAATGTTATTTAGATGTGGGCCTCGTGAAAAGGCACATAGTATACTATAAGGGGGAAGGTGATGATTTCCCCCAAGTCCGGGCCGTGGTGAGTCTCGTGAGTTTGAGTTGCCCATGGCTCGTCCTAGCACCAAAAGTGCTCCAATTATGCACTAACCACCTTGTGTTTGGTTTTGTGCAAGTCCATGTGAGTGGTTGATGCTTAGTGTTAAACCAAAAATCTAGTCAAAATGGACAAATGTTCATCAAAATGGCCATGGTTTAACCAAATTGGCCATATTAAATGAATAGGGTTTAGTCAAATTGACCATAATGATTTGACCCTTAATCAAATTGACTATTATGATTTGATATTTGGTTAAATGAGCCATACTCATTTGATGATTTAGCATACTTGTTAAACTTAGGCTACCTATTTAAGCTTGCAGGTTAGGCTAAGCCTAGGCTACCTACCTAATATGTCTAGGCTAGGTCTTTTAATAGTTTAATAATTAGGTACTTATGTAACCTACTAAATAACATAGGCATAAATAATTTATTCAATAGGTATAAACATAAACCTTATAGGTGCCTATAAAGCTTAGTAGATTACAACTTAAATGTTACTTAAATACATGCATTTATTAATAGGTACACCCTACCTACTTAGTCTAACCTACCTATGACCTACTTATTTATAACAATAATGCAAAAATAATTTGAACACAATTCATGGAAATTGATTACAAGATGTTGGTCTAAAATCATGTTCATTATGATATGTTGTCCAAAAAAATCACCTCATAGTTGTGCAATGGTTTAAAACTCAACTTTTCAATTTAAAGTTAAGGACTTCAAATCGCCACATTTGCAACATAGGGTACCTTGGCTACTTAAGTGAAATAATTGGATAGCCTAGGTTGCAAAGCCTACTAGACCACCTAACCTATGTTATTTGGCCTAACCTAGGGGCTTGGTTTAACCTAAGTGGCTTGGTTTAGCTTAGGTGGCTAAATGAAATAGTTTAACCTAAGCATAGGACATAAGGTTGGTAGGTAAATAAATAAATAAATAAATATTTTTTTGGCATTAATTATTGGGTTTACTAATTAGGTAAGTAAGTAAGGTAGGTAAATAAATAATTCATTAATACATTTGACCTACATTATTACATATTTAAATTGGTATATTTAATGTATTTACCTAGACTATGTATAATAATATTATTTACCTTTAGTACTAAGGTTAAACCCATGCTAACTATGGCCAAATTAAATTAAGCACGGTTAAACCAAACATGACTGAATTAAGTTAGATTAAACTAATTATGGCTAAATTCATTTAGGCTAAACTAAAATAAGTTAAATTAAATTAAATTAAATTAAATTAACTATAGCTAAATTAAAATTGATTAAAATTAATGTGTTTTAAAAAAATTAAAATAAGTTAAATTAAGTTAAATTATCCATCACTAAATTTAGTTAGGTTAAACTAATTATGGTTAAATTAAAATTGGGCTAAATTCAATTAGGTTAAAAGAACCATGGTTTAAATATGTATTGCAAAATTTCAATTTTTAATTTTCAATATATGTAAATAATGTTCTTGGCAAGAAAACCTTTTAGAATTTTTACCCTCTTTTATTCACGAATGCTACTTAGAGTTTTAAAAATATATAAATTCAATTATTAAAAAATTACCAAAAAATGAACAAAATTTTGAGCCCACAATTTTTTTAAACGCGTGACCTTCCTTGGTGATATAATAAAGATTAATATTAAGAAGAATAGTTAATATTACTAATTATTACTAATTATTATTAAATAATAGTAACTAATATTAATAGGAATAATCTTGATAAATATTTTGACCTAGGTTAGCTACTTAATTATTAACCTAAATTAGGTACTAATATTATAATATTATAAATTATTTAAGATAATTATAACTATCAATTAAACGTCTATTATAATTATAATGGCAGTCAATAGGAATGAAAAGATAATATGAAAAAAAACAAACTTTCCAACCTACAAAACACTTTTTTTTTTTTTTCTTCTCTATGGACCCTTCGTAATTTTCTTATTTTTAATTCATTTTAAACAATTTAAAATGTTATAGGAGCACCACCTAAAGTTCTACAAATCATCTTTGAACCTGAATAACAAAAAAACAACAAACAAAGAACTTTTTGGGTTTTGAAGAACTAGCCTTTGTAATGTAGGGTGGTAATTTATTTTTGACTTCTTCACCATAACTTTTTATCATTTCTATATTCTTAAAACTATTTTTAGTGTGTTAAATGTGTTGAGAGGAAAAGTTCAAGTTTTGTTTGGACACTGGAAACAATGGAGCCTTCCCTAGGTTGGTCTACTTTAATATAGTAGTTGTCTATCTGATGTGCAACTAAGTTGATGATGTTTACAATGGAAGTTCTATCCCATATCTTTTGGCTTTCAATCCAATTTTGCACATTATATAAGTAGGTGTGATAACCATGTTCATAAACCAAATACTAAATGCCATTGGGATGAACTAATAAAAAAAACTTGATCTTAATGAAATGGTAAAACCCAAAAATAAAATTTGATTATTTTAACCTACCTATTTAACCTAAGCCTACCTTTCAACCTATTTACATACCTAGCCCTACCTATCTAATTTCATTAATTATATTAAAAAATAGAATATAAATGGGCTTTAATTGCCATGCATCACCATACAATTGGTGTTTTAAAATGAAAACATGGCAAATGGTTAATGAACATTCCATGGTGTGCCACATGTCATCATCTTAATGTTAGAAACTTTAACATTGAGATTGATCCAATGAAATTTTTAAATCACAAGAATAATTTTTAAATGACACATGTCAGTAAATAATTTGTTTGATTTTTAAACACATGTCATATTTTGATTAGTTGCATTGTAGTTGTAAGGAAAGTTGCATATAATGTGCAATTACATTTGAATTGTTATGTTTGGTGTAGTGTCACGTGCAATTGAATTTTAGTTGCAAATGACAATTTCAAAACCCAAATTTTTCACTAGATCTTGTTGTGATGATGGTTTAGTAAAAAAACCTAATAAAAGAACCCAATTAAGAAAACCAACCAAAAAAACCCAGTCAAAATGGTTAAGTCAAAAACAACTTGTTTAAAATAACACTTTGTTCAAGTTGGACATCTAGGCAAAAAAAACATATGGGGGTTTTCTTTACTAAAATTCTTGGTCAGAAAGGTTATGATTTCTTGCAGTGAAACGTAATACAAATAACATAAATTTCGGATCCTACAATTGAACACATTTATGTGCATCTTTAAAAACACCATGCCAATCTTGCTCGCCCCCCCAACCCCCCCTCCCCCCTTCCCCTTTTTTTGTGATCACATTACATTTTGACCAAAATAGAACATCACAATCACAAATTAATGAACAAAGTTCCATACAATTGAATATGCATTCAAACATTTCTTCCACGTTCAATTTCCCTAAACATGTTTTCATTATTAAAATGTGTGATCAATAACATTACAAAAAATTCTATCCATTCCAAATCACACATTTACAACTTGTGTCCAAATCAACCATTTTTTTTACTATTGATGGGACTATCTTCTGTGGCACCATAGTAAAAATGATTTGTAGTCATAAAAATAACTAAAAAATGGTTTGTTCTGCATGCAACTATGACTTGTGACTAATGTCCATTTGGATGAAAGTGAAGATGAAAAATGGATTTACATTATTAATTTTTAGTGACATTTCTAAATAGATGAAAATGTAGTTGTTTTTGGGATGTGGTTCACAAGCCATTAAACACCATGTGGTATTTTATTCAATTTGAATTGTGACTATAAATCCTAGTTAAAAATGTACATGTAATTAAGTGTAACAAAATTGAGTTGGCCAATGAAATTGTTAAATTTATTGGTCGAAGTTTTTCTCTTCACTTTCTTGAATGAACTAACCATTAAATGTGTAATAGAGTTTGGTAGGTTTGTGAAACTTTAAAGGACCCATGGCAATGATGAATATGGACCATTATTTGAAATTTTCAAAAATAAATTTTATCATGTTGATATATCATAGTGTTTTTCAATTAGTTAATTAATTGAGTACACTAGGTAATAGGCAGTAGGTATATTTGGGTACTAATATATAAGTAGGCTAATTATTAGTAGGTATTTTATTGTATTGAATGAAATAGTCTTATATTTAATTAATCAATTAAGTGGGCTATGTAGTAGGTAGATATGATAAATAATAAATATTTTATGGTGTGAATATGTTAATTAGGTAGCCAATGTAATTTATTTATTGAATATGTTAACTAAGTGGTAGGGTTGATTTATGATTCATTATAAACATTATATGTGACTAAGTTATATATCATATATCTAAATTGATTTTCGTAGGTACAATAATGATATATTATAAGAAAAAAAAACTTTAAAAATCAAATAGAAGTTTGATATGTGAAAATATATATGATTTCTTTTTACATAAATTTTCTATCATACATTTAAGTAAAAATATTATATTATAAATGTAAAAGTAATAAGTTTATAGTTCCATAAATCAAATAATTATATGGTATTAAGTAGTATTTAAAAATTAAAATCAAATTTCTAAATTAAGTTTTTACATCAGAAATAATATGATTAATATATAATTATTTTATTATATTTATATCCATTTTATGTTATCTATGAATAAATTATATATCACACATCTAAATAAATTTCAATTGTTAAAATTATGATACTCAAAAGCAGAATTGATATAATATACTATTTAGAATCAAATGAAGGTTTAACATCATATATATATATATATATATATATATATCATATTATTATTATTTTATCCATTTATATATCATGTGCTTGAATTTTTTTTTCCAAAGAATGGTCATCGAATGTATTCAATAACTAAATTCAAATATTTTTCAATTTAGTTTACATTTTTAAAAGAAAGAAACTATAGTTCTGTATCATTATTGAAAACAATTTAAGATTAAGTTTTATATCTTATCATTTGAACAAAATATCAATAAGATACTAAATATCAAAAATAATGTTTTGTGTAATTTTAAAATCAAACAAAATGAATAGAATGCACATTATTATATTGTCATAAAAAGCGGGGTGTCTTGATAACAAAGGAGTTGATTTTCATCCTTAGGGTTCTTAAGGATCATTTCTCACAAATGACATGGGCTGTGGTTAGTAATGATAAATTGAAAAAATATTCTTTATTTACATAGTCTACTAAATAAACTAGATGGCATATTTAATTACCTAAACTAAACTTTTAGCTTAGTCTAAATAATGACAAATGTCAACAACTTATAAGTTGAAATTAAAAAGGCACAATTTAACCCAAAAAGATGTTAAAAATATGAAACATCAATATCCATTTATGGACAATATAATTTGGAATACCCAACTAAGAAGAAGATCATGAACACATGGGGAAAGGGGGTGGGGGAGAAGGTTAGGGTCCCAAACACAAGAAATGGAATTTAGAAACAAAAACAAGAAGCATGATGATCATGAACATTAAAAGGGGGTCATGGCTTAGGGAGAAGACAATAGCTAGGAAGATGGTAGTGAACAACAACCAACAAGGAGTGCAAACATTGCAACCAACTAGGAGCACAAAGACAATTAGAATGGTAAAAGCTGGTACATGATCAACAAAAGGGGGAAAGGCATGAATAAGAGCTAAAGGTATATTAACTCTATTTCCAAAGGTGGGTCTTGATTCTTATGCATTGTTGGGAATGCACATCCTTATCTTGAAAGCTCATCAATTCCCCAATCCTAGATTATCAACCATATGGTCAATAGGTTCATTAATTAGTATGGTATTATTGTTAACTCACAATCTTGAGCACTATTCTTTTGTTTTAATTGTTATTATTTTTCAATTTTGCTAGGTTGCTCATTAGCCTTTTCTAATTTGAAATTTTGAAATAGCAATTGAACTATTCTTATTAACAAAGTACATGTGCATTGTTAGGGATATTACAACTATTGAAACATGAGGTACATGACTAATTGAAGTGTGAAAGATTTTGAAAATTGATTGTGTCCCATCACAAAGTCACAAACAATTGGCAAAAGGTTTCTTGTTTATTTTGACAATACTTGGTAACAAGTAGATAATTAAAATCTAAAATGTTCAAAAACTTTTTATTGAGATTTGGTAATGTATTGCATGAATCATATTAATTGGTTGTGGGGACCTTCCAAGTTTTAATTTTTTTTCTTTTGGTGTTGGCATTTTGATTGACCCATCACAAAAATAATTAATCAAGCTTTAGACCTTCCCAAAATACATATTTTGTAATCTATTCACTAAATCTGACCTCATTGGCTGCAAAAAGTTTTTTGGTTACTTGTATTCTTTGCCATTTTTGGCCTAAGTTGGTGTGAACTATGAGTGTATATTGAAATTTTTGTACCTATGACATATTTCACACATGATATTAAACAAGGAACCTTAACAAAGGCCGGTAGGTAATGGTCCATGGAGCAACGGTTCTTGTGATGGATATTGAAATAGATGAAGACCTGCAAGTAGGAGAAGCTTATGGTGTTGCAAGGGAAAAGGTGAGAGACTTACCTTGATGAATGGAGTAAGAGGATGGATGGTGATGAAAAAAGTTTTTAAATTTGACGGTCTAAGTGTTGAAACCCCGGAGATGGACAGAATGGTACTAGAGCACTTGATGAAAAATGAGTGATGAAAAGTTGGGTGACCCTTTACTGCTTATGTAATATCATTTGCAATTGTTAGTGTTGAAAAGGATGCAACCTAGTTAATTTTTATTATTTGGGTTTTCTTTTTATTTGAAAGGATTTCGCAAGGCCCCATGGGCTCTAGTTTGTCAAATTTTTGTAACGATTATTACATACGGATGTGTAGTGCCATTTTAATGACAAGTAAATCATGGGATGTTATGCTAATGAAAAATATGGATGTTGGGAATTCAAAATTCAATTAGTACATGTTTTAATATTGAGTTTCGGATTGAATTTAGGACTTGCAAAGTTGAATAGGTACAACATCAAATAATTATACATTCCCAAAGGGTTCCTTAATTTTCAACTTACAATTAATCACCAAATTTTTTGTACTAGTTGGGGACTATAAAAAAAAACATTTAAAAATCACTCAAAAGCCAATAAATGTATAACTTGATTTTTTCAAAATTCAAAGTATGCTCGAAGTTCATGAGTCCATTGTCACATGTAAATGTAGTGCAATATACATGGTTCTTAAAACAAAGTTTCCTACTTTAATGTAAAAAAAAAGTCATGAACATTTAATCAGTTTTTCTACATGATTTAACTAAAAATTAGATAATCCACCAAATCTTCTAAATAAAAAAATTACTTTGTCCAAAAATGATTATCACATGATAAACCCTAAACCCTAAGCCCATGTCAATATGTTGTAAAAATTCTTCACATTGTGAAACGTGGAAATCTTTGGAAATTGGCAAAATTGTGAAAGCAAAGTTCTATTTGCAACTAAAACTTCTAGAACATTTTTGAAAATAAATTCAAATTTTTCCAAGTAAATGGTGTACTTGGAACCATGCAATCTCCAAACTAGACTTGAAACTGATTTTATATTTTCTTTTTGAGGAAAAAGTGAGCCATATTATCCAAATATAACACCGTAAAATAAATAAGCCATGGGTCTTTAATGCCAACAATACAAAAGTAGTGCCATATCCTTTTTAACCATGTTTGCCCTTGGGCTGTTTAATATTTTCCAAAAAATATTGAGTGATGCCCATACACCTTTTCTACCCATAACATGGCATGTTATGGGTACAAAAAAGTATATGGCATGCTAGGGAGCATGCTATATACTTAATATGACATGTTGTAAACATGCCATGTAATTGGTACTAAAGAGTAAATGGCATGTTAGGTAGCATGTTATATACTTAACATGACATGTTATAAACATGCCATGTTAAATGTTCATGCTAAGGATTTTTACAACATATTGACAACTTCATGCAACACAATTTCCCCATAATAATGTACATATATGGAACCACTAATGTACAACAATCTCAAACACTATCTACCTATGAAGGAAGGTAGTTTGTTTTGTTTTGTAGTTCTGAGATCCACCAAACAACCACGATGCTTCAGATCATGTTCTTGGTGTCTTTGGAAAGCTCTCCCGAGGAAGGGTGCATGCACTTGGTTCCATGACATTTGGACTTGCAGTGCAAAAGTTCTTGAATATTGAATGATTTCTTCATTGAAAATTAAATTAAATTAAATCATACTTGAAAATTTCGGAGGAATTGGAATTGTGCCTTTGGTGTTGTTGAAAAGATCTTGAAGGGCAGGATTTAATGAAATTCATTTGGTAAGATTTGTATTCAGACTGCTGGGAGATATTGATTTTTAAAGTGATTTCTGCCACTGAAAATTCAAAATAAACTCCCAAAAAACCAGGTTTTGAAAGGAAAAATTAGTTGAGGATGTGGTAACACTTGGGCCAATAGCACAAGCCACACTAGTTTCTGTTATATAAAACATAATACAAAATTATGGAATCGCCACCTTGCACCACTAGCATCGCTTAGGTGCATTCACACTTGGTGTTAGGGACTCTAGTGTTTGAGTCCACTAACACTATGCTAGTCATTTAGGACTTACGCCTACTTACCATGAACATTTTATGTTAACATTCACTTAACTATTAAGTTATCGCCCATTTAACGTTGGGTGCCACCTAGGATGCCACCTAGATTTTCATTTCACGCTGACTTAACATCAAGTGAAAATGCACCATTAATAATTTAAAGCTTGATTCTAATCAAATTTTTCGAAAAATCTGGTTCACAAGCAAATAGAACAGGGGTCCAGTTCTAGATCTTGTTATTCGAGAAAATAAAAGTGGATTTTGATTCTTATTACATTTCCAAAAATCAAACTTGATTTCGATTGGGTTCTTCCTCCTCAAAACCAAAGCTGATGGTTCTTACCCTCCAAAGCAGGTACCTGCCCAACAATTGAAGGTCACCCCATGACCTTCAGCAAGTAGCAGACTTAACCCTTAAACCCTACACCATTACACCTTGGGCTCTGCATTCGTAACTAGATACAAAGGCTAGATCACACACCCCAAGAGTTTTCTTTGATATCTTCACAGTCCAAACTAGTCACTGGAACTTAGAGCATTTCCACCCCAAAACTGTAAACAACTCCTTGATGTTAGAATAGAATAGTGTGTAATGATCACTGTACGCACCCACAAAATGTGATAAACGTCCCTTTAAACACTCAAAGACCATTTATGTCTTTACATCTGGACAAGTAATAGTCACTATCCAGATCCATAGTAGAAGAAAAGCTTCAGATCCATACTAGAAGAAAAAGCTTTAGATCCATAGTAGAAGAAAAGCTTTTAAAGGAGTTAAAATGATCACTGCAAAATGGACCATGAATACCAGAGAGCAGCAGCAGGATTTGCGCGATCCTGCTGCAAGATTTAATGAAAAGGGATGTTTGCAGGTGTGCGGTTGGAGATTGCCCTTATAGTCACAATTTTGTAACCTTGAATTGTAACTTGTAGAGAGGCCCAAAGGATGAGGAAAAAGAAACCCCCTCAGACATGAGAAGCTTGAGCTAAGCTTATTTCAGCTGGAGGGCTTCTTTCTTTGCTGCACATTACTTAGAATGGATCTTCTGACAATGTGCACAACAACTAATTGTTTCTTCACCCATATGGCTGGGCTACCCACAAGCAGCTATCTAGACAGATGAAAGACCCAGTAATGCCCAGTACACAGCTGGGTAGCAAAACTCATCACCAAATCACAAAATCAACTATCGTATCTACGATTCATGTTTTTTTCACTAATCTTCTATATAAATTCACTACGTCCATGCGTGCGTGCGTGACGGAGCTCGGGTGTGCAAGTTTGGCCGACTGGGCCTGGCCTGCCAAAAACGGGATTCAGAAAAAAACGTGATTCAGAAAACGGGATTCGGCCTTCAAGCCGATCGAGCCTGACCCGGCAAAAACTAGGTCATCTCTGTCTGTGCTCTGCAGTTGCAACTCCAGAGCTACAAGCGCGTGTATGTATGCCCCAAGTTGACGTGCCTGACCTGTTTTTGTTTGTAGCCAAAATGGTCATCATCTATAGGAAGATGTGGAAAAAGTGGGCAATTATCTGAAGGAAGATTTAGCCAAACCTGGCTACAAATCCAAACATGAAAGCACAAAGCGTTCGACGTGGCTGGAGTGGTGTAGCCACGAGTTACCCACTAATTAATTCTTAAGAGAGCAATTGAAAAGAGACGAAAAATCTAAGAGAAATTTGTTGAAATTTTATATAATCAAACCCAGTTCAAGACACAAGCTAACTTTAAAACTTACTAATGCACTTAACATACTTTTAGAGACTATTGTTGGAATTCTGAAATGTTCAGATTGGGGCTTTTGGAACCCCTTTATATATGCTTAAGGCCCCCTTTATAGTATGGTGAGAGACCATGATCATGGAAATGTTAATAGCCTTCAAAACACATCCAAAGGTCATCCCATGTAAATTCGAAAATCATTTATGTATAGGCCTTGGTTGTGAAGTGTGATGTAAAGTGACAAAAGACTTTGTTAAGGTACATTATCATGGTAGTACATTGTGACTAATATTATTTACCTAGTTGTGAGAAGCTTGAAGGCTTTTTCTTTTTTCTTTTAAAAAAAAAATATATTATTTTATTTTATTTTTGGTGTGTTGAGCATCTTTGATTGGCCCATCACCAAAAAAAAATATCAAGCTTTGGACACTACCAAAATAGATATGTTACAATCTCCTCCTTTGGGCTGGATATATAGGTTTTCAAGAATAGAACTTAAGGCAAAGAATATGGGATGAAGAAGTGAGGAGCTATTGGGAACATGTTGGGGAATGTGATGGGAACAAAGAAAAAACCCAGCACCCTCCCCCCCCCCAAAAGAACTACGTAATTAATATTAATCCCTTAAGTTTTCAAGTTTTGTGTAAAACAAACTTATACCTTGACAATCCTTTTCCTCCACTAATAGATTATTTTATTTCAATGGTCATGGGCTTTCAGGATCTAATATAAAGGGGGCTTAATATTGAAATTGGAATAAAATTGGTCCAAGAATGATATGATGTCAGATCCCAACCAAGTTGGTATTTGATACAAAAGTGATATTGCCTCACATAATACTAATACGGTAAGGTCCTTACTATTAGTATTGATACTAATGTTGATATTAAACATAAGCCTACATACCAAACCACATTAGTAGACACAATGCATAGAAAGATTAGTAGGTAAATTGTTTTGCATATACACTTTCAATGTTTTTTCTTGCTTGCAAATGACGTGTTCAACATTGATTTATTTTCATCGGTCAATTAAACTTGAAATATTATTAAATTGCTAAAAACAAGGTAGATGGTAACTTAAAAGCCTCTAACAATTAGATTTATCCATAAAGTTAAGCAAACAAGGTAGATTGAAAGTCCATGTTTGTTTGACTCATGGGATGGGTTGACACCAAAAAGCATACACTTAAGGCCAATAGGTAGAGGCTAACATAAACGATGTCCTAAATTCATGACAAGTTTCCTACCTCAATGGAAACCAAGAAAGCTTGCATCTCATGCATAAACTTTTCAACTTTGTTGCTTGCATAAGGTCTATAAAGAAGTTATTTTTGGTATTTTTTGTCTTGTTTGAACTATAGTTTTTTAATCTTTCACAATAGAAGCCAACATGTTTGCAAAAGGAGAAAATTGAGGTGTCTAAAAACAAAGACATGAGAAAAGTTTGTAACATTGAGAAGTTCGTGCATTAAAAAAGAATGGCATCAAAATGAATGACATTATAATGAGCAACATTGGAGAGACTGGTGCAACCTTGTAGAGTTCAACCTACAACATTTTAAGGAGGAGTTCACACAAAAATGAGAGTTTTGAATTCTATAACAATGCCCAATTTACAACTATTTTTAAGTTCTAGTTTAACCCCAACATAGGAGATCATGGTTATAGTAGTTTAGGACATGCAAAAGGATGAAGAGTTTTTTTTTGTCTTGTTAAAAACCTTTCCTTTTGGCAAACAAATTCTTTGAATACCTTGGATGGTTACTCCCTTTTCTAATGGATGCGTTCATGATTGAACATTTTTTTAAAAAAATTGCCTATTGACCCAACAACGATGTGGCACCTATGTTTAATAAACTAAGGTTGACATAAGGTTATGGGTGACTCCCTAGAATGGCATGCCTTCAACATTGTGAAATATCATAACATTTCCTACCACCACACAATTTTAACCCAAGGGCTTTTGAGGCAATCTCTTTAACAATGTTTGCAATTTGAAATCAATTGTATGAAACTTTTCTTGCTAAATGATCCCAACAATTGACATCTTGATTTTGATTTCAACCATGTACATAATGCAACTATGGCAACTATACCAATTGGCATATCCACTATGATGTAATCTAGTCAAATTGAACAAAACATTAAGCACCTTAGTCAAAATGGATGGGTTTTAATCAAGTGGGACATTTAATCAAGTTTGACAAAACTTGACATGTTTGGTCAAAATGATAAATGATTTTTAATCAAATTGAATATCTAATGTTAGTTAATAGGCCAAGTTAGCAAACTATCACATTGGTTAAGTAGGTAGGTAGACTTAAGTAGGTAGGTATTTTTGGCCTATTTATTTATGTAGGCCTACCTACTGTCTAAGTTAAACAAGTAGCCTAAGTTTACCTACCTTATGTTTAGGTTTACTTACTTACCTACCTATTTAGTTATTACCTAGGATAAGTAGGTAAGTAAGGAGGTATCTTAAGTTTCACTACTTGAGGAATCATGTCCATTCCAACCCATGCATTTGCGGCTTGTGTCCAAATCAACCATTTTTGCGACTATTAATGCGATTGTCCTTCGCGACACTTAGTAAAAATGACTCATAGTCTCATAAAAGCCTAAAAAATGATTTGTAGTTGCATATATGACTTAAATTTGAGACTAATGTTGGTTTGGATGAAAATGAAAACAAAAAATACATTTATATTTGTAATTTTTAATGGCATTCCAAACTAGATGCAAATATAATTATTTCTACAACTTGACAAGTGGTTCATAAGCCATTGGACACCATGTGATATCAACTTGATTTGTGACTATAAATCCTAATTGCAAATGTAGATGTAATTAAATTTGAAAAATATGAATTGGCCATTGAAATTGTTGGATTTGGTGGTTTAATTTTTTTCCTTTTCTTTTTTTTAATGAATTAACCATTAAATGTGTAATAAGGTTTGGTGGGTTTGTGAAAATTTCAAAAGACCCATGGAAATTAATGATGGAAATAGGGTGGTTGCAAGGTAGGGTGACTCATGTTTTGTGTCACAATCCAGTTATTTGCAGAATGGCGTGCATTTACATGTTAATAACATGGCATAAAAACAATAATTTTCCAAATATGTGGCTAGATTTAGATTTTCAACTTGAAGAAAAAGACATCTATTAAATAAAATTATAACAAATATACACCAAATATATAGTAAGGGATTTTTTTAATTGAAAAATATGGACTAGTTTGTTGTTTGTGCCTCTATATACATGCATTTTTGTGTATGAATTTTATTTAGGATATATTATAGGGACTCAATATATGATATGTTAAAACAAAAAGAACATATGTGCAAAAATGAACCATATTTTCATAAGTCCATATCATAATCATTTTTGGGTGCATTTCAATTATTATTTCCTTAACATGTACATTAAAAAATACTTTAAAATGGTTATTCGTCATATGGACTTTTAGTTCATTAACCACAATGTAATTCCCCACTAAAATAATGATATCAAAATAAATTACCATTTTGACACTACCGTATGGACTTTTAAAGTTCAGTGCAACATCCACTGAAAATGAATGACCTCAAAATGCATGCACCTAACAAATCATTTTGAAATTTGTAATTAAGTGTAAATAATACGCACTTATCATCCATTTATTAAGGTATCCATTGATGGTTGAAAATAAATTTGTTTTACAACTGGTTATTTAGACAAATGGTAGTAAGTAATAATGAATAAATAGGGGTAAATAATAAGTAGTATGTATGTGGCTAAGTAGTAGGTATTAAGTAATATGTAAGTAGGCTAATTAGTAGTAGGTACTTTATTATGTTGAATGAATTTTTTTTTTTATTACTTATTTATTTAAGTAGGTTATGTAATTAATTTATTAAATAGGTTAGGGTCTAAGTACTTGGTGCTTTTTATTAATTAACTAGGTTATGAAATTAATCTATTAAATAGACAATAAGTAGGATAAATAGTAGGTAGTATGTATATGCACTAAAAATAGGTAATAAAAGCAATTAATACATGATAATTTGTTTAAATCAATTAATTACTTATTAGGTAGGAAATGTAATGTATTTATTCAATAGGCTAGGTAGTAGGTAATAGGAATAATTTATGATCCATTTATAGAAATTATAAAATGAATAAGTTATAAGTCGTACATTTAAATTACATTTTTTGGGTACAATTATGATCTATTATAAGTAAAATTTTATTTGTAGTTTCTTAAATCAAATAGAGGTTTGAGATTTGAGAATATATAATTTATTTGTACATAAAATTTTTATCATAATTTTAAATAAAACTTAAGATATTATGTGTTTAAGAAAAAATTAGTTAATCATATGGAAGTAATTAATACTCTAAAATAATATTGAATATCTAGATTAATATATTATATCAGAACTAATATGGTTAAATTTTTTTAAATTATTTCTATTATAACTTATTATATTTCAATAAATTATATATCACACATTTAATAAATTACATGATTAAAATTATGATATATCAAAAGAAAGATCATATAATATATTTTTAAGAATCAAATGAAGTTTCAAGAAATGAAAGATATATATATTGATTATTACATTATCCATTTATAAATCATGTGCTTGAATTTAGTTTTCCCAAGGAATGGTTGTTGAAATGGTATTCAATAATGAAATTCAAAATTTTGTTTTTTCAAATCAATTAAAAATAATTTTGTACATAATCGAAAGAACTTGAAGATTGAATCTTAATCTTGTCATTTTCACAAAAAATCAATAAAATATCAAATAACACAAATTGTGTTTTGTGTAATTTTAAAAATGAAGTAGGTCAAATAAAATGCAGACTACTATTTTTGTCACAACAAGTGGGGTGGCATGGTGATAAAAAAATTGATCTCCACCCTTGGGGTTCAAAGATGAAATCTCATGATTGATATTGACACGGGTTTTGGCGGGATGTTGATTAAATATTCTTTATCTACTTAACCAACTTAAACTAGGTGCCTATTAGGTAGCTTACTTAACAACCTAAATTAATTTTAAAAACCTAACTCAAATAATGACACATGTCAAGATGGTAGAGGTTGAGATTAATAAAATTAAAAATTATATAAACATATGTAAATATTAAATCAATAATTTATTTAAATATTTAAATAATAAAAATAAATGAAATAACTTGATTACATTGTTTAGTAATAAAATTAGTCACAAGATGATGATGCCATGTAAATTAGTTTGGATGGATGAAAAGTTCATGTAAGTTGCATGTTCATGCAACACCCATTACAACTTAATGCCATGCATTATCTTTTGTAACAAAAATTTTATACGATTTGTTCAAGGCAACTAGGTTTTATAACGTCATGTGTATATACTTACTTACCACTTAAACTACGTAGGTAGCCTAGGTTTATGTACATGATACCTAGGTCCATCTATCTAACCATGTACCCATACCTACCTACTTACCTCCTACTTTTTACCTTTGTTATTTACCTACCACCCTATTTTCAACTTACTTACTAATTACCTAACCTTCTAACTTACCTACATAAATAAACATATGAAAAAAAAGACTTGTTCCATTTTGGTGGTGTGGTCCATTGGTAAATACTTGGTTTTTCGTTGTTGAGGTGAGGGGTTCAATCCCTTCTAATTGTAACCTATGTGCATGTTTAAGGGATTAAGGTAGTTACTTAGGTTAAATTAACATAACTAAGTAGGTTAAATTAGGAAGGTTTGGCTAGGCTACCACTTACCTACTTTATTAAGGGGTGAAATTACAGCCCCTGATCATTACCATCCTCCAAAGGGTCGGACCAAGGGGTAAGGCTAACACCTTGTTACTCCACAAAAAAAAGACTACCCTCACTAACTTACTTTACTACAACTGGAATTAGGGAAGGTAAGAGTCTATTATTTAAGGCCAAACCCACAATGATATTAGTCTTCAATTCCAAGGAGGGAAAAGTAGAATGTAAAGAGGGCAAGGTGAAGAAGGACAACTTGAGAATACTTACTCTCCTTGGGTTTGTAGTACCTTCAACATTTCTAAATATTGCCTAGGAGTTCTAGAGACCCTTCTAATGTTGTTATCCCTCCCTTCCACGTGCATGTAGGTTCTCTAATGGCTTTGCCTACCACTTACAGCCCTCGAAATCCCTCCTTTGCACTCTATTATTTGCAACCAACTATCATCCCTTTACAACTCATGCCCATTGCATATCGCAATGCCTCCCAACCTATAGGAGGTATCTTGTTGGTATGTTACCCTTGATTTCCACCACCATGGACTAGTTATTACCCTCTTGTGGTAGCCAATAACTTAAGGTTGCAAAGACTACCTAATGGTTAGCTTGTTACTTTTTGTCCTAGAAGAAATAGAGAAACACTAGCTTAATGAAATATCCTATTTTTATCACTTAAACAATTTACTTTCCACATTTAATAGAACATCAATGCAACATCAAAAAAATCAAATCTTTCAACCATCTTCCATTAAAATCACACACAAAGTACTTTTTTTTTCTCCATTCTTCTCCTCCACTCTCCAAGTGAGAATTCTACATCTCCTAAAAATCTCAAATGAATTCCAAATCCCCCCAACCCTTCTCCTAATCCCCTTTCCCCACATACCACACAAGGCCCACATTGACCCCTAGAAAATAAGGCCCTTATCCTAATCCCTTCCTTGATGATTGGGTGGATTACCCTAAACCACTCACTAACCCAAAGCTACTTAATCCCACTAGCTTCACCCCTTGGGTAAGGGATGGCAAGTCTACTACTAATAACTAGTAGTCACTAAAAGGCCTATGGAACTAATTAGTCTAAAGATTTCTACCCACTAACATACTTTTTTTTAAAAATGACATAACTAAAACTATTTACTATCTACCTACATAAAAAATAAATTATAATTTCTTAAAAAGTGATTTAAAGTTAGGTAAGTTTTTGATTAATCAAATGGTCCAAACCTACTAATTGAATAGTTTCCTACTTTGCCAATTAAAAAACCATCCCAACCGCAATGATGGGTCCAAATTGACTTGTTAAGACTAATAAGGTATTTTCTATGCTTGTCATTTTGGGTATTTTTTTACTAGATTTTCCAAAAAAACCTACTTTTGTAATAATGTATGCATCAAGTTCCTTCAAATCTATTGGTTGTAAGTCTAAATGTCCTAAAGTAAAAATATTCAACTATATTTGACAATAATGCAACAAATATTGGCAAAAAGTCCTACAAGTATAATAGGTTGTTGACAAATACCTAACATCCGTTGGCAATGTGAATGTAAGGAAATAATCAAAACTAACATGTAACATGCCACTTGTTACAAATAAAAAAACTCTTAACCCACTAAAGCATCAAAGAACTTATACAAGTATCCACTTTAACCTCATGGTGAATAGTGTGCAAGTTGAATACATATGATCACAACTTCAAATGAAGCTACATTTACATTAACTATTAACCCACTAAAATAGTAAATAACATAAGAGTCAAACAAGTCAACAACCCCTAGCAAGTACCCACTACCTAGTTCCTAACAGCACATAAATAAGTTCCATGTATGCACAACTACAAATGAAGGTATACAATTACCTTTACTATTGGCCTAGCAGGTAGTAAGTACTATTGAAAACATACAAGTAGTACAACCTTTCGGTAAGTACCCACTACCTAGTTCCCAATAGCACACAAATAGACTCCATGTATGGACTATTACAAATAAATGTATAGATTTACTTTAATTATTAGCATAATAAATAGTAAATAACATTAATGACATACAAATAACACAACTTCTTGGCAAGTACTCACTACCTAGTTCTTAATAGCACACAAATATAAACTTCACATTATACATTAAATTACAAATGAAAATACAAACTTACCTTGACTACTACCCTAACAACAAATAAGATCACAATATTGAAAGTAACATAAACCATTAACAAGTAAAAATCACCTACATCATTATTAGATGCAAACACATTGCAAGTTCTAACAAACATAAATGAAGGTTCCACATTTACTTTGACTACTTAGTAAGGTTATAATTTTGACCCCATAAACATTTAGTGTCCAAATTAAAAATTAAACAAGCAAGTGAACTAAATGCATGAAGTGCCAATGACCCAAAAATAATATATACAACTAGATAATTTCAAAGACCTCAATGTCTACACATACATTTTACACATGTTGTGAAGTAAGCCTTAGCTTAAACTACACCATTTCCTTGCAAGTGAATTGCCTAATCAAATACCTAATAAACACAAATAGTTTGCATGCACCTTAAAATGGAATCCCCTAGTTCAAATTACTAACTACATCTAAACAAAGTTGCCCCACTATGATATTTAGATAGAAGAAATTTGAACAAGTAAAATTGTTGTACTAAATGTGAAATTTTGAGACTTGAGGTACATGTGATTCCTACAAGTAGTGGGTGACATGTTGTTCAAAGTTTTTTGCACAAGTTTGTCACTTGAACATTTTTTTGTTTGGTGAAATTGTTGTCAATTGTCCACTACTTCTTAATTAAGTTACAATTTCTTTCCTCAAGTTCATCCCATTATCATTTTGAAGAAGCCCCACTTTCAAATGTTCTCCCAAATTTGGTCCACATGTATCCTTCTAACCATGATTTTCCTCAAAGAATACCTAGTAACGACTATAATTCTAGATATTAAAAAAAACTTTGGGAAACATTGCACTTGTTGGGTAGAACAACAAAAAAAATGCATTTCAATAGATAACATTTTCATCACTCTTGTTTACAACCATATGAACATAGATAGATTGGACACTTTCAAGAACCTTACAAAACTTCTTTACATCTCTAACTTTTTGGACATTTGGGAGAACATTTGAGGGTGGGGGCTCTTACCCTATCATGTTCAAACATTTTACACAATGTGTCCTTCCTTCTTTTTTTAGCAGCCTTTGGATTAATGCTAAATAGGTCATTCACAAATGTGCCAACAACTTATTGACATTATTTCACTTGCAAAGCTTACGGGGTGCATCAAAAGATGATGTACTTACTTCAAGCATATCATAAGGACTTGGAGGAAGGTCATTTGTTGCAATGTTGTTTCTAATATTGCAACATGTTTCCAATGATTATGTTCAAGCTCCTTCTCTAGCCTACACCAAATGCATTTAGTTTGCAAGTTTCATTAATATATCCCTATCAATCAGTTAATGGTATTTTTAAACAAGCAATGTAGTTTTCATGCAATCTGATGCAATGAGGACAACATATGAATCTTGCAAATGTATCTTGTAGAATGTCTATTTGAAGCCCACAATTTGAGAAATAAACCAATGTCCCATGTTAAGAAGGAACATGGAGGCACAAAAATTGGAGAGAACAATAACATGGGAAACTACCCAAGAAAGGAAAAGGAAATGGTAAAGTTCAAGGATCAAGACACAAAAAAAATTCCCAATAAAATTAGGAAGGAGGACTAAGTGCTACAAATTTTGGACAAAGGTCATGAGATGCACACCAACATCGATCAACATCATGGGGCTAAGGCTTTGGACCCATCAAGTGTTACTTCATCCAATGCATTGTCCTAAAGTTTAACAACAAATGCACAAACACATAATAATTATAAAATTTCAATTCATGTTTTGATTGAATCTACTCAATCCAAAATAGAGGCTATTTTGCAAAATCTAAGGTAGGGTGACAATTTTCCAAATTGAAAATTCGACAACAATTTATAAGGTGAACAACCACAATTTATTATTATTATAGTAGCCATCTTTTAAGCACAACCCCCAAGTCTTCTTTACAAATCTTAAGATAAAAAATTTCAACAATTGTATATTTGTGGCAAAAAATAGATTAAAATTTCTACCTTTGATGGCTAAGGTAATCAAACCTTGAAATTTTAAACATTCATGTTTCCAGCAATTTTATTCATAATCCCATGGTGGCCTATGAAATAAACACAACAAAGGAACATTTTTACCCCATGTTAACTTCAACATCCAAAGCCCAAATTCTAACAAGTAACTTAAATTTGAACCACCAAATATCTAGTGATATTAGGTTTAAATTTTACATCCCAAAGCCGATTTGTGGCTTGTTGCATTTAAATGGAAAAAAATTGATTGCACATGTAGGTGATCATTATATTCCAAAGTTAAATTTAATGGCACTAACATGCAAAAACCTTATTACAAATCCATTAACTTATAATATTGTAACAACACAAAACATCTATGGAACTAGGAAGAAACAATGGATCATAAAAATTCTATAATTCTTACAGTGTGCACTTTTACCAAATTTTGAGGTTTAGGGTTTACCATTTTGCGAAAAAAGTCAAATATTTTTAAACTAAGACTTTGAACAATGGAATATAATGACAATAATTTTCACCAAGTAGAAAGGTTAATCTTAACCTATCATTGTCATCCCATGTTATTCAAGGAAAATGGTTAGGGTACAAATATGAGCAATTAGATGCATCATTAAAATTAAAAATTCACACCAAACATTAGAAGGACATATGTCACATGGGTGTGAGCACACATATAAAAACCAAACTATGTCAAATAATGGTGAAATTTGTGAATTATTTTACATATGTTTTTTCTTAACATTTTTAAGTTACATGTTAATCATTTCAAGTTGTGCTAAAAGACTAATATGAATGTTGAGGAATTCATACTAAAATTTTATTAAATTAAAATTTGGGTTTCAATTTTAGTAAAAGATGTTTGAACTTGGATAAATGCTACATCAAATTATGGTTAATTTTATAAAGGATTATGCAAAAAACTATTGTAATAACATAAATTTGATGGTAAAAAAATGTAAATGATAGTAACCTACTACCCACATTCAAAAAGCATGCACAACTTTAAAAATATGGAATTTTAAAATTTTAAAATTTCAAAAAAATTATTAAATTAAAAAACTTTCAAAAGTCCTTTACCACATGTAAATGGGGTGTAATGTGCATGACATACAAAACAAAGTTGTAATTTATGATATAAGAAAAAATAAATTAATTAACATATTTTGGTATGATTCAAAATTATGATAAATCTTCAAAATGAAATGCAGAATCTAGCAAAATTTACAAACTTTGAAATATTCATGTTTATTCAACATTGATTAACCCAAAACATGTGATCTATTGATGCAACTATATTTATTTTTAATAACAAGTTGTAAAGGATGTCATTCAAAAATTCTTTCATATGAAAATTAAAAAATGACTAAAATGGATTCATAGTCTTTTTGTAAAGTAATCATGTTGGCTCCTTTGTGTGTACCCACACCCACATGTGATGATGGGATTGTCAAATTTCCATAGCCTTCACAATAGTTGCACAACTAACATGACTTGATCTAGAATGTCACACTTGGAGCACTTTGAAATGTAGTTTTGATTTAGAGTCCACTTTGAATAAACCCGAAACATGGCTTTAGTTTTTTTGGTGTCGCGCTCAATTAAAACACCAAACCAAATTTTATTAACCAAAAAAATGGTTTAAATACATAAGATCAACTCAGACTTTATACTTGGAAAAGGTTTAGGTGTGAATGTGGGCAAGAAACCTAGGTTATGAGCTCAAATTTTCAAAATCTTTGACAAAATGTAGACTAGTTTGCAAGTTTTGTTAGTTCATATTAAGGAACTACACTATTATGGGCATCCAATAATGTTAAAAATCAATAGTCTTCATTTGTTCCCCATTGGCTACAAGCCTACTTGTTTACATGCATTTATACTTGAACAATGAAAGGAACTTGTGTGTTTCAATTTTTAGGCACAATACAACCATATTTTTTCCCTAAACAACGTATACTAGCTCATTGAATATGGTTTGCTAGTTTTGAAACAACTTGATGTTTCCAAATTGGACTTGAATAAATAGGTTGAAAGTAGATGTGAATGGAGGCCCCAATTCTACATTTCAAATTTGCTTTCATCCAACTTCTTCTCAACATTTTTACATCTTGATACTATACAATGGTGCAACCTATGCATATGTAAGCCTCCATAATTCTTTTTTTGGCATTCCACGTTAGATGGACCTACTTGCACTTAACTTTTTTAAAGTGGAAAACACCATGAGACATCAAATAGAATGAATCATTGGTTTCATCTACATTATTTTCCATAAATTACAAGTCATTAAGCCTCCTAAACAAGTATGCAATTACTTCTATGAAATTCCATGATTAAGATTGACATTAAAATTAATTTCATGAACACCCCAAAATTATAAGGAAGTGGGAAGTTTTTTGTTGTCTACTTGACCATGTTTGCACCCAAACTAAAAACCTTGTCCTTGTGGAAGTATTAGAAATTTGTTATCATCATTAATTATATGTTAAGATTTTTAAGTGTTTTGCATTAGTGTGACATGCATCAGCACAATGTTCATATAATATTTCTTTAAATTTGTTGGAACATTTTAAATCAAACATTTATTAGTGGAAACATTCTTTTCCATAACATTATTTTGATAGAAATATGCTAAATTTGCAAGGTCTTGCCAATTTTTTTCAATTGAAAATTGTGCATCAATATATAAATGTGTTTCACAATGTTGTTGTAAAGTTTTGATAACTATGTTCGGATGCACATAACTAGATACACATATTGATCTATTATATATATATTATATATATAACAATTGAAGATTGATTGTGAAACATTCACTCAAACCAAAATAGTCACAAACAAAAAAAATAGTTGCTTAAAACAAATCATGAAATGAGATTTTTTTACTAACGATTGGCTTTAAAATATAACAAGAATTTCCTTACTTTTTCATAAGGGCCTTTTATCATTTCTATTCGTGATGACTAAGTTATCTCGTAAGCAAATTAATGCAAATTTGAAACTTATGGTCAATCCTTGAATGCTAACATCTTCAATAATAAAACAAAATAAAAAAACACATAACATATACAAGAGACAAACTAGGTACATACTTACACCTACAATTGATGAAGAGTATACACCACTAGATGATCCATGGGAGACATCAATTCTAAAGAATTATTGTGGATGTCACTAAACATGTTGTCATATTGGGGCCAATATGAAAGTTACACCCACCCAACTCCACCCATTATTGCACTTGACTAGGGTCACTCTATTACTAGAAATGTAAGTTCCCATTTGGGAACCTACGTTCCTTTACGGCTTGTTAAACAAATGCTATGTGAAAGGCATGTTCACTCAAGGAAACATGGCCCCCATGTCACATAAGTGCCATGCCATTTGCCACATAAACATCATCATGTCATTTTCCACATGACAATGTGCCATGTAGGTGCGCTATGTCATCTGCCATGTCATCACTTAGTTGGCAAGGGTAACATAAATGTCTTGTTCCATATACCCTGCGTTATGACGGGTCCACTCCTACGTTTGTCCGGGCGAAGCGCAAGATCGTTGAGCGGCTTGAAGCGCGACGAGCGCGGTTGCTTGCGGGACTGCAACGGGTCCCACCCCCTTTGTTGTCTGGGCGAAGCGCAAGCTCGTTGAGCGGCTTGAAGCACGACGAGCGCGGTTGCTTGCAGGACTGCAACGCGTGTCCGTGCTACTGCGTTGTTACATTGGTCCCACTACCGAATCTCTCTGGCCTCAGGTCAGGTGGCAATCAGCAGTGCATTATTTTTGCTTCAATCATGGCTACCTCGCTCACCTACGGTGGTTGGCGTCTACAGCAGCCATCACCTCCTTCATGTATGTCTTTGACGATTTGCTGTTGATTTGTTTTCATCTGTGCTCCTTCTTCCCTTGCAGTCCTGCGCTATTCTGTTTCTATTTTTTTCTGTTATTTTCTGCTTCCGTAGGCCAGGCGATTGCTACGCCCAAAAAGCTTCGGAGACGGACAAAAGACAGTAGGAACAGGCCGGAGCAAGCTAAGCCCGTAGTAGTAACATCATCTTTCAAGCTCCCTCTCGGGGTGGACGGGCATTGTTAATTGTTGGAGGGTTTGTATCAGCTGAAGCATGCACCGCTTGATTGACGTAGCGTGACGAGTTAGCAACTCACTCAGCAGCACAAGGTCCGACTGCCAAATTTTTCTTCTTACTGGACATTGATTTGTTTTTGTTTTTCAGGAAAAAGAAATCAATCTCTCACTTTGTTCCACAGGAGAAGTAGTTTCGATATTTCAAAGGGCGAAAACAAGCAGTCGTGTAGCAGCAGTAACAGCACAAATGTGTTTGTTATTCCATCTGAAAGCGCTTTGAGAGGACATGTAGCGCCTCTGTAATGTATTGACTCCTGTGTCATGGCTTCTGTGTGCTCTTCAAGGCTCCCACATTGTTGAACATATGATGCTGGTCACAGTGCAATTCTTTGGATGCAGTAGTACATTGTTTAGGTTTTACGCACCAGAGTATATGTCTTGCTGGCATCATGTCAGGTTTATACATGATGATCCACAGTAGTAAACCCAGATTGAAGTCAGTCTTCCAAACTTCCACTCAAGTGTCTGAGTTGGCTCGAACAACATGTTGCAGTTTTCACTACCAACTGTCTTAGGTTGGTAGCCTATTGTGGGACTGATGATGTTCATTCTCTGTAAACAAGGGAGCTGAGTGTCACAGGTGCACTGATTTTGGCTATGCAGATGACAAACTCATCAAGCAGCAATGAGAAGGAGATGGAAGGCTATTCACATGAGGTTTCAAAATCATGGGAGGGGAGAGTAGCAGGGTGGTGGAAGGAGCTATCTGTCTTTGGTATTGCAATTGGCTACTGTCTCTCTGCAGCTCTTCTGTCCATAATCAACAAGTGGGCAATAACAGTGTTTCCTTTCCCCGGAGCTCTGACAGCCCTCCAGTATGCCACAAGTGCTGGAGCAGTATATCTTCTTGGCAGATTCAGTGTGCTGCAGCATGAGGATCTTAACCTGAGAACACTCTGGCGTTTTTTGCCAGCCGCAATTTGTTTCTACCTTTCTCTTTTCACAAACAGTGAGCTTCTCCTCCATGCTAATGTGGACACTTTCATTGTCTTCCGATCCATTGTCCCTCTTTTTGTGGCAGTCGGAGAGACTGTGTATTTGAAGCAGCCATGGCCCTCTTCAAAAACATGGTTGGCTCTTTCTATCATTGTGGGAGGTTCTGTCATCTATGTGAGCACTGACAAAGATTTCGATTTCCATGCCTACGGCTGGGCACTTGCATACCTTGCCAGCATGTCCATAGATTTTGTTTACATCAAGCACATTGTTATGACAATTGGGTTGAGCACATGGGGCCTTGTTTTGTACAACAATCTGGAGGCTCTTCTTCTTTTCCCAGCAGAGCTTTTTTTGATGGGAGAAGGACTGCAGCTGAAAGGCGAGACAATAGAGCACTCAATAGACTGGGCATCTCTTGGGGTCTGGCTGCCTGTGGCACTGTCTTGTCTGTTTGGTCTATCAATCTCCTTCTTTGGCTTCGCTTGCCGGCGGACAATTTCTGCAACAGGTTTTACTGTGCTAGGTGTAGTGAATAAGCTGTTAACAGTGCTTATCAACTTGCTCATATGGAACAAGCATGCATCAGCAATTGGGACAGTTGGGCTCCTGATTTGCATTAGTGGAGGTGTCCTGTATCAGCAAACAACAGCAAAGCCCAAACCTGCTGATGCTGATAAACCATTGGAACCTTCAGAAGAGGATGAGGAAAAAAAGTTGGTGCCTGATGTGGAACTTCAACAGGAGGCCAAGGAATCAGCACAAAAGTAAGTATAGTAGGATTTATCCTTGCTACCTGTCAAACTGCTCCAAAGCTTGTTATTCTTGCACGGGCCTGTTACACATCTTCACATTCAAAGTTACCATTATTGGGGGTCCTGGTTTATTGTTTTTCATCCAGCAAGTATCATGGTCAAAATTGGCAGGGGCTGAGGGGATGAAAAAGGATTCAGAGATCCGAAGGGTAGCAGTAGGAGTAGGCTAGGTTGTTGTACAGGTGTAGAAATATCATTCTTTTTCATATATATTCTTACATTGATTGGTGCGATCATCATATACTAGATTTTATTAGGTACTCATTTTTAAAAGTTCACTACTTTGTTTCTCCAACAATTTTGAGTTGAAGGCCTTTGCCTGTTGAAATCAAGTACCACATATTACATACCACATGGAGAAATAACCTCCAAGAAAAAACTAATGTATACAGCATGCAGAAACAACTCCTATAATTGTCGATTGAGATCAATGTTTGCTACTATTTTATGGGCTTATGAAACCTTGGTCACCATCAGCATCACAACAAAAAACCCAGATGAACTCATCAGTTATAGATGACTCTACAGACTCTCTACAAACCATTGTGATAGGTGTAACATGATATGGAAGCAGTCAATGCAGTTGATAATCCAACAACTTAAAAAGGGAAAACAAGGCAGGATACAATTGACCTGGGACACATAATAACAAATGGACAGTGAACAATGAAATATCACACTTTGGTAAACAACCATACATGGAGTGCATCCACCCACCAGCAAAGCGCCAGTGGGAGACAGAATAGAGGGAAGAGGGTGGGGAACATCCTATGAGCATATGGAGATAAACAGCAAAAATCCACAAGAAAACATTGTAGATGTGCAGTTGGAAAACAATCAAGGAACAAATGGTTATTTCAAACGCCATAATACGTGACAATGGAAGAAAACAAATAATTCAAATCAGGAGAACAGACAGGGAATGGAGAAATAAAATCAAATTCAAGCTGAAGAAAAAGATGGTACCCTGCTTCATTTCAAAACCCTACTTTTTCTTCTCAAGGCTCTTAACTGTCCCTGTTTCTCTCAGGAATCGAAGTGTGATTTAACAGCCACTTTTCCTTGCACAGGAATGGCTGCAGGAAACAATATGCAAGTCTATCAAGGCCCATGCAATACATTGATCAACCTCTGAGATTAAATTATTGTGCAAATTTGATACTAAGCTCAAAATCATCATACCTAGTTAATTCTGAAACTATTCAAGTAAAATTGTCAAGCAAGACCAGTTCAAACTTCCCTACAAATGCTAATCAAGCGAGTAAGTGAATATAGAGCCATTCCAAATGCAATATCCTTCTCAATCTTACCTGATCTTTAGTCCATCAAGGACCAGCAAATGAGGAGAGACCAGGAATATATTTTCCAATAGAAAGCTCAATTAACACTTCTGGTTTTAGTTTAGATGCTTGGAACCAAGATAATGGCTCAACAACACATAAATTCACTTGCTGCACTCTCAACACTATGCTTACTTCGCCATGCTATCCTGCTTGCTAGAGGCACTCTCCAAAACTTTAGGTAAGTCTACATCTTCCAGGGTTGAAATGATGTTCTGACATCCCATCCTATTTGCACAGCTCACAAGACTACTTCTATGCCTGTAATCTGCAGAAATGCTTGGCCTATCATAGCCTCAACCAACAACTTGTTCCTCATAAGTTGATGGAATATGCAAACAAGGGCATGACATTAATGTCTGAAGGCAAGCATAGCCAACAACTGCAAAGCCTTGGCCACTCTCACTGCTGGAAAAGACAGGACCTTCCACCTGTCTGAGGGAGTGAGTGAAAGAATCTCAAAAAGCAGCTCATTTCCACTTCCAGCAGCAATGATCAGAGATTGAAGACTTGAGTGACTTGAGCATTCGCTGGAAACCTTTGAGAAGAATATGTGTACACATAAAAGCCCTGGAAACTCCATCACAGGAAAAAAGGCGCCATTGACCTTTAGTGGGGTCAAAATACCTGCAGCAAACTGTGCATCTGAAAACCTATGAGAGAATTGCCACTTTTACAGCTGGTATCATTATATGAGCAACCAACAGGGTTTTTATGAGACCCCTTAATCCAACAGGATCATGCAGAAACCTGAAGACCCCTTGGCCAAACTGACCTGGTTGAGCTTTGTAGCTTCAAACCTCTGCAGTATTGCACTTGACTCCTGTTTCTATCTCTTCACCAAGTTGTTCAGAACCTCCTCCTCCTCCTCCTCCTGATCTGTCCACAGCCTTGGGAGAACTTCCAGGGGTTCTGGGTTCAGTGTTAACCTGGCCTTTGTGGATCTGGATGGAAGCAAGAAAATCACCAGCCATAGCACTGTCTTTCATTCTCAATGCATATGTGGTGAGACCGGCCTTCGCATCCCCTGCACTGTTTGCGCACACAAACGTGACTCCTCGATTGTCCATCTTTGTGGGCTTCATATCTGGAAACAGGTTAGCATTCAAGAGTAGCCGCAAATTTCCTTTGGATCTCATGACAAGTCGTGGCTTCCTGTCTCTGTCCTCAGGCAAATTAAGCCGAATCTCTCCCCTCCCACGCTCCTTCCATTCACCGCCTATAAACTCAAAGAGAGAGGCATCAGCTGCAAAAACAGGTTTCTCTTTCTCCTCCCCCGTTTCCGAGAGAACTTCTTGGAGGCCTAGCCCTCCCGTATTATTAGGGTTTCCAAAGGCTGGAGTCGGGGTTGCTGCGGCTGCTGCTGCACTACCTTGAGATCCGAAAAGTTGGAACGAAGTAGTGCTGCTGCCGTTTGTGTTGTTCCCAAAGACGCTGGTCAGAGATGGGAAAGCGGTAGTAGCTCCTCCTCCTCCTGTCGTCGAACTTGTTGAACCAAAGAGTCCAGTTGCAAATCCAGAACCTGTCCAAGAGGTGGAACCGAAGGAAGAAAAACCTGTGGATGCCTGAGTGCTGCTCCCGAATGAAAACGTTGAACTCGAGAATCCAGTCCCAAACGCACCAGAAAAAGCATTCTTGGCAGATGAAAGCTGCTGGAACGTTTCAGAACTCGAACTGATTGGTTTGGCACTAACAACGACGCTTCCACCGCTTGCTTCACCATTCTCTCCTCCCCCTGTCTTGGCCGCAACAACTTTGAACTCCTCTCCAACCCCAACGCCTAATCCTAACTTCTTCTCCTCACCCGGTGGCACATCTGTAGCAGGTACTACATCCTCCTTCACTTCCACATAAGCGTCCGCTGTCGATTGATTCGCCTCTTTTGAAGGTATTTCAATCTCATCTACCTTCTCCTCCGTAGCAACCACGGTTTCCGAAACTGCGGATGTTGGAGCAGGCGCAGGAACAACAGACTCAGCTTCAGGAGTAGCGACTTCCTCCTCCGTGACTGCAGGAGCAGCAGGAGCAAGGGGCGGCACAAGACGGACAGACGCAAAAGGGTTGGGAGTAGCACCCACTCCTCCGCCTCCTCCTACGCTAGAAGTACGGCGGACTTTCACAATCCGCCTGTTGGCAAGAACCGCATCGCTAGCTTTCAGAAACGTGCCAGTCTGCAGGGGTACCACATCTTCTTCGACATCCGGATCATCGTCTCGCGAAATTTGACGCGAGGCTGCACGCTTCTTGGAGCCCGTGTCAGGAGTATTCTCCTCCGGTGAAGATCCCATGTCTACAGCGGATACCGGCACCTGCATCCCTCCCCGGCGCCCTCAACCCTTCTAAGTTATTGCTCCGTCTTCGCCTTCTCCTACTCCTGCCGTCGCTGCTGCTACTGCCGCACCGCCAGAGACAAATCACTCACGCACCCCAAGTCCCCCCGCTGCAGGCCCGCGACACGGACGGCCGTTGTCTTCACTGCGAAGGGCGCGGCATCATCGGCAGTTGTGTCGAGGAGGAGCTTGCACGGCGTATAAGCGTGGCTGCACATCAAAAACCAGCGACAATATCCAAACCCTAAAATGAAGACCTACCTTTACCAAATTCACTTGTTCAGACGTTCAGACCACTGTGGGGGCGGATATTAGAAACTGCCCGCCAAACCCCCACCCCGGGTATCATAGTTGACACCCCTAGTCATCCTAAAGATCAAATACCCGGTTTTGTTCTAAATATATGCAGTTAATATAATAATAATAAAAATCCAAACCACCCGGTTATTAAATCTAGCCTAACCATGGTTTTCAATTATTTGGAAACAATCCAAAAGTGAGCCTGGAAAAACTGCCAGGTATCCTCAGGTTCTTTCATGAAACCCGGAAGTTCTTTGAGGCTTTTTTTTTAAATGCCCGGAATATACCCGGGATAACCAGAATCAAAGAATTTGCCGGTTCTGGGTATTTGTCAGAAATCTTGGATTCTGATTTCTTTTCCGTATACCTACCTGGACCCGGCAGTTCTTTGATTCGGGTTTTTTTGTTTTTTCAAATACCCAGAACCAGTAGTGATTCTTTGATTTTGATTTTCCTAAATACCCAAAACCAATGGTTATTACAAAAAATCAAATACCCGTCCCACACTAGTTCAAACCTAAGTCTACACAATAACTTAATATCAGGCCCAGAAAATTTGGAGTGCTGTTGTTTTCCTTGTCTGCCCTTGGTTTGATTCTTTAAGGAAGATAAGATAGATGCTGCCCAGACACAACTTTCAGTCCTATTATGCACATTTTTGGGCTTGTAATGGACACATACTATGATTATTATTATTATTATTATGCATGTTTTGAGCATGATGTAATGGACATGAAATTATTATGCATGGTTTGGGCATGTAATGGACACCTATGAATTCCAAAGAAATAGAGAACCAAAGAAGGCAATTCCACCTCTAAGCTTACTTGTTAAAACTAAGGTGGATTATGAAGTATTTCTTCAAGTTGCTATGGACCATCACAAGGTAAAATTGATCCTCTCTGAAGGACAAAAGAAGAAGCTTCATTCAAATCTTCTTGGCTACCTTGTAAAATATTCACACCAGAATGCATCATTGCATGCTCATGTTGATTACTCAAAGGAGAATAAGAAGTGGGGCATCATACATCATCAAAAAACCACATATAGTGTTTAAGAGGGGAACATACTCATTCTCCACCGAGCTCTCCACATGTGTAAACTCTTCAAGTGAAGGCTCCAAATCTGGACTAGGTGTCTCATTGGGAGGAAACCTTTGAGTAGGGTTTGCATGTGTTTCCTCGAGGTAAGTGGCACCAAGGGTCTCTCTTCGAGTTCCCAAACAAAGGTTGGTGCAACATCACCTCCCTATTTCTTGGATCTTCGTGTTTCAACCATACCCAAATTTTGCACCATGCATACCAAATTCCTTGCCATAATAGAAGCCCTGAACTACTACCTTCCTAGCTATCATGAGCCAACATCCCACCAAGGCATGCCAACACTCCTTGTAAATTTGCCTCAAATTATCTACTCAATGACATAAGAGGACCTTCCAAGGTTTTGTACCCAAGGCTAGGCCCCTTACTAACATCTTTGCTAAAAGAGCTATTGATCGAGCTTTTGGATAAGAGTCTTAATCCCCCTCTTGAACAAAGGCAATGTTGTTGTGTTCCATGCAACCTTTGCCCTTGCTTTCCTAGTTGTTTGGCCTAATCAAACAAAAATTCATGATCAAAGTTTTCACTTTTTTCACAACAAAAAGTGACAACTCTACACATGAAATTACATACCATATAGACATAAGGATCGCTTGATATACCACTAAAATTCTTGTTACAAGTGACAAATTTTTAAATATCCATACTATTAGTTTTCCCTAAATTGATTGAAGAATCTTATTGTCTTTTTCCTTTTGAAGCATGTTGTAACCGATGAAAAAACCTAGATATTTGCTTACGTTACATGTCACCAACCATACTAAACCATTACAATTATAAATTCCATCAATCTCATCCATTTTGTGTATTTACATGGTCAATTATGATTATGTAAACAAGTATAAAAAAGGGTAACATTGTGATAATATTTTGGTACTCCTTGAAAAAATTTGGACCGAAACACATTTCTTCAACTTCCCAAGGTTCCAATCTTGTTGAAATTCCAACAACAATGACAATGTTCATTCAACCTTCACAAATAAACTCAACTTTCCTTGATATTCACTTAAAAGAGGAGCATTCACCTAAGATCCTTTTCCAAAGTCCAACTTTATTTAAGGAATCATATCAAATGCCCATTTCTTCTAAAGAAAAAAATGAAATGGAACTAGTGTGGAAAACATAAAAGGGCAAGTTGAAAATCAAGAAATATCTCTCTTGAAAATTCAAGAAAAATCAAAAAGTGCCCATGTAAAGGAAAAAAGTTTATAAAACCATTACATTACCTTATGACTTTTGGCAATCCCTCTTAGGGAAATACCCGAATGTACTAACTTTGAGGGGAAAGGTCCTCCCAATGTGGCTTCTGAAAAGGTGAAGAATGGTGAAGAGAATATGCATGTCTTTGAATTAGTCCGAGGGTAGCAAAAGAAACCAATTACAATGGTACAAGTTTTGTCACAAAAGGAAAAATGGATTGGAAGTTATATTTAGCTAAAAGACATGTAATGAATGAAACTTCATTATAGTTACAATCTATGATCATCAACAATTATAATAAGTCCAACCCCTTGGAAACTTGGCAAGATGTTTCATGGTACTACACTTGGCTACAAGGTATTGAAGGGTTTCAACATTGTGTGTGTTTAGTAGTCATTTTGGTGAAAAAAAAAGAGATTCAGCTCCTAAATCAAGAAGGTTCCCAATTTCCCAAAATTGGAAATGATGTTAGTTGGAAGTGCATGGAAGGGTAGGCATATTCAACTCTAGCATCTAGTTGTTCTTTTTTATTTAGTCCTAAGCAAGGAGGTCATTGACATAGATATCACCCCACCAAGACCAACCACAAAACGAAACAAAAACTTTTTTGAACTTCTAACAATTGAGGAAGGGCAATCCTTCAAAGCTTAATTAGAAGATGCATGTTTATTAAATGAGTAAGGAAAAACTAGTTTTTGCTTCTTGGAACATCAAGAGTCTTGGCCAAAGTGTTCAAGCTATCAAATGTCGTTGTGACGTTTGTAATGTATTTATCTCAACCTGAAGTAATATTATCATAAGAGCATCACATGGGGTTATAAGACATTTGAAAAAAAACAAATAAAATGGATTTCAAATTAGGAATGAGCTTCTAGAAGGTTGAATTATACTGAGCAAAATCTAATCGGTTAAAGGGAGGCAAAACACTCATTGTGTCAACTAGGCTTGCACCTTTAATAGAGGAACACGAAGTGCTCATTCCAAATAGGGATAATGAATGTGTGGACATCCAACTACACAATGAGGTGGGCAAGTTTGTCACATACCTTAATTAGTATGTCATTACCGGAAGTCCACTAGGTTGTAGGAGGAGACTATAATAATGTAGAATTAGGAAAAGACCAAAATCAAACACTATATAATTCATGGTTTCTTTATTGGGTTTTTTAATAAAAAAATCCTAAAAATGACAAGTGTAAAAAAAAATCACCTTGTCAATGTGAACAAATTGTTCTCGACATGTTAATGTGACTAGGCAATCAATTTGGACATTGTCATTTCAACAAATAGAATGATTGACAAAGTGATTAACTACTTGACTAATAAAGAGTGGACCATTTGACTAGATCAATTTTATACCTAAATTAATATCATCTTTTAGATTATTATTTTGAAAATTAATAAGTAGGAAGGTAGGTAGGTAGAAAATAAGTTTAAGTAGACCTTCAAAAAAAGGCATTTAGATAGTTAGGTGTTAGCTTAACCTAGCCTACCTAACTTAACTTAACCTACCCTAACCTTTTAAGCATGCACATAGGTTGTAAATATAAGGAATTACACCCCAAACTGTCACAAATATAAATTAAGTCCTTACCAATGGACTACACCATCAAAAATGTTCAACTTTTATCAAGTTTTTTTATTTCACATGTTTATTTCACATGATTAAACATAATGGCTAAATCTAAGTGAAACTAGTGGTTAAAATTAGGCTAAACATAATGGTTAAATAAAGTGGTTAAATTTAATGACCTAAAATAATGGTTAAACTTAGTGATTTGAAATAATGGCTAAACCTAGTAACTAAACTTAATGATTTAAAATAATGGTTAAACATAATGGCAAAACTTAATGGCTAAATTTAATGACTTGAAATAATAGTTAAACATAATGGTAAAACCCAGTGGCTAAACTTAATGACTTGAAATAATGGTTAAACATAATGGTAGAACCAAGTATTTTATAGGAGGAGAAGAAAAACATTACACCCCTTGTTATGGCTATGCAATATGCAAAGCCAATGAACCACTAAAAGTCATGAAACTTAAAGCCTTGACATAAATTCTCATTATTAAATAAGGAAACAAATATGTTCTTACAGCACTTGTTGTCATTATCCAAGCCATAGAAGAAGGGGAAATGAATTGGGCATTATGGTTTACACAAAAAATACATAATGAAATTTTAGTTGTGCAAAGGAAGGCATGTAGACTAGGAAGTATTTTAATTGCACCAACCCTTACCATCATAGGAACATATTATTTGGATCATTTTGTTGAAAATCTAAAAAGCCCTATGACAACAAAAAGAAGATTTCGGTCTAGGGATAGTAAGGTCGTTGTAGATGTGCATGATGTAATGCTTGAACTAAGGCAGAAAAGGAGTAGTTGAATGAACAAACCAACCCATCTAAAACAATTAGAGGTATCTCCAATGCAAGAGGGGGATATCGATAATCCTTTTGTTGACAAACAAGAGGAATCAACATCATGGGAGCTAGAAATTGAAGCTATTGAAGAAATTAACAATGTTAAAAAGGGTGTGGCTAATCTAGGGATTTCTAAGGAAGAAGAAGTGGCAGAAGTAGCAATGGAAATATAAACAAAGTCTGTGGAAGTTACCACAAATGTTTTGGAAAAGATTGACATATTAGTTGAAAAAGCAAAAGAAAGTGTTCCAACAGTACAAGGGAATACCAACAAGGAGTAAACCAAGGAGGAAGTGGTTAATATAGGAGTAAAGCAACCAGAGAAAGAAATTGAGAGGGGAAAAATGATTTGCATTGAGATGGTAGAAAAGGAATTTGACAAACCAACTCAAGTTGATGAGAGTCAAATGTCCTTAGTCATTACTATGGTAATGTCAGGAATGGGAAAAGAATGGGAAGATGTTGCAAATTGACTTTTGATAGCAATAAAGATAACTCAAGATCGAAAAAACCAACAACATAAAAGGTATAACCAACAGTTGGAGGAGAACATGAAGATGAAAAAAAAATCAAAAAACTTCATAAAGAAATAGAAGATCAACATGATTAATTAGGCTGAAGTATATTTGCAATAGAATATAGTCCATCAAAAGACAAAAGGATCATTGAAAGTAGAAGAAAATAAAATTTTGGAGTTGCAATAGAAGATTGTGGAGAAGAATAAACATTATAAGGAGATGCAAAAAGTTGTAAAAGATACAAAAGATTTAGTAGAAGCAAAGGATGAAGGAAATTTGATTAAAAATCATAGCAAAAGCGAATGTTGAAATTGCAAATCGCAATCAAGAATTCCAAAACTTCAGAGAATAATATAGAAACTCTAAAAGGAAATTGAGATGCTCTAGGAAGTAGTTAATGCAAAGGACAAAGTAAACAAAGATCTTGAAGAAACAATGGAGGAATCTTAAAGGTCTTATAATGAACTACGGGGACAAGTTCGTGTGAAAGAACAAAAATTCAATAAGGAGTTGCAAGCTAAGGATGTGAAGTTGCAAAGTTTAAAATTGATGCACAAAACTTTAAGGAAACTCATAGATTAGGAGAAAACTAATATAGAGAACCAAGTTAAGGCTCTTTTGTATGAATAGTTGGTAGGGCAGATGGAGCCTAATGTGACAACAACACTGGAAGAATGATAGGCCGAGATGAAGAGATGACATTTTGACCAAACTAAAGGTTATGTCAAAGCTCTTGATGCAACGTATGTTAAGATTTAGGAACGAGAAGATCAAATTGAAGAGGAAAAATTAATGAGGAAGAAGAACATGAAAAAAAAATGGAAGTAATAGGCAAACTTGAAAATGATGAAACAACTCCCAATCAAAAGATACTTATGAAAGAAGGGATGTAACAGAAGAACTAGTGATTCAGAAGGAGCACAAGGATACAACCATAGGGATAAAGTGGATAAAAACAAAGAATTGGAAAACAATTTATGAACTGGCACTACCACAAAATGTGGATGTAATTCACTAGTCCCCGTTCACTAAACTTGTGAATTCACTACTTCCCCATTAATCCCCATTCATTACAACCAATGAATCCACTCAAAATGAAATGAAATCACTTGGCATATAGGGACACCTTTATTATAATGTGGTGGCACCACGAGTGGGATCACCAACAGTGGTAGAAGAAGTTGGCATTAAACTTTGTTCTCAAAGTGATACAATACACATGATATTAGAAATGGACTACTTGTATCCTTTGATGCTAATAAACCCTAAAGCTTATTACTTGCTTTATTGATTGCCTATGAGTTTTAGACTAGGAGTTGTTCTATCGATGCTTAGTGCACATATAATTGAAAAATAGTTCTTGGTGATGTGGAAGATTGAAAATTTGGAGTGGGGTGAAAGTCTCATTGGGTGGTACCACTAGGAACCACCTCAAGGAATGAAAAAGGAACCAAAAACAGCTAAATCATTTTTCTAGGCCTTTGATTTAAAATGTTTTCATAACTATAAATTATTTTTTTCTCGTATTTACCATTTACATGCATTAATATATGACTTGAAGTTTATTTTGGATTAAATTTTTTTGAAAATTTTTAAAGTTTTGTATCTTAATTAAAATGGCCCCTTCATAAATTGATTGCTTTAACTTTGGAAATTCATAACTAAATTATATTTATTAAATAATTCATAATAAAGACCTAAAAGTAAAATGATTTCCAAATTACATTAGAAAAAAATTCCCAAAAAATTCCAAAATTATGTTTCAATTTTTTTTTCTTAATTAAAAATTTTAAATAAAGGAACCAACATTACATTCTTGAAACTTTTTTTAAATGCAATGATTAGAAACATCAAAATACACAATATTTTAAATATTATTGAAAGTTCAAAATCTATGGAACCTAATAAATGTGTTCATTAAAAAATTTATGAAAGTATGTATTTAAGTGTTTCCTACGATTTTTCAAAGTTCAATGGGTCTAGAAATCAAAGTGTGATAGTCTTAATGGTACCACCCAAGGAAACTCTTACATAGTAGAAAGATTGTTTAACTGATAGTATCATCTGTGTTTACAGCTGGTACAATGAACCTAAGGGGTATGGGGTGTTGGAGTTTATAGTGGGTTGTTCGGGGTTGTTTGCACTAAAATATTGCTACAAACTAAAATTTGAATATTTTAGTTACTAACATCACCATCAAATTGCCATATGTGGATGCCTGATATTTGCATTGACACCCATCAATGAAACATTGGATCATGTAATAAGCTAAACAAAACAAGTTCTTAAGGAGTGGAAAAACTAATTGGTACTTGCTAATAACATATAGAGATGGAAGAACTAAATGTTCAAGGAAAGGAAACCATTCAATGGAAAATTAGTTACGAGTACACAAGAGTTTGGGCAAAAGATGCATATCTTGGTACACATCCATTAACACTACATGTTGCCATTGCAAAGACACAACATTTAGTGAAGAAGTTGGCATTTTGACCAGGTATTGGGAAACTAAGGCATTACCAATAATCCCTTCCACATCCATTGAAAATGGGAGAGATTTGAAAATACTACCAAGGAGAAACCATCATAATGATTAAATACATGGCATAGTCATCAAATAGTGAAATAGATGACCTCCTAACACCATCTCAAATATTTAAAAATCATGTTGTGTGAGGACACTACAACAGATAAGAGGGGGATAATGTTAGGAAAAGGAAATTTCTTACTTAACAAATCAGTATGTAGTAGATAAAATGATTTGACAAGACTAGGCATTATTGTAAATCAACTTGACAAACTACAAAACGATTTGATAAACAATAAGTATGTAGACAAGTTGAGATGTAGTGACATAGTGAATTATACAAATTGACTTACCAAAGTCAAAATGTTAAAAGGAGTTAAATGGTTAGAACTATTAGTTAGACTATAAAAGGGGAAAAAACAATAATGACTAAGGTGGGGGTTGTTGATACTTTTGCAAGTGAGGATTTTGATAGAAACACACGTTCTTGTGTATTTTTGGAGGTGGCGAATAATAAAACTTCTTTTTTTTTACAAACTAGCTTCCTCTCTCATTTTATGGTGTGATGATAAATTTTTGTTGTCCAAGTTGTTGTATTTACATGGTATTTACTACAATGTGATAGGACAAGACCCCAACCATGATACTTTATTTAATATACTTATAGAAAGTGAAAAAAAATATTCCTTACAAACTTTCACAAAGATTGAGGCATTGGAAGCTATGGGATGATATTAGGATGAACTTTTAAAGTTGAGCTCAAGGTGATATCCATTCATGTAAACTAGTAAAAAGTAATATTATTGTAAATCAAAGTCAAATTGGTGAATAGACAAACCATTCATTAACACAAATTCATGAAACACACCACAATCCATATTTGGGAATAATCATCATTCTCCTCCCTATAATGCATTTTGTAAATGGTGATAAGGACTCCATTGTAGTGGCATAAATTCCCAAGTTTCCCGAGTTATGAGCATTTAGAAATCATGGGGAAGCCACTTCCATTTTATCTAAACAATGTGCAAAAAAAATATAAGGTGTAATTTATTGAAAAATTAATTTTTATAATTATCTAAATGTAAATAGGGTTTCAATAATTCATTATGAAATTATACATATTATATACCTATGATACATCATTATTTCATAACATGCCCAAAAAAACCATTTTATTTTGAATGTTTTAAAAATATACAAGGAATGGGCTCCCTAGGTCAATAATACTTTAGAATCCTAAAATTAGCAATTGCTATGAGTCCCACTATTTTGAAGATTCTTAATTCCTTTATATGGGGTCTGACTCAAAAGCTATTATCAACCCAAAAATGTAATCCTTACAAAGATCTTTTAAAAAATTTACCAAGTTCCCAAATTGGGGCTAGTTTGACCTCCCTATTAAACATTTAATGATTGAAAGTTTAATTAGTAGGTTGATTCCTGACCATTCAATTGGTTATAACTTGTGTTTCAAATATTTAAATTGAGAATGTGAACCCACTTTAGATATTTATTTTGTAAGACCTTTTGATTGGTCCAAAAAAGGTCTAATTTGAATAAGGTTTGGTAAACCTTGTTCCATTATGTATAGCACTATGGGGAACTTTACTTGAAAATATTGGGATTTGTTCTTTTGCATTCTCCCACAAATTGTGAGAATGTGTTTGAGTCCCAAAACACTTTCACACCTCACTTCTTATCATGCCCTAACCTTGGTCATGAGCCCAAGGCTAAAGTCAAGACATATGCCTTCACCTAACTTCATTGACTAACAAGTTATAATCTTGCCATGCAAATGATACTTTGAATGTGAATTTCTTACAACCAAATTGAGATGAATCATTTGATCTAGGTGATAGGAGGCAAAATACGCTAAAACTACTATATTTTATAGTGATTCTCAACACAATATCCATGCCTTAAGGTAAGGCCAACAAATGAAATAGTAAATGAGGTCCTAAAAAGTCCCAAACACAAACACGCTAGTTTGCCAATAAGATGTTCTACATCTACCTATTGTGTCCACATTTTGAACACCAAAAAAATCTATTCCAATCAAAACATTCAAAACACTTTAACCAAAGAAACTGATTCATGTAATGTGAAACCGGTTTTAATAAAGTAAAATTTCCAAAAGTTGGATCTAATGCGATAATCATTGTCCTTGTGGAGGTAAGGCCCAACGAATGAGATAATAAATGAGGTCCCAAAAGGTCTCACTTATTTTTAATCTATCTTTTCACCTAAAACCCTTTTAACAAATGAAATGGTAAATGAGGCCCCAAAAGGCTTGTAAATAAGCCTCCCTCCCAATAACTTTTAGTGGTGTTGGGTTCATATATTGACATCCACCATCACCCCAATAGCCAATTTAGGGAGTTGGGCCCTTGTCGCTTTAATCATAACTGTAAGGTTTATGGTTTATCAATGCCCTTTTTTTTTGAAGCTTTAGTATAAATCAACAAGAACACATTTCTTTTCTAACAACACTTCAAGGCGACATGTGATCTTCTACCACCCTTAGTTCATGTGTGTCTTCCTCCATTTGAACAATTCATCAGACAACAAATGGTTCAATTTCAAGGTTCCATTTTGAAGCGTTTGCACCATCGTACCCTTTCCAACATGCTTTCTGATAGGATATTTGAGGCCTCTCATGTTTAAATTTTATAATGTTCTGGCCCAAAGGCAAGCGATTGGCTTATAATTCAATTAGTTTTCTTAGCCTTTTGATTATCTTCTTTAGTTTTTTCTACAACACTTCGTACACAACTTGGACTACCCCATCTTTTAATTGTACGCATCCCTTGATGTGTCTGCACACATCTTGTTGACCCTATGGGTATCCACTTCTTTATGTTGTGCTCATTGCAACAAATGCACTAGAACCCATGATGTAATTCACAACACCTTTGCCGCCATTGTGTGAGATGTTAGTTTCCACATGGGACGAAAATAATTGCATGTCTTTCTTTCAACCACATTCAACTCCTTTTGTTGACAAGTTGACATTGTGCCAAAGATGGCATTCGCACTTTAATTGATGTTGTCATTGCTGACCCAATTCAAACAAACTTATTTCCCTGATCTTGCGCAATTCAAAGATTTTTCGCCTCCAATGCAGGTCAAGCCAAGGAAAGGAGCTATCGCAATTGACACCCCATTGATCAATTTCTTCCCTTAGTAATTGAGGTATTTGACTATTTACACAAACATGATAATATGTTTTTACATGATTGCATGGATGCCATTTGGAGCTTGAAAGGGTCAGAGGGCCTTCATCTTTCTACCTTGGTCATTTTTCTTCGTCAAAAAGTTTCGATCACATTATAAAGGATACAAGTGTCCTTCATCTTAAGTCGGGCAATAGCTATAAGCTTAATTACTTCTCGACTTCCACCTTTCAAAACACACCTCCCATCACCACAACCGATCTATTGCAAGCTTTCGATTTTAAACATAAAAATATGGCTGACCTACCACATGCGGTCAATTATAGACATGGAGAGATTTTCACACCTATTTTGAGTCAAGTTGATGTCTTATCAGTTTTCCTTTTTTAAAAAAATTCCTCTTTTGTACATTTTCATAATCTATGGTGTGTTTTTATTATTAAAGCTTTACATGACTTTAATCCCCAAGGAGCTCACATGCCTCTTATCTATCCTTTCACCTAAAACATTTCTTAACAAATGAGACAATAAATGAAGCCCCAAAAGGGCCCACACTTTTTATTGCCAAAGGACACACACATACCTTAATGTGCATCCTTCTCACTTCAAACACCTTTCACAAATGAGATGATAAATGAGGTTTCTAAATGATTTACATACTTCTTATCTCTATTCTCACCTAGGATGGTTCCATAAAAAATGAGATGATAAATGAAGTCCCAAAAGCACCCACATACTTAATTTCCTCTCGCCAAAAACACCTCTTACCAACTGAGTTGATAAACTAGGTTCTAGAAGGACCCACATACCTCGCAACAAATGAGATGTTAAACGAAGTCTCAAAAGGGTCCACATAGCTACTGTCTCTCTTCTCACCTAAAACAATTCCTAACAAATGAGATGTTAAAACAAAATCTCAAAAGGGTCCACATAGCTAACGTCTCTCTCCTCACCTCAAACAATTCCTAACAAATGAGATGTGAACCGAAGTCTCAAAATGGTACACATAAAATTGTCTATCTTCTCATGTAAAATACCTCAAATGGAATTTTAAACAAGCTCTGAAAAGAGTCCACATATCTGTTGTTTGGATTCTGACCTAAAATAGGTTCCAGCACATGAGATGATAAACGAGGTCTCAAAAGGGTCCACATGCCAATTGTCTAATCTCTTCCCCAAAATACCTCTTCACAAATGAGATGATAAACGAGGTCCTAAAGTGGGGGTAGTGAGGGAGTCTGGACTTGGGACCTTGGTCTGACTTATTGTCTGTTCTCTTAGCCTATAACACTTGAAAAAATGAAATGACTAATGAAGTCTCAAAAAACAGGCACACACATTGTGATCTTCTCACCTCAGAATCAAGTGTCAAATGAGATGACAAATGAGATATGGCCACCTCCCCTCTCTTCCAAGAGTCAAATGAGATGACAAGTTCCATGTTGTTCACTCCCCTTTCTATCAAGTATCCGATGAGATGATGAATGAAATGTCAAGTAATGAGATGTCAAATTGAATTGTCCATTTCCCTTTATGCCAAGTGTCAAATGAGATCGTTGCAACTCCCCTCTCTTTCAAGAGTCAAATGAGATGAAAAGTTGGATGTTGTTTACTCATCTTTCTTTCAAGTCTCAGATGAGATGATAAACGAGATGTCAAGTAATGAGATGTCAAATGAATTGTCCATTCCTCTCTCTTCCAAGTGTCAAATAAAATGACAGATGAGATGATGTCCATTCCCCTGTCTTCCAAGTGTGAAATGAGATGACAAATGAGATATCATCCACTCCCCTCTCTTCCGAGTGCCAAATGAGATGTTTTCGACGGCCCCTCTCTTTCCAAGTGTCAAATGGGATGACAAATGAGATGTCATCCACTCCCCTCTCTTGTTCTCTGCTGCGGCTACTTGCTGCTGCTACTGCAGCACGGACCTACCGTTGTCGCTGCTGTCCAGTTGCTGCTGCAGCGACAGCACACTTTGTGCGTGTGGTTTTGTTGCGTGACTCAGACATCTCTTCTACCCGTTTACCTTCCGCTTTCTCTCCGCGATTCGTTGATTCTAATGACGGTGATGCTTCTGGCAGCTGCTGCTGCTTCTTGACATGTGTCCCTGGTCGCAAGGACAGCGACTCACTTATTTCCTGAGGATGAAGAACCTTGCTGCCACTTCTCTCGTGCGTCGATATGCTGGTAATGTTTTCTGAGGGTTTGGTGAAATGAAGAATTCTGGACTCGGCTGTACCCCAGAAGCAGAAGCAGGAGCAAGAGCAGGAGGAGAAAGAGTTCCTTTGTGGAGTGCGGCACTGATGAGACGCGAGGGAAAATCGTTCAGATTTTTGTGGATTCTCACGCATGTTAGCCTCATTGATGTGAAGCAACAGAATCAGGTTTGACACTTCTTGGACCGTACAGTTGCATTTAGTGTATCGCCAGGGTTATAGCAGAAGAACTTCTTTGCTAATTAGGGTATGTAATTTGGCTCTCAGAGATTTCAATCCGATTGCTAGTATGCAAAGCTAAGAATAGGGCAACTTCAACCGCAAATTTGGTGAAAAAATGTGCACTGAAGAAGGTTGGAAGAGGTTGAGTTTCCAAATTCTTGAAGGGAGTTAGTTGTTGAGCTCTGATGTGCAAGGACCAGTGCTCTTTGCTGGTATGGCAAAACTTGAACTCCGCCGTGGTCCAACTGATTGGCATTAGGTGCAGGCAGCACTGTTACCATGTAAATATTATGAGGTTGCTATGGAAGAGTAAGACTAATTTGCTTGTTTTTGTGAGGAGAAATGATGGTTGACTCAAAGTTGAGACTGGAACCAGTTTTAGAATTCTAGAGCTTCTCCTGAAAGTAAAAAAGCTTGTGCACATTGCAAGAACGCCATAGTTGTGTGGTTTGTGGAGCTAAACATGTGGCCATGTTTTCATTGTTCTGTGGTTCATGCAGTTGCAAAGTAGGTGGTAGTTCATCAGGATCTAGAACAACAACAACAGAGCTATGTGTCCATCATTCATCTTTTGAAGAAACATATGTTTGAGATGAGGGGAGATAGATGCCCTCCTGGTTCAGATACTGCTTCTGGAGTACCAGTGCACCTAAACATCTATGACCTTACACCCATGAATGGCTATGTGTATTGGGTGGGTCTTGGAATATATCATTCAGCCATTGAAGCTCATGGAGCAGAGTATGCATTTGGTGCTCATGATTATGCCACAAGTGGGGTGTTTGAAGTTGAGCCAAAACACTGTCCCGGTTTTACCTTTCGAAGATCAGTTCTGTTGGGAACAACAGAGCTTAATGCCCTGGAGTTTCGAAGTTTCATTGAGCAGTGTGCAGATGAGTATCATGGTGACACATACCATTTGATTGCAAAGAATTGCAACCACTTTTCTGATGATGTCTGTCGGCGATTAATGGGAAGGTCAATCCCTGGGTGGGTCAACCGTCTTGCACATATAGGTTATATGTGCAACTGTTTGTTGCCAGAGGGTCTTCAGGTCACAGTGACAGAGACTACTGAGTTTCCGAATGGGGGAGAAAGTGGATGCGCTTCTGGAGATGGGAAAGAAATGGTGGAAAGTGAGAGTGATCAAGAGCGTGCACTAATCACAGTTCCCAATGGCAACTTGCAAGCATTCCTAAGGGACAGCTTCAAAGAGGTGAGTGTAAAGTTAGGAGAGAACATGTTTTACTTTTTCCTTCTGTGCTCAAGATTGGACACTTTTGACACCTTGTTCTCTTTCTAAACACTAATTTTGGTATCCAAAAAGTCCAAGAGCTGGTGGCAAATTTGATTCATTCCAAGAACCTTACATCTGTGTCCAGTGATATTATGTGGACTACATATTCTCTACTTCTACCTAAGTATGTAGCTTGTTATGAAACACTGACCTCCCCTGACTTTAGAAGCTGGATCTCATATAATGTCATGTATAATGACACCTTTATGAGAACTACTTTACTTTTGAAGGTTAACTTTCCATAGAGGTGGAGCCTAGCTAGGGTGGACACACTGGATCCTGTGTGAATTTCGAAGTTAATCACCGCAGGCTGAAGATAGCCTTGTCATGACTGATGTTCCAAGATAACAGTGCTGAAAAGAGGCATAAAGCTCACCTTGAAAAGAAGGCAGTACAGCATGGGAAAGATGTTCTCAGTCATGTTACCATCAGCAGTTTTTTGCAAAGTAGGTTGTGCAAATGTAAAACTACAATGGGTCAGATGTGATTCCCAGTCATAATGATTGCTTTGTGAATTGCAGACTATGCATGACAATATGCAAAAGGCAGTGAAATTTGGTGGTCCAGAGGTGATTGTGTCACCGCCACAGCTTAGTCTTGAAGATGGGGAACCTTTGGAAAAAGAGCAACATCCACATGAGTGAAATTTCTTTTTACTCTCAGGCCTGGTTTTAATTCAATGCTGACCTTTCCTGGAACAAGCTCTTTTGGCTCTAGAAGTTTGACAAGGTTGTCTTAGGATCAAGAACTTGTCACACAATAATTACCACCGAGTTCCAGTCAATGACTGGTTTTGGAATGGCCATTACTGTCAGTTATCACTTTTGGGAAAGTTGGTGGTTCAGAATGGGGTGGATGCGTTCAACTATTGGTTGTAGGTGATCTGAACAATGGGGGAGGTCAGGTTTTAGCTTTTGTGTCCAAGAGATGTTCTTTTGTTGATCATTGACATGAGGGGCTGTTCACACACTCAGGATTTTCATCATGAGTGTTTGGAGGCAAGAGACTTTATTGAAGAGGTGGGTTTACATGTGCACATCAAACTGGATACACATAAATTTGTACTATACATTCAGAATATGGGAGGACATTGCTCAATTGAGGAAGGGCAGGAAAAGGATCAAGTTCATGATCAGAAAAAGTTATCCCACTCATTACACCCCCTGATCTTTCCTTACCATTTTGGAATGTCTAGTAGGAAGGTTGACAGCATCAACAACACTGTTACCATTCCTTATGAGAGATCCATTCAACAATGTTATGTTACCTTGTAATACCTGTAACACACCACCCACATGGTTGAGTCATATTGATGTTCTCCATTGAACAGAAGATCAGCAACAGACTTATCAGATGCAATTATCCAATACATATAATTTAGTTAGGAACTGTCTCCCAAAAAGCAAATTTGTGCTTGCAGTGGAACAGAACAGAAGTTTGATTCTTTATTTCTTCTATTGAGTTGTGTTGTGTGCTCTTGATGTTGTCAAATCTTTGCACTGTGTCGTAGAGCCTGTTGGGATGGTGCTGGATGGCTATTGAACCTCCATAACCCAGGTACATCTTGGATCTGTGTTCAAACTGAAAGCTGCACCTCTCAACTTGGTACAATTCTCATTGCCTCAGCTTTATGATCCTTCACTGATCACTGAAATCGTAAAGATGCTTGGTCAAACCTTCATGAAGGCAAACACCTGTCGGATGCACAAGTCATCCCTCCCACTTGTGCATTGAATTGATCTAAACATTACATGAGAGATATGAGTTATCTCTGACAGAAAAGATCAGGGTGTTGAAAAAGAATGAGAGATTGATTGGCTGCTGCAGCTTGGGCTGCTGGTGCCTTGGTTTACTGAGAGCACTAGATGAGGCTCCATATGGGATGTAAGATTTCCATTGTTGACACAATGTTTCAAACCAGAAGGTGTTGATGAGACTTCAATAGCACCAATGTTTGGGGGTGCTGTATTGCATGCTGGAACTCTGCAATTCGCATGACATTCATCACCTAGAACTGTTGCCTCGTTTGCCTCCCCTGGACAGCATGTGGAGCCAGCTGCTTCTGGGATCAGCAATTTGGAGACTTGCATTTGTGGACAACATGATTGAGTTGGAGGAGGCAGTGGATTTAATGCCACTGGGTTTGTGTGATGATCTGCATGCTGAGGTTCCATGACAGCCTTACTGCAGCAATGATTCAGGGAGGTGTCGGTATGATCCAACACTAAACCTTGAGCCTCAACCTTCTCCAATGTGAGTAACACGTTCTGGCCATTGTCCAGTGAATCAGTGTTGCCAGCCCCTGGCAAGCAAGCCAACACACAGGGCTCCTCAATAATATGACTGCAGAATGAAGGACCAGTACTGGCACCACCACTTTCACTTGAGCACAAATTATCTTTTGTGCCCAGCTGACGCCTCCGAATTCCATTACCAGGTGCCACATATGGAATCTTAAGCTCACAAGATGTCAAATGCTCACCCTCATGCTCCTCCGTACTATTTGGATCCCTAGCACCCATTCCCAGAAGTTGATGATCACATCTAGAGTCACTGCTGATGAGTGGATTGCGTTTCTCCCCTTCATCTTGTGAGCCTGGCATGTTCAATCTAGAGCAGCACCCCAAGGCAACCTTCTTGATCTCAGATGGGCCTTTTGCACAGCAAGTAGTGCCTGAAACATGCTTCTCCTCAAGGTTGTGATGACTATGGTACTGGTTGTGGCGGTTACTTTTCCCCCTTGGAGTGAGCACTCCTTGGTCATACCTTGAGTTTGAACAAGAAGGGGCAACAATATGCTTGGTTTCCACAGTAAGATTGGCCTTGGAGCAAGAACCCTTCTTGTCTGCCTCTTTCTTCTTCTGGTGATGCTGAGTGTAGTGGGTGCGCAACCACTGGAGTTTCCCCCTATGAGTGTTGGGAACTGATGCCATTGCTTCATCACACAGCTCAACCAATCCACTCTCCAAACACTTCATGTCCATTTCAGGTTTTGAACAACAGATCTTTTCCAATTTCGAGCTGGAATGCAAATTGACCTTTGACAGAGTCTGCAGTTTTGAGCAACACCGATCTGTACATGATTTGTGTTTCAAAAGCCGCATGCTGTTGAAAATAACAATCAAGCAGGTACCAACATCAGCCAACACCGCTGTCCAAAGAGATGCATAGCCAGCAGCTGCAAGACCAATAATGACCAATTTTGTGACAAGAGATAGAGTTACATTCTGTCCAATTTTCCAACGGCAGCTCTGTCCTAGCTCCACTGCTATAGCAAGCTTCCGAAGGTCATTTGTCATGAGAGCTACATCTGCTGTTTCCATTGCAATTGCTGTCCCTGCCACCCCCATTGCAATTCCAACATCGGCTGCTGCCAATGCAGGAGCATCATTTATTCCATCTCCAACCATCGCTGTGACACCAGTTCTCTTCAACTGTTGTACAATCCGGACCTTGTCCTCTGGCAACAACTGTGCATGGATATCGACCTCACCAATCTGGGAAAAGAGAATGTTTGATGGCAAAGTGCGACAAAAGTCATTCTCTTGGAGTAGATGGCTACCTCCTATGCTAGGTCAGTACGAAGAAATTTAACTGCCAGTCATTTCTCATGTAGAAAATGTCAACTTGATGTCAGCAGATGGAACTGGGCAAGGACTCATTTCTCAGCCACTATTGGTGTGGTATAGAAGAAGTGCATTAAAGCAAACAACACAAGTGACTTATGAAAAGCATCAAGCAATTGGACATGGCTGACATAGAGAAATAGCAGACCTTTTTATGTGCAAAGGCAGCAGAGGATTCACTATCACCAGTCAGCATTGCAACCCGTATGCCAAGCCTCTGTTAAAAGTTAGAAATGATTAGCAAGGGCAATAGAATTGGCTTGGTAACACTACTTTTGACAAAGATGGGATCATGAACACTCTACAACATGCAGGAGAATCATGTATGAGAACAACATCAAGAGCATGATGACAAGAAAACCTTCAGATCTTTGACAGCCTCCACTGCTTCAGGTCGCAGCTGATCAGCAACACTATACATTCCAACAGCTATGTTGTCCACCCCTATCCACCCCACAGTTGCCCCTTGACTACTCCATGAGTCCACTATTTCCTTGTCGACTGCTGCAATACCCCCCACCATACTCAAGTCAGGATGCATGGACTTTGAAGGTCAATCTTGAGCATCCACACTAAATCCCCAGGAAAGCCGCATGATTGCAAGGTATGTTTGCAAGCAGAAGGAGAGATATGGTTTTTTATTGTGCTCTTTGTTAGGTTCAGACCATAAAGTAGCACCTTCCTCCCAACCAAGACGGTTGGCCATACGAGCATTTCCAATATGAACAGTGTGGCCATCAACAATTGCTGAGACTCCCTCCCCAACAATAATCTCAAACTCTGTGACTTCACCAGTGGGTTCAACGCCATGAAGATGTGCATAGCCAACCAGTGCAACTGCCATTGGATGGCTTGCCTTGTTCTCTACACATGCAACCCTGTGGAGTATGGTTGTCACATATTATTGTTGCACTGTTGATATCATCAACAAGAACACAAATTGTGCAATTTCTACTTCCAGTTCCTAGTAACCCATCGCCCGTAATGTGAAGTTAAGCAGATTTCCACTAGTTCTGTAGAACCCAGTTATAGAGCTTTGTTGAAACTGATAATGCCACAACAAAGAAAAACATGCCACAGTTCAACATTCTTGTAGACATTCCAAAATCTTGATGAATTGCAAGAGCAAGCTTCTTCACAAATCAGGGTTGCTTCTTACAAAACAGGAGACACAGGATTCGAACAATGTTCCCTACCAGTGCAAAATGTGTTGCACATTAGAGATGCCTCCGACTGCTAACACATCAGATACCCGGAAATTCCCTTCCGATAAAGTGCCCGTCTTGTCCAAAGCCACCACCTTCAGCCTTCCAAGAACCTCCAGAAAGCTTCCACCTTTTATCAGCAATCCCAATTTCGCAGCCTGTGCAATCCCGCATGTGGTCACCACTGGTGTAGAAATAACTAAGGCACATGGGCATGCCACCACTAGGAGCACTAGTGCTAGGTACAACCAATGCCTCTGATGCTGCATGTGCAGTGCCCAGGGAACCACAGCTATCACTATTGCTGCCACCACTATTCCTGCAACAGGAGCATATAAAAGAATTTATGATGCCATCACACATAGTAATCATCCACCTGGTGAAAGGCTAGGTGGAACAATCAAGCGAAAGCCTTCTACATCCACAGATTATATCCCAATCTTGCATGTATTGTTTGGAAATATCTGAAGAGCAAAGAGACACCCTTCACCCTTTGAAGATGCAGGCTGTTTACACACTTGATTGGACATGTTACCATATTTGACAGATTGATAAACATACCAGGGGTATAGTACTTTGCTAATTTCTCCACCAAGAGCTCTGTGTGTGAACGCTGTGTTTGTGCTTCCTCAACAAGTCTGACCATCCTTGCAACTGCTGAATCTTCTGAAAGTGCAGTAGTCTTTACTGTCATGCACCCTGCAATTTAGCTGCCTTGTTGATAACTGTAAACATGACTCTCAAGACCGCTCATTTACTACACTGGTCATCACTTATGTCTTATGTGCTTTTTATTGCCAATACATCCAAGGTAGATGAGCTTTTGAGAATCACCACTTTTAAGCTGCAGGAGATTGCTAAAGAATATATTTTTTCATCTCCAGGATCCAAATGGGCTAATTTACCTGACATGTTCACAGTGCCTGCCCACACAGTTGCACCCACATCTTTCTCTAGTGGCATAGATTCTCCTGTCAGGCTGCTCTCATCCACAGAACATTTTCCTGACACAACCTCGCCATCAATGGGAACCATCTCTCCAGCTTTTACTAAAAGCAAACTCCCCACTTTCACATCCTCCACATGCACACACAGCCCACTGTCCAAAAGAACTGCACTGCGAGGTGCAAAATCCACTATTTCTGCTAATGCAGCTCGAGCCTGCACCCATAGTCAACATCATTCACTGAAAGTTCTGAGGCCAGGCTTCCTCCGAGTCCAAATCCAACCCTTCCTTCTGCATTGCACTTCCTTCCCCACAATTGGCACTGGGCTATGACTATTGGAAGTTGGTAGACTTCATGTAGGAGTTGCAAGCAACATAAAAGACTTATACAATAATTGCAAATCTTTGATAAAAAAGACCATGTTTTACTAACCTTGTCACTGGATCTTGATTCGAGCCAGTCTGCCAGGGTGAACAGAAAGGCAATGGATCCAGCCTCCAGGTAATCTCCCAACCCAATGGCGCCACCAACTGCATTCAATAATCTTACATGGTACTCACTATGATGCTCAGGTCCAACAAGCATGGCAAGCTACCAGTATTGACACAGAGAGAGGATATGAGATCATATATTTGGAGATCAAGAAATTTGTTGCTGACCAAAATAATTGGTTTCAGAAGCATTACCAATTCAAATCTGGCAATGATTCGGGCAAGTCAAGCAATTGACAAACCAAATGATTAAGTTCATGGGCAAAGAAATCGTCATTAGTGTGTGTCTGTATGGAGTAATATTAATATAGAGCTACCATTTGGTTTTTCAAAGATATTTGAAGATCTGCAATTGGATCATGAAACAGGTCAGTAATAGTATATTATCCTTGCCTGCAATGAGCATAAGAATGTTGATGTCAAGAATGAAGCTTTTCAAAGCAGCCATGATTCTGAGGACAAGAGGTGGGATGCCCAGACCAACAGAACCAAGAGCTACCCATTTGAGTGGCTGGTAAAGATACTGGAAGAAGGCAATTCCCAACAGCACACCAGAAGAAATAGTCCATGGGCTAGGCCACTTGCGTCCAGTCTTCCATTCTCCTCTGAGGTGAATGCTCGCATCCATCCTTGCTTCATTCAAAGCCTTCACTGTTTCACAGATCCAACACAAACTATATTGCCTCAGAATGTCTGTATGTCAATGGGCCTGTGGTTGCAGACAATGGAAGGACATGCATGCCACAAATTGTGCATATCATGGAGGAAAATATTGATTGGGTACAGGTCCTACCACAGGAGAATGTGCTTACAGGCTCTATCCCAATGCAAATTTTTTAGCATTATCAACATCTTGTAAAGAAAAGGAAAGTCTAGGCCATACCCAAGTTCTACCCAAGTTCCTCTGCATGCATCATGGGTGTATTCTCAGGTATATATATAAGATTGCCCAATTTTTCAAAGAACTCACAGGTTTCATGACTGAGAGCATGAGGGTTCAAGGGTGAAGGCTAAGTACCAAGGTGGGCATCAGTGACCAAGAATTGATCATGGAGAACTGTCACAGTCTTTGAAGTCACATTAACAGAGACTTCTTCAACACCAGGTATGGATTGGAGTAACTTCTTGATGAGGGGGACTTCATTTGGGCAGCAAATACCCATCACATCCAGAGTGGTTTTTCCCAACCCAGAATCTCTGAATTTTACAGGGATAGTCATTGTTACCATCTCATCCTCTCTTCCCAGACTGGTGGATTCAGGAGGCATTGAAGTGTGGGTCCCATTCTGAATGCCTGCTGCCTCCTCTAATTTGGAAGCATCATGATCTGTTTGGGGAAGGCTCTCATATCCCTTCCTCTTGGGGCTCTCATAGCTGAACAGAGCAACCAGCTGCTTGGGCCGCCTCTTCAACTTTCCAAGTGTATCCCCAACTTTCACCAACCGCCCATGTTCAATGAAGCTTGAATCACCATTCTCAGTGCTCTGATGATGGCTAAGCATGAAGGAACCATCTTTCTGAGGGATCAGCCAATCATAGTGATCACCATGCGCGATTTGGTCGTGGCCACAACCTTCTCTGTGTTCATGATTCAAGTCATGATCAAGTGGGAAAACTGGATTGCAGATGGATCCTGATAGTTCCCATGGGATTGGTAATGCACACCCTGCCTCCTCCAGACACTGCAAAAGCAGTCCTGGTTACATTAGCAACTCTTCAACAGTGTCCCAAACTACCTCTCTTGTACCTGTTGTTCTGCTTCTTGCACTACAGTCTCCTCACACTTTTAAACTATTTCTATTGTTATGTTAAATTGAGTTGTAAGCACTCCTGAACATCTGGAAGATTCTAGGAATACTTAGGTGAAAAATCATCTCCCGAAAATCAATGTATCTTGGCTGGCAGAGGGAGCTCAGATTCCTGATTGCAACAAATGTAAGGTGGGCTGGCTGCAGATGTGCACACAGTGCATCTCTTTGAAAATTTTGAAAAGTTTCAAAAAACTGTGATGCACATGAACAAGAAGTAATGGACTGATCTACTGATCCATTATTGATCAAAGGGGTCTGTCTCTCAGATGAACATCGAACCTGTTCAAGGAAAATGTCTTCAGTGATCTCGCCATGGTGCACATGGGCATGGACATGTGCTCCCTCCTGTAGACAACAAGCAGACAAGGGGTCCCATGCTTCCCTGCAATGGTCTGTGAAACAAAGCTTTGCCTCTGTTGTGGAGGTGGTGAACTGTGCTGGAACAGATAGGTAAGCAAATCTTCCATTCTCTAACACCAAGTACTGATCTCCCACATTATGTTTCTGTAGTTTTTCCAACCCATTCACCCACCCACATTATGCTTCTGTAGTTCCAACCCATTCACCCACTATTGTGAATGGGGTTTATGCAATTATCAAGAGAAAAAAATCAAGCTAATTGCTGCACATCCAGTCATCCAATTCTACTAGACTTCCAATTATGTGTACAAGGCAAGATGGACATTGTTGCATGCAGAGCTTTGAAGCAGTTCGACAAAGCTTGAGTACTTCACAAATCAACACTTGGAGGAAGGATTTGTAACTTGTAGTTTAAAAGGGAAATTCTGTGAGGGGGAAGTGACTGCAAATTATGAAATAGAAAATTCTGAAAGTTTCTTTAGGAATCTGGAATTTTGAAACAGAAACATGCAAAACAAATATAATGGATGTGGTGCAGGTGATTTTGATGCCAGGTGAATGACAGAGAGACAGACCATGCAAGCAATTTTGACCCTGCTGGGAGTTGTTGCTGGTGCCATAACAGCTGTCTCCACGATCACTACCCCTGAAGACATCCTCAATGATGGATATCAACTGAACAGAAAAATTCTCAATTGAGGACGTATGGTACCATGGCTACCATAGCTTGATGGGTCAACAATTGTTGTCAATTCTTGCTGCGAAAACTACCTTCCACATGTATCAATGAATTCATCATGCTGGCATGCTGCACATTCATGAAGCAAACACCAATGCACACCATCAAATCAGCAACAAATCTAAAAACAAGGAAATGTTCCATGACATTCCCAAACAAGTGGCTTGTTGCATAATGGCTCAGATGCTCTTCAAATGAAGTCCATCTAAAGACATTGATAAATAGTCAAGATACTAAATTGGAGACACATGGTGGTTAATTATATTAGCATGGTGAAGCCCAAGTAGATCCCTCAGTTATGTCGGAAGTGTTTCTATAGTGGGGGCTCCAGAATTTTGGTCCTCGACGATCAAACCTTGACCAAACAGCCCAACACTCTTTTTGCAGAGCTCATAGGATGTAGGGATACCAAACTTTGGTCCACTTCTGGGTGCATCACAATGTCTCTACCCTGAAGAAGGGAAGAGCCAACAAAAAAGAAAGAACTCACAATTCACAGCAACAACAACACCTGGGTGAACATTCCTCAATATTGTGGGTCCCCAAATGAAAACTGCATAGACAAGGTTCCTCAATAGGCCTCTCCCATGTTACAGGCCTGCAGAGGCAACAAACACAAAGACAAGAAGAAGAAGAAGAAGAAGAAATTATGGATTCCTAGGTACTTCCTAATTCGTACACAACAGAATGTTATCAAAAGAGAGAGAGATGATAATATATACTACGTACAAAACAACAAACCTCATATGAACAACGTGGGTAGGTGTGTGTATAAAAGCCATCATCATCAAGAAAGCATCATCGCATCATCGTCAAGAACTTCATGATCTCATCGAAAGAATCATGATCGCCTCAAGAACTTCTTCATGTGATGATCAAAACATGAACCATTCATCATCAAGAACGTCTGAATAGTCGTCATCGTCATCGTCATCAAGGGCATCCATGAAGAGAGAGTGAGTAGGTAACATATTCCGTTGCAATTTGTTTTTGTTTATCGACAAATGGTAGAGAGCAGGCAATGGTAGAAGAAGGATTTGAGGGTGGGTCTTGCGTACGAGGGGAAATGGGAAACGAGGAAAATGGACGTGATGATGCTCTTCTTCTTTCGTGAAACCGCAAAATGGCAACTGCTGCTTCTGTTTGTTGCAACAAAAGGAAAGTGTAGATTTGGTGGGTGTGGAAAGGAATTAATTTCTAGTACATAGAAAAGTCACGCGATTAGTGGGGGAGAACGGCTAGTTTCAGCATAATAGAGCATCAAATGCGTAACGGGAAATGAACACTTTCCAAAATGAAATAACTGGGACCCAAACAATTTTGGTGGTAAACTGAGTTTCACACTGTCTTTCTTTTTTCCTGAGCTCTTCCACTGCTGCTACATATGTTTTCACTGCTCCTACTTGTACATCTACTATAACTACTCTCAAACTTTGTACATTTCATACTGAGATTTAATAAAATTTCATTACTTTGCAGATACCACCAAGAGAGGGGATAGGGGGGTGAAAGGAGGCCCAAAGACAGGGTGAAGACAGGGTGACTTTACAGAAAACTCTACTGTAGACTAGGGTCAGTTTCCACATTGACTATTTGTTTTTTTCAAAAAATATATTCGTTTATAAAATTTGGAATTATGTATATTTTCCCATCATCTATTATAATATTGTGATATGAGTAGTGAAATTATTTAAAGTGTAGCTTATGATAATTATGATGAGTTTTCAACATGTCAACTTCATATTTTTCACAAAAATTCATTTCACTATTTTGAGGATTATTTAATGATGAAACTGACCTTAGGGTAAGGTATTACTTAAAATTAATTTTAAAAAATTATGTCTATATAGACAAGGGTTATATTATTAGTGTACTAAGCACCCTTCACACCTAGTGTTCATTGCCTGGTAAATCATTGTTTAGAAATAGTTGTTTGGTTGCCAATTCATACCTATAGTGTTACATAACACCAAATCCTTGCTCTCAGCTGATGTGGCACTAGGTAGTAACTAGTAAGATGGTAGTAAGCCAGTGGTAGGATACCACCAAATCTTCCAGAATGATAGATATTGGGTTAAAATGTCAGAGTTTCATAGCACCCCCATAAAGGGTCCTTTAACCTAGTGTTTGCTATCTCTTTCTTTCAACATCCTTATGTGACCTTCTTGATTACATGTTCCTTATGAATGTTCCATACTTCTCTAGTGTTCTTTACATGTCTGCAGCTTTTTTTCAATTCTCATGCCCATGCATGTCGCACTTCACATCGCAACATCAAAGGCCTCTTTGTTTCTTGCTACAACAATTGCAAGCTCTCTCACATTGCATTGTAGTAGTTGTTTTGTTTCACACAATTCTCTATGTTGCTGGAACTCCATGGACAAAGTCTTTGGCATCCCTAGCTACAACGAGCTTGAACAAGAAATGCAATGGGAAGACAATAACAAGAGGATAAGGATTCTTGCACATATTTCTGCAAGTAAGCAAGTTCCATAATATTGTCATGACACTTTGTGAATCCTTCAATTTTGTTCATTCAATTTTAGTACACATTAGTAGGTTCTTGAAGTTGTACATATATGGGTATTTTCATGGTATGGTGTACACAAACAATTGTCACACTTTGATCATTTTCACTACATCACATTTTGTGTGTGGTGTTCTAAGATATTTGGAGAAGATTTTATGATTGAAATGTGCAATTGAAGGTGGATAACATCCCATACTCTCATTATATTATGAAAATGATGGATATTTGAACAATTAAATGATTGGAATACATTTTTAGCTTGTAAAAGTTTGTAACAAAGATTAGAAATTAATATAAATATTAAGAAATTATTTTTAATAAGTATTTGTCCATGAAATTTTGCATATACAAAGAAAAAACCATAATGAACAATCTTTTCCATGAATTAAAAATTTTTGTCTTAAAGTTATGATGTTTATATTGAATGATAAACAAATGTTCGATATACATTATGTTATGATGATGATTATGATAATTTTAAGTTGTAAAGTGTTCTCCCATTAAAGATGTAGATTGGTCAAGTGTTGTTTTATTTTAACACATGGATGAAGTGAAAATTTAAAATTTATGAAAAATGGTAAATTGTTATTAAACAATATGTTTTAAATAAAATTTATCAAATTATTGATGTACAATTAAATAAAGATAAAAGTATGAATCAATTGCATATTCATGATTTATATAATTCTTGTTTTGTTCAAAAGGCCCATATCAACTATATGTGATTTAAAAAAGAATTCAAAATGAATGAATTTTTAAATATTGTGATTTTTGATACTCAATGTATTGCTAGTTTTGACACAAAATGTGTACACCATACCATGGGAATACCTATACTAGAATGTCTTTTTGTAGGTCCATCACAACCCACTAATGATGTAATTGATCCATACTAAGAGAGAAACACAAAGGTAAAAACTAGATTGCCATCCAAAATTCTAAACCAATTGTAGAAGTGTAGGTTAGGAAGCCCCACCACCCCAATTGAAAAGATGGTGAGATTTTAATTTTAATTAAGGGCAATAAAACACTTCACAAGCATAAAATAGGTGGATGGTCAGGATCATTTTGAGACAAAAGAGAGTAAGTGGAAAAACATTTCAAAAGTTGTCATGAAAGCATGTTGTTCATAACACTTTAAGAACAATTTAATGTGTAAGGATAAATGGTGTTCCACACCTAGTGATTTGAAGAATATATATGTCTTCATGGCATGCATGGGATGCATGGGAAATAATTAAGACTATTGAACCATGGGCAATTAAGAAAAAAAATTTATCCATCTTCCTTGAAATTTCAGATGGGGGTTATATGACATGATTCATGAATTCCAAGGCAATAGACCATTCTTTCAACCATTGCACATGAGAAACATGATGGATGCAAAGAACATCAATTACAAGCCTGTTGGCCATACACCACATGAACCCGTTGAGATCAATAAAAAATCTATACCTACAAAATTTGGAACAAATTGTGACAATCTACCAACAAACAAAGTCCATGCCACTAGTACTGATGAAACCTAGTTGTGTGAACAACCCTAGACCATGCCTATTGTAACTCATTATGTTAGTTTCATAGAACTTCCCATGGCGTTGTAAACCCCAACTAACAACCCAAGGAATGTGACAAAAAAAATGTCCTTTTGTAAATCCCAAATACTATTAATCCCTCGACCCCAAATTTTGTCACAAAAACAAGTTGTAATACAAGAAGATTAACAATTATAGTTTGATCAAAAGGAAATATAGGGGTTAAGAGAAATTATTTTTCAACACACAATCCTTACATGGTCAACTCTTTTGTTTATGAAGATAATGTGTTAATTCTCTACACAAGTTTTAGGGTGATCAAATTCAATGTTTTATAATATTATTGTTGATTTTTGTTTGATTTTCATGAAAGCTATTTGATTCTAGTTCAATCATGTGAAGGAAACACTTTACATTCCCTCCAACCTCAATACTTACCAAGTTATGCAACAAACAACAAATAAAAAAATAAGGTAAAAAAAAACATTCAATTATAATTTGTGAAGTAGTTCCCTAGAAAGTTTTCTAGAATGCCAGAAACATTTTCTACCACAAACCATGGCTTTGCTTCTTTTTTTTCTTGTAGAACAATTCCAAAATAATGTGGTGGCCATCTTTTTTTTATGGATGGTGTCATGACTTAACTGATAAACAAACACCCTTTGTCCCCAAATAAGTAACATGAAGTTCCATCTCCACATCCTTTGCTTGGATAAAATAAAACATGGTACTGAGCTTGTTGATACAATCTAGATTTTAAAACTTGTGAGTTGTTAACATTTCTTAGCAAACCAAAGAAAATGTCAATGACTTTTTATTGGAATCAACCATAACTTGGGCAGCCATGCATGGCGTAGCCCTTGAACTTATGATAATAATAGTCTTATGGGTATGGGATAGAAGGTTTAGAGATCAACACATGGGTGCCATCAGTAACACTTTACATGTTAAGCAAACCACACCATTGTTTGAAGTCTTCCATGACTTTTTACATTTTAGGTCACTTTAGCCAAAAAATCAACCTCCTAAAAACAAAATTCATTACAACAAAAGAATTAGAATTATGAAGGACTTTCCCAATCACGAACAACTTGTTGCATCTGAGAAAATTACAATTATGTGCAAATTTATAGATAACATAAGACACATGGATCTCAACATGTTTGGCTTTTAGATATTTCATATTTTGCTTCATGAAAATTGGCTTCAATCTTTCAACAAGTTTGAAGAGGTGGATTTCGACATCCTGAAATTTTCCACCAAATAATCATCTAGATATTAAATTTGAACAAGAATATTGAAAACCAAGTTATACTTCGTGGCTTCACCCAATATTCTAATTCTTGAAACAAATTTCATAAGTAGTTGTCAAATTATTTTCATGAAATGTAGTTATAGAAAATAGTAACTTGACAATTTTTAGTGCTATGAATGGGTTTACGGTAGAATGCACATCTTGGACAAGGGCATTGTATATGTGATCCACAAGTTCAAATAACATCATAAATCCCATAGTGAACACCATTCATTTTTAAGATTCATCCTTGACCTATAACAATGAAATGTGAAATGAAAAAATAAGGTGCAAGAAGGTTATAAATTGGATTTAGCTAGGAAGAAAATTTTGATGTTGATTTAACTTTTGTTGGCCCAATTGTTACTTCCCACAACTATTGCAATTCCAAAGGAACAACCATAATGCAAAATAATTAAAAAAACCTAACCAAACAAGAAAAGAAAATGAATTAGACAAAGGTGCCAATGGAGGAATGGAACTCTACATTGTTGATTTGAATACAACCAAGAAACGCCAAAATTATAAAGGATGCCAACACACCTTGGAGCAAATGAACAAAAAGTAATATGGAAAGTGATGAGGGAGTGTAGTGAGGCAAATGAGGAGAATGTAGCAAGGAGAAAGCAATGAACAACAAAAGTGCAATGAGAAACAAACATGTAATGAGGGGCGAGAGCTTAATGAGAAAATTATGAAAGAAGAACACAACGAGGAGAAAACTTAATGAAAAAAGAGCAATGAAGTTAGTGAAAAATGGAAAGAGAACTATATGAGAAGGAAACAAGCACTTACCACCATGTGTGAATCATAATTACTTAAGGTAAGGTACTTTTAGAACTTTTAGGTTAGAAACCCTAACATTATCATGTGTGAATGCACTCATAGTGTTAACTAACACCATTAAAAAAATATATATAGATGTTTTATATCTTTTTTCTTACAACTATTTATGTGTTAAGAACTTTAACATTAAAGGTGTTAACATTAGGTGTAAAGGGGTGCTTAATAAAGCTTTACATAAAATCATACCCAATCTAGTTTATTTTTGGTACTTTTCATTTTTTCACACTTTCTTTATTATTGTCCATAAAAGTAAAAAAACTTTGATCAAGCAACAAAATTGAACATGAGATTGGCAAATTGTGTTATGATTTGTATTTATGCAATTGTGTTGGTAGCCATCCTTTGGTTGTTTATCTCAATATTTACATTGGGAACTACATTCAAGACCAAACTCCTTTTAGCACTTGTGGAGGTGCAAACAATGATTTAGTCTTGCTTGTGGCACCCAATGCAAAAAAATTAAACAATTTAATGCTCATTTAACCATTTCAACCCCTAATGAACAATTACATCCCTTATTTGAGGTATTTTACAGAAAATTTTAATATAGAGTTCAATAGGTTGTTGTGTAGGTGTGCAAATTTTTTTAACGGGCAATGAAATTTTTAGATTTGGTGTTTTATATTTTCTTAGTTATTTTGAATGAACTAATAATTAAATGTGTAATATAATTTTTGGTAGGTTTGTGAGAATTTAAAAAGATCAATGTAAACACTATTAAAAAACATATTTTCAATGTTTAGTAAAATAAGGTTGTGTGTAGGTTTAAATATGTTTTTTGCATGCAAATGGGATGCTAGATTTGGTTGTTTGAATGCATCTTTAATGTTATTTTGAATGAATTGAGAGTCAATGTGTAATAACAAATTATTTACAAATAATGTTCTAACACATTACTTGTGCACTTTATTTATTTATTTTCTTAAAAAAATAGTAATTAAAAAATTTCACCTTTTCATTGAACACATTTCCAAAAGAAACAAATACCACAATCATCATATTTTGAAGTTTTTTTTTTTTTGAAATTGCCATATCTAAACAATAGGTAACATGATTTTGTTTTTCCCAATTCTGTCAAGTGGGTGGATTGGCGATCATCCACAAGAGGAATTGATCAAACTTGTTTAGAAGTTGAACTAAATGTTGTATTACCTTTTTAAATTCAACATTTAGGTGTAGAATAATTATTTTATTTTTGAAAATCCACTTTGGCAATAAATTATTTTTAATGAAATTTCAACAATAGATACAATAATTACTTTGGTAGGTTTTTGAAGATGAACCTCTAACATAAGGAAACGTTTATAACATATTTTTATTGTGTTTTTTTTGCAAATTGAAAAGACATCATGTTCCACCAAATTGTAGGATTAAGAATTGTTATCAATTATTGGAATTGTTTTTTGCAATGGTAGATTGAATTCAATTGAATTTAAATTTGAATTAATTAAATTGAAATTCAATTCAATTTACATGCAATTTCATTTGAATGGAAATTAATTTTCATTTGTTCTCAATCATTTCATTATTATTGGTAATGCATAGCAATGTGGAGCCCAAGTTTAATTAATTATCATTGAACATGAAAAGGCAGCACAATAATATAAAATTTTGGGAATCTTGCCTAATTTTGGCAACCTACATGTGATCTCAAAATTTAAAAACAACTTTTTATTTCTTTTTTTCTTCAAAGGTGATAACTTTTTTGTATTCTTTTTCAAAATATCCCTCTGTACAATTCACAATGAATTTTTCTTGTTACCACAATGCAAAATGCATTAGGAAAAAAACTAATAGGTACACTTTAACAAGTCACAAAAATATACTAGGATTTTGAATTTTTTTTATGTTTTCCTATAACCAAATTTGGCTAATTCCTCTTGTTTAGCTACACTAGTTTAGCCACATCACAAAATTGAAAAAAAAAACCTTGAGATTCACTATCAATTATTCTTTTCAATTTTTTGATGTTGTGTCATTGGCAAACATCCTAAGAATGATTTAACATTAAATGATGACATATTTTGAAAAATTGTGTATGTAGCAAAAAAAATAATTAAAATGACATTGCCAAATTAAAATCAAAGTTCAAATGTGGTGTTAAAAAATGATAATGAATTGGTTATATTTTTTAAAGAAAAAATAGAAATATTGTGATAGAACATTCCTTTTTAATTTTTTAATTTTGGCTAAATTTCACACAAAAAAAACTATTCACTATATGACTATAAATATTTTTAATGGCATTTGTTTTTGGAAAATTGTTTATTTTGCTCAATACCTTATTACCTTGGTAGATTTGACACTAGTTATAATATTTTCAGAAAATTCGAAAATTTGAAATAAAAGTTTTTGAAATAGAAAAATATTGAAAATATTCCATTTTTTGAAATTAATCCAAGGTGCCTACAATGATATTATAATCGTTAAAAAAATAAATTGCCCCAAGCTAATGGATGTATATGTGTAGATTTTGGGTGCACCCATCCAATTGATGGGTTGTTTTTAAGTCTACCCATCTACTTGTTGGGTTTCTTCTCAAAATATGAATGTTGGGTAACTCAATTAATCATGCCTCTATTTCATTTTATTATTTTTAATTGTCACTTGCCTTTTTGTATATGCAGTTCATATCATTATGAAATGTAAAAAACAATTCATATGATTAATTTAAAAAATGAAATTTCTTTGATAAACATACAAATAATTAATTTCAATTCCTTTAAATCTTATTAAAATGAGATTCTTAAAAAATTGATTTGAAAGATTATGCAAGAATTGATTAAAATAAAACACATCAATTCTAAAATAAATTATATTTTAATGTAATTTTTGTTGAAATATAAATGTTTAAAATTTATTTGATGTTATTAAAAAAACTCCAATAAGGCTTTAATGAAGATTTAATAAAAAAAATCATAATGACATTCATTTTTAATTGATTAATTTGTTTGTATTGTTGTTACATGTTTTGTTATACAAAAATATTATTGCCCTAAGATAGTAGACAGGCATGCATGCATGCTTTTAGCTTTTACTAAGCATGTATGGGGGCAAAAATAGTTTTCCTTTTGGGGGGAGGGGGTCCCAAGCCTCACGAGGTTTCCTTCAATTGATATGACATGAAATAATTACAAAGGTTTGGTTTCAGTGGTATTTAAAAACAAAATTATAGCAACATAGTTTCTAGTTTTTATTTTTGTGAGTGAAATTCTTTCCCCTTAGTTTTCTAGTTGGTTTGATGAGTAGATTGATTTTAGTGGTTCCCAATGAATTGTCAATCACATTGATCAAGGTTTTAAAGACAAATTAAAAAAGGTTGTAGTTGTAGTAGTAGTAGTAGTTGTTGTTGGTTTTTTAGCAATATTCTTGTAGTTTTGGTTTTTGTGAATGAATATTCTTCCCTGAGTTTTCCAGTTGGTTTGATGCCTAGATTGATTTTGGTTGTTCCCAATGAATTGCCAATTATATTTGATCAAGGTTTCTAAGACAATAGAGAAGTTCGTAAATTCACCCTGTCTTTGGGCCTCCTTTCACCCCCTTAACCCTTCTTCTTTCAGTAGTGTCTGTAAAGTAGGGAAATCTTATATATTAAACCAAACATGGTGTCTATTTGTGTGGACAAAAATTGGGCAGTGCTTGGAAGATTCTTATTAAAACTCAGTATGAAATGCTGAAACTCAACATTTAATCATACTGAAACTCAAACATTTAATGCACAAGGTTCAAGAAGAATTATAGTAGCTGTACAAATAGGAGCAGTGAAAATATATGTAGCAGCAGTGGAAGAGCTCAGGAAAAAAGAAAGACAGTGTGAAACTCAAAAACACGGGTGTGAAGTCGTTGGAAATGGATTCTCTTCAGACTGTGTGCCCCAATTGGTAGGGACTTTTGGCTTGCGAGGGGCGTGGGAGTGCGCTGGTGTAGAGAGAGAGAGAGACAGAGAGGAAGAAGCAGCATGGCGCAGCTCCCAAATCTCGACAATGCTCCCATTAACATCTCAGCTCTCAGGTAAAACTCTTGAGCTGCAACTACTCGTATTGATGATGCTCACCGGATCACATCTATGCCTGGAAAACACCCGAGTGTGAAATTTAAATAAAAATTGCTAGAGAGAGACAGAGAGTTTGGGTTTCTTATTTGTTGGGGTGTTTCTTTTTTGGTGTGTGCAGGGAGCGAGCACAGAAAGATCTGGGAGCTATTCTTGATTCCGTAAGTGTTTGTTTTGGTCGCTGTGATTTCCTTTTTGAGTTAGATTTGGTTTGCTAGGGTTTTGACGCAGTAAGCAATGGTGAAGTGTTTGTTGTGTGGGAAATCTTTTTGTCTCCGATATAGATCTAGCTTGAAGAATGAGAGGAAGTTACCGAGGTTGAGATTTGGGGCAGGTTGCAATGACGCCCGCCCTTGCAGTTTGCAAAAGCATGAGACGTGGGAATGGATTTCTTAGTGATCCAGGATTAGGGTTAGGGTTTGCATGCCTCTGGATGGTATCTGGAAGGTTGCTGCAACTGTGATTTAAATCCATTTTTATGTTTCTTGTGATTTATCACAGTAGTGCACTTTATCACAGTAGTGCACATGATGTTTAGGTAATGGTTTCGGTTGCAGATGCGGGGCAAAAAAGTTCTTGTCTTGGATCCTCAGCTCAGTGGTCCTCTTGCCCTCATTGCTCAAACATCTCTTCTTAAGGTAAGCTGTTTTATCTCCACATTCTGTAATTGATCATACTTTGAAAAGTTCTCCAGGTCAGAGATTGTGCCTCAATATCTCATTGGCTGTCTTTGTCTGATCATCTATTTGTGAAACTCTTTGCGTTCTGCAACTGTTGTGGCAGGAACATGCAGTTGAGAATCTGTTCTATGTTTCAGCGGATCCTGTACAATCAGAATGCAAGAATGTTGTGTATCTCGTGCGGCCACAAATGGCACTCATGAGGCAAATTGCAGCACATATACAGCAAGACAATCAGCGGCAACTGCAAAAGAACTATGCTGTCTTCTTCATGCCTCGCCGGACTATTGTGTGTGAAAAGGTTTGATTTGCTTCATTGATTCCTTGCAACAGTCTTTCAAGGTATTTGTTCACATAACATCCTTTACTTTGCAGTTAGTGAAACAGATGAAATTGGTATAATGTTTGTCATTTTCACATACCCATGGATTAGGTTTTGGAGGAGGAGGGGGTTCTTGCAAACATCACAATTGGAGAGTACCCTCTGTACTTTATCCCCTTTGATGAAGATGTTCTGTCCTTGGAGCTTGACAATTCCCTCAAGGTGCAGTTTCTGCATGCTCCTCATTTTCTCATTGATTCCCATCATCATCATTTACGTCCTTTTGTGCCATACAGGTGTGTATTATTGGCCTTCCCCTCTTGAGGCATACACATGTGTACTATTGTCCATTGGCAGGAATGTAAGGTGGATGGAGATACAAGTTCTTTGTGGTATCTAGCACGGGCGATTACCAAGCTTCAGGTTTGAGTTCTGCTGCATTCCTTGCTCGTTGCAGTTAGACATCTATTTCAATTGTGGGTCCCCACTTACAATGGAAGTAGTGACTGTACCAAAGGAGTGTGGTGGTTTTCTGGCAGGAGATGTATGGCGTCATACCCCATATTCAGGGGAAGGGAAAAGCAGCTGCACAGGTCTCTGATATTCTTAGTCGAATGCAACGCGAGCAGCCACGTCCTCCTCCTGCCTCTGTATGTCAAGCTTTCTGGGGGGGTCAATCCCCTCTGGTGATCTCACCCATCTATTTGTCTTTGTTATCTATGTCTATTAGCAACTGCAAGAATATGAAACCCTTGGATGCTGGGACAGAGGAAAGGGGAAGCCTGACGCAATTTGATGTCATTAGCAGTACCTCCAACCATTTGCACACTGATATTCTGTTTGTATGATAGTGGAGGGAAATTGGAATAGCTGAGATGGACTTATGCTTTCTTTCATCATCTGTTGGATTAGCTTATGGGTTTTGATTTGTGAAGTGTTTCTGTTGTGTAGGCCAGGCTGCCTGAGATTGATTCTCTCATCCTTATAGATCGACAGGTATCTCAGTAGGCCAGTCTCATATTTTGCAGTTGCTGTTGGTATCATAGTATAGGTGTTTGCTGGCTTTAGCTTAGCCCTCTGAACCGTAAACCCTCAGCACACCTTGTCTCTGTGGGCAATTTGGCTAGGCTGCCTGAGATTTGCTTCCTCGTTGATCAGCATAGTTGGTTTCACCATTGCTGTCGTGCTTGGGAACCTTTTTGTGGGCTTAACCTTTTGGACTAAAATCTATTTTTTTTTCTTTTCTTGAGCAAGTCAGGAGGAGGAAAAGACTACCAGTACAGGGTGCAAATCTGGTTTAGTGTGATTTATTCTTTTGTGGAAGGATGTTAGGTTCACAGTCTAAGCAAAGTATGTTCAGGCCTATCCTTGTTGAGATAGGCAGGTCTCCTGTCTTCCTTGCAGTCTCATGCAGTCACTGACTGGTTAGGCTAACAAGAGGACTGTCCTATGAATCAGGTTGATATAGTGACCCCCATGTGCTCACAACTGACGTATGAGGGACTGATTGATGAGGTACCTGTGATTATGCAATTAATATTTGCTTAAGCATAGCATTTGCCTTTCTAGCTTTGCCCATTGCAGCATTTTTCCCGGGTAGAGTTGTACTTGAACAGCAGTTTTGTTGTACTACAGTTTTTGCAAATAAACAATGGTGCAGTGGAGCTTGACCCCATCATAATGGGAGCCCAACAGGGCACCACCAAGAAAGTAAAAGTGCCATTGAACTCCAGGTGTGTGCAGTCACTTGGAACCCCAATGCACTCAGCATCTTTAGTTTTGTGAGGCCGAACCACATAAACAAGTTGATGACAGAGACCATGCAATTCAGTGTTTTCCTTCCTTGTGTGTGCAGTGACAAGTTGTACAGGGAGCTCCGTGATCTTAATTTTGGGGTTGTTGGACAGGTATGCAGTCTGTTCTTTTAGGCCTAGCTGATGTGGGCCTAGGTTCATTGCTTTACTGGGTCTTGCTGTCTTTACCCCTTTCTCTTGTTTGCATCCTGTCTTCTTACTGCATCACTATCTGTTGTTGGTTGGCATCTGTTTGTGTGACATGGTAGGTTTTGCGCCAGAAGGCAACTAGCATGAAACAGGACTACTCTGATGTGACCAACACTGTAAATAACTTCCCCTCTTTTCCATTATTCTTGTCTCCTCTCTCCTTCATGGAACCTAATTTTGATCATGTAGAGAATCAAGAAAGTAATGAAAATGAGAGACAATGGAAATTTTGTGAACCCTATGGTGCAAAGTTCATTTTGTAGCTAGAAGGCATGGCATGGGTGAGCACAGCTCATTGGCCAGACTTTTCTTCTAATGGTGGTGGGTTTGTTTGAAACAGCAAAACCAGTCGCTATCTGATGTGAAAGAGTTTGTGAAGAAGTTGAATGCACTTCCTGAGATGACGGTAATGAAGCCAACGTTATCTCTAGGCTAGCATCCTCTTGCATCCTTGCATCTTTGTATAACATGGGTCTTTGCTGATACGCAAGGCTTGCTCATTATTGCTGAACATTCTACTATCAGGTAGTGAATGATACTGACACCCTTTTGCATCATCTGCACAGAGGCACACAAACATAGCACAGCATCTGTCAACATTTACTACGAAACCGTCATTCTTAAGTCGTCTTAGTGTTGAACAGACTCTGGTTGAAGGCCAGAGCTATGATGTGTAAGCTCTCCTTGTCCTCTCCCTGTAGATCTACTCAAACAGCACATGTTTCAATGGGTATCAAGCTTGAATTATTTAACATAGTTGTGAATTTTTCAGATGTGTGAAATGTGATGACTTCTTTTGTCAACTGGAATACAGTAACATCTGCAGTTGATGATCTGACTGTTGGGTTCTCTGCAGGTCATATGAGTGTGTTGAAGAGGTGATTCAAAGACAAGAACCTTTGATCAGTGTGCTTCGACTTCTCATCTTACTTTCAATCACTAACAATGGCCTTCCAAAGAAGCACTTTGACTACTTCAGGTGAATTTTCTGAAACAGAGCTGAAACACCTCTTCTCATTGTCTCCAATCAAGACTGCCATTTGTTGAAATTTCACAGGGCCAGGTTTCCTTGGTACAAAAATCACAGCACTCCCATTTATTCTTGCTTTCTTTGATATCTCTCTTGTTACTCTCCTTCCCCTCCTTTCTAGAATTGGATGTCAGTTTCAGAACTGATTATAGCTCTCAATTGTCATTTTTAGATCCAAATATACCCTGACTTCCTGACATGGGTTTTGAACCCAGACACATAAGCTAGTTATTCATATTATTGGGTGTTCTAGTATCTCCTGTGATCTCTTGCTGTTGTATGCCAAATACAGTAAGGGCTATCTGGATTCTCTGACCATGGGCAGTGACCTAGTTCCCCAGTTTGATACAATTTCGTTACCTATTTGTTTAACTACCTCTGGTAGTTACTAATCAGCTTCGTACTAGGCCAGGTGGTCCAGCCAACACCCACCTGGTGACAGTGATGCACAGTATTGTTTGAGGGTGGAAGATGTTGATTGGGGTGATCCTGGCAGTCAGGAATCTTTACAAGAGACAAACACTTAGGGGTGTTGCAGGAGGGAGGTGCTGCACAGCTATGGCTTTGAGCATCTGTTCACTCTAAACAACCTGGAGAAAAGTGGATTACTCACAAAACAGGTGTGTTCTATTTACACAATCTAGCTATATTTGATCAAACTTGTCTACATTATGCAAAAAGATCATACAATGTGTTTCCATGTGCTGTAGTTTTCTCAGTATTTTAGCATCAACTTCCCCCCACCTTTGGTTTTTTGTATGGATGCCCCTGGTGCAGTATTTTTGTACTTCACCTTACGTTTGCAAGCACATGCATTTTGCAGGAGATGAAGAATAACTGGCAACTAATAAAGAAGGGTCTTAAGTTGGTTCCAGAGGAAAGCAGTGATGTGAAGTGAGTCCTCCCTTTTGTCTCCTGTACAATTTGCTGCTTTTGCTTGGACTTTTTGATGGTATTACCCCTCTGCCTCTGGAGGACTTCCAGCACATTTTTCTGACAGTCCTGTTGATTGTGTTGTGAATTGATCAGTCCAACCGACATATCATATGTATTCTCAGGATATGCTCCATTGAGCATTCGGCTGGTCCAGTGTGCACTCCAGAATGACTGGTATGTTGTGCTTGTATCCAGGGAAACTCCTCTGTGAAAGAAATGGTGTTTCATGCTGAGTATTTGAGTTCTAACTCTAAGATACTGTATTGGACTTGCTTCAGGCGACAATCAGAGCTGTTGCGGTTGCTTCCTGGACCAACATTTGAGAGATTTGACAAGAATCAGGTGTGCCTTTGTCTATTCTGTCAAACATCATCTGCACTTCTTTTTCTTCAACTTTTCCCCTTTCTGGGCTAACATTTTGTGTGACTTGCAGACTGTATTCAGGGTTTTCTCCTAAGAATGAATGTGTTTTGGTGTTTTCTCATTGATATCTGGTTGACTATTTATTGGGCAAATCTTTTCATTGACTTGTGATTCTCTCAAATCCTATCATTTGCTCATGTCATCTTATGCAGGCAGTGAAGGCTCCTAGATGGGACAACTCTCCAGCACCAAGCAGGTATGAGCTTTGAGTCACAGATGGTGGAGGTATAATGAGGCAGTTATCCTCTTCCCACATCTTTGTCCCTTCTACTTTGATTATGCACTTGTCAAACCCTTCTGTGAGCTAGTGATTCTAGCTGTAAATGCCCAGTTGTGGAGGGTCTTTATTAAAAGCTATCTTGATGGATGATGGAACAGTGGACCAGCAGGAGATTCAAGCCGACTAGTGGCATTGGTCATTTTCATTGGGGGTGTGACATTTGCAGAGATCTCAGCACTTCGCTTCCTTTCTGCTCAGGTTTCCCACTTACTGTTAGTTTCTGTATTTTGTCTCATCCTTCTCTGGGTCACCAAAACTCTCAGTCTTTCCCATTGATTTAGGTAAACGAGATGAATTTCAAGCTGTCAGTCACTACAGATTTAGAATTACTCAAGCGGAAGTGATGAATCTCTTGGTTTAAGATGTCAAAAGTGCATGAGTAATCTATGGTGCATGTGTGATGTTTCAGGAGGGCATGAAGTACGACTTTATTGTGGCAACAACAAAGCTCATCAATGGCCAGAACTTGCTTAAGACATTCATTGATGACCCATCAGCAGTGCATTGAACAGGCCAGTGGTGACCATATTGATAGCTGCTACTTTTGCCGATGATTGGCTTTCTAGCCCACACTGAAATCAAGAAGCAAAACCAAAATGGTCCAAAACTTGCTCTTGCAGTTAGTTTTGATTGGGCTAATTGGGATCTTTGAAGTTTGTTAGGAGCTAATCACAGTAGAAACTGCAGTGTTAGCATTTCCAGGTGATTTTGATTCTGATTATACTGTACAAATGTGAGCAACTTCTGGATGTTAATAGAATTAAGGAGAGAAGCAGGAGGGAAATGGGTTTCAATTTTCATAAGGTCCTAAACCCTTGAAGCACTTTCAAGGATTGCCTCTCACTATCCCATGTGTTTTATTTTGTTTATCTCTTTGTTGAAGTAGCTCAAACTTCAGAAAAAGCTGAATTTGCACACAAACCCAAATTGCATCATCATCCTTGGTTCTCCACTTACTTGTGGGAAACACATATTTCTTTGTTATTTAATCTCCTTTTGTAATTGCCAACACACCCCCCCCCCCCCCCTCCCCCCCCAAGAAAGGACGTTTCAGGTTTTAATTTTAGGGTTTCCATGTGATGTTTTCTCTCTAGAGAGAAAGAGATGATTTGTGTTTCAGGTTTAAGTGGTTTAGGGGTTTACAAATGATTTCAGGTTTTAGGGTTTAGGTGTAAGGGTTTATAATAGAGTATAGGGTTTTTGGGGTTTAGGGTTTACAACATGTGTTGGGTGTGTTTTTGTGCATTTGCACAAAAAAGAGATCAAAGAATTGGAGCTGTTGTTCGTCGAGAGAAGATTGGGTGACGAGCTTCTTCCTTTTCTTGTAGGCTGCTACTTTGGCTTAGGTGTCTCGGAAGAGACGCTAGTAGTTTGGCTCAGAGCCTAGTCAGAGGGGGATCATTAGTCTGTGCTACTATTACTGAGGGAAGATGCAAAAGAGATTGAGTTCGTGAGTAAATAAGTGTCCAGTTAATCAATCAGTAAGTACTGGAATGTTGTTTTTGGCGGCGCTATGTCGTCAGTCAGCTTTGATGACGTTGTTGAGGTTTTAAGCTTTTATTTGATCTCTGCTGTAGAAGAACTTGATATTACAACAGTCAGTCAGTCAGTCAGTGGGGGCCGCCTGGGGTTGTTGTAGATAGACTTGTTGGAAAACTCACCCACTAGCTAGCCTAGCCTCTGCTGGAACTGTAACCGATTCTTCTACAGTTCTCATCAACGACGACTCCGATATGCACTATATTCAATACAAGCTTATGGGTTCTGCTGGCTATCAACAGCAATCTTGGCCTGCTGAAAGTTGAAGAAACTTCAAAAGAAGCTGGCTTTATTAGGCCTTTGGATGATGGATGGATCAGTTCTGTGTTTGCACACAATTATCAAACAGACTGCAGATAGCTTGTGGTGTGTTTTACGGGAGTAGGTTTTTCTACTTCATATCTTCCGTTTGTTCCAAAAATAAAAACAATAGTCATCTGAGTCCACTATTTCCTTGTTTCAAAGTTTTGCAGCATTTCGTTAACCACATAATTCATAATGGTGTCCTACTTCTCTGCAATGTCCTCTGCATTCATTATTCATCCACAAGGAAACAAAACACCTGAAACTTATGCTTTTTTTGCACTGCAGCACTGCCGAACAAAAAAGAACAGCCAACAAAACTTCACTCGCGCCAGACAGGGGTCGAACCTGTGACTTTCTGCTTAGGAAACAGACGCTCTATCCACTGAGCTACAGGCGCAACGTACAACAATTTTCTTTTCCAGAATATATTTGTAATTGACAGTATTGCACGGTTACTAAAAACCAGAACATACCCCAGAGGTTGTCAGTGTGGTTCTTAGGATTCATAACCGCAGTTCTCCCAAAAAAAAAAAAAACCGGTTTTGGGTGTATATATATACCCACATTTTCTCATATTTAAAACAGAAAATTTCAAAAAAATCAAAGTCAAATATCTGACCATAAAATTGCCAATCCATTCATAAAAATCGCAGATTGTTATAAGGGGTTTGAAATAAAGGGGACCGACAGTTCTTTGAGTTTGATTATTTATTTATTTATTTATTTATTCATTCCAAAGAACTGGAATGGCAGTTCTCTGAATGTGGAATATTTAAAAGAAAAAAAAAAAACAAGAGCTGGTGGTTCTTTAAAAATTTAAATAACCGCACAACACCCGTATTTGTATGCAGAGAATTGGGTATTGGTGCTTTCATGGCATCCACACTATTTTAGCATTTAGCAAACAGTTGCTGATCTACAACTTTTCTTTGGAATGTTGTCTCTGCAAATTTCCCATGCAAATCCCTAGAATTTCAATGCTTGGAAACTCATGTGCATCATCATCATCAAATTCCAAATTTTATTTAGGATCTCTTGCAAAACCTGAGCTTTTCCATCGAGTCTTTCAGATTATAAAGTTTCAAGTTTCAACTCTAAAGAATCATCAAACATTTTTACCAGACAATCAAAATGGATTCGCATGTTCTAATGTTGTGATTAGTGCTTGATTAGGGTTAAAATGGCATCTAAGAAGTCTAAGAAGCCAGTGCAAGGAAAGAAAGGAGCAGATGTGGTGAAGAGCCCGCCACTTGAATTAGCTCCTATTGTACCCAATCCCATTGTGTTTATGGACATTAAAATTGGAGGTGAGGTTGTAGGCAGAATGGTGATAGAGCTTTTTGCACATTTAGTGCCTAAGACTGCAGAGAATTTCAGAGCTCTTTGTACAGGAGAGAAAGGGATGGGCAAACTGGGTTTTCCTTTGCACTACAAGAAGACACCAATTCATCGAGTGATTCCTGGGTTTTTTGTACAGGCAGGTGATTTCACACATGGTAATGGCACCGGAGGGGAATCCATTTATGGTGCACCTTTCCCAGACGAGGGTTTTGTTAAGAGTCATGCCTCATTGGGATCTGTTTCCATGTGCAATTCCGGCCCTGACACAAATGAGTCACAGTTTTTCTTCAATTTGGGACCCAATGAATTCCTCGATGGTAAGCATGTGGTGTTTGGACAATTGCATGAAGAGAGCTTGCCAGTGTTGAAGGCAATTGAGGCTGTGGGTTCTTGGACCGGTCGACTCCATCAACCAGTGCTCATTCGTAGAACTGGCTGGTTGAATGCCCCGCCCAAACCCACAGAGAAAGAGTTGCAGGAGATGGCTCAAAAAGAAGAAGCAGACAAGAAGGTTGCAGAAGAATTAGCAGTCAAATTAGCTGAGGAGAAAACTCAGAAAGCTGCTGCTGCTGCTTCTCCTCCATCATCCCCAAAGAAAAAAAAGTAGCTAGCAACACAATTCTTCACCATTTTCCAAGCACCCACAGGTTAGGTCAATTGTCCTTCTGCAATCCCAAAGTCGCAGAGGATCTGTGGGAGAAGTCTAGATGCATTTTGTCCAAAGACAAGAAGAAGATCAAGAATTCCTTAAACTCCCTTTCTCATCATGATTCAGAAGTCTAGCTGCTAAGTATTAATTGCGTGTTTTGAGTTTTCTTTGGGTTTCTTCGGCTCAGCTTTCTCATGTTGAGCTCACATTCTGGAAATTGATGACCACCAGATTTGGAGAGATGCATTTGTTTCCCATCTCTAACCCAATCTTCAATAAAAAAAGAAAACTTTTGATACCTATGAGCCAGAATTCTTTATGATTGAGAATCCCACATGATTGAGAAAACACTTCCTCACACCATAGTTACCGTCTGCTTGAAGAAGGGTGCTATACATAGTAAGTTCCAAATATGAGAAAGTTTCAGGATTCAAGACCATCATGCCTATCACCTTGGATTAGACCATAGACTTCTGCTCAACCTAAGCTTTTACAATAGAAAGAAAATGGGTTTCACAAAAGAGGTCCATCTCAATCATCTCACACATTCAGAGACCAGAGCTTCTTTTGCAGAATTGGGTCGTAAGTAAATTCCATTTAGGGGGAAAAAAAGCAGTGATCTACTATGCCTCTAACTCTTCAAGTTCTCTCACATATGGTAACTGTGGATGACACAAATCTTTGATCAGCTGGAAGAAGGATGCCAATTATGCACTCTGGGTACCTTCAAGCACCTTGCTTACAGTCTCTGCTTTGGAGGAGGAAGAAGAGGAGGAGTTGGAGTTGGGTGTCTTATTAAAATCCACCACAGAGTTTTGTCTTCTCAAAACTTGGGACAGTCGTGAAGGTGTCTTGGGATTCAAAAGCTTCTGTTGCTGCTTCTGTATCTTTCTCAAGGTAAACCACCGTCCACCCCTGAACCCGAATCCGTACCTGCCTTTTCCACCCATTGGAAACAAGGGGTGTGAAAAAAAAAGTTCACTGACCCTAAATCAACCCTAAACTAGGGTATATGAGATTCTTCAATAAACCCTTTGTTTAGCATGACCAACAAATGATCTTAAATGTTCTTCCTTTGACTCTTCTACACAATTGGCAGTTGAAAATGCATTGAAAAATGTTCAATTTAGAATATAAAGTTGATGTGATAGTGAATGTTTATCTAAATTTCATTTACGGTGATAGTGAAAGCTTCCTACCCAATGACAAAAGTGGTTCCTGCTGTTGCTGCACATGCAGTATAGCTTACACCAATTCCACTTGTCAATGCTTTCACTTGTTCCTCCTCCAAATTGTGCACAGTTGTCATCTGCATTGCATGCTGATCAGTGCTCCCAAAAAAACAAAAACAAAAGAGGCCCCTAATCTTCTCAAAAAACCAACATGATATAAACAAAACAAACAAACAACAAAAATCTGCAAAACCTTACCCACTCAAAAACCAACAATGAAAATCTACAAAACCCTTGCCAGCTCAAAAACTGACAACAAAAATCTGCAAAAACCTTGCCCTCTGAAAATCTACAAACCCCTTGCCCACTCAAAACCCGAAAAAGTGATTCTGATCCAGCCATCCAATGTGGCAGTTCTTCAGTTCAGTATTTTTAAAAATCCAAGGCATTCATGAGACATAAAAAATCATGAAATTCACTCAGAGAAATTTAAAAAAAAGAAATTTCAGTGAACTTAGGGTTTTGAAAAACAGATAAAGCAAGCTCTTTCCTAGAAGGAAAAAAAGAATTGGCGGGAGAAAGTCTCAAACAGCTTACCGCATGCTCAATAGAGTTCAAGCGCTCCTCCACCTTCTTCTGGTGCATTTGGCGAGCAGTGTATCCTATTTCACATATCAAAGAGGGAAAAAAAAAAAAAAACAAAACTCTGAGAGTGGGAGGGAGAGACATTGGAAAAAGAATTCAGGAGCTGGGAATCATTCCTTCATATCAAGAGCTTGATTTGTGTGACATTATTACTGCTGCAGAAGATTTGGAAGCAATGGCAAAGGAGAAGCACTAACCAGCCCAAGCAGCACCAGCAGATGCCAATGAAGCTCCAATTGTAAACACCACATTATGTTTCTCAAAGATTTCCTGAAGGAGCCAAGAGATAAATTCATTCCACCCAGTTAGTCCTCCTCCCTTAACTCCCTCCCCCAATTAGGTTACAAAGTCAAGAGAAGAGCTGCTGCATAAGGCTAGACTTGCTGCTGCCACAGTAAGAAATTGAAGGAGAAGGAGGACACGAATAACAAGTGTGTACCTTTACTGAGAAGAAAGTTTCTTGTACTGCCTTCTGCGCATGCACAACTTTGGCTCTCACTTGCTGCATAGCTCTCTCTCTTGGTTTTCTTCCCCTTCTGTTCCTCTTCTTGCTTTTTTCTTTTGAATTTCTTACACTTCCATTCAAGGGGTAGAAGACAAAGTACAACCCTAAAACTTCAGATCTCAGATCTACCTTGAAATCGCTGATGAACCTACTACAAGTTGCTTGCTTCCCCAAAACTGCTTCGTTGGATTGCTTGCTGATGAACCCACAAGCTGCTTCACCCTGCAAGTGCTTGCTTGAATTGCTTGCTGATGAACACACAAGCTGCTTCACCCCAAAATTCCTTTCTTGAATTGAATGACCAACAACAAGCTTCACAAACCTGCTTGCTTGAATTGCTGCTGATGAACCAAGGAGCCTCCTTTCCTTCAAATGTTTTTGGGGGACAGTGATGAGGATCAGATCAAAGCTTGGAAGACCCAAAATTTTCTACAATCTTCTTCTAGACTACTATCAGAAGAATGGTTTTTCCATTTGATTTTAGCTCCACTTAATCTGGGTTTCTAATATTAGAAAAAAGACAAGTACAAACTACATAGATTGATGCAAAATGATTTCTGCAAATTTTTCCACACCCATCATCAGGCTTGGAATTTCTTAACCCTGTAAGTTATGTCTAATGATTTATTTACTTTGAAGATGCCATGTCAAGAAAGGGAACATCCTATAAGATTCCGGAAGATTTCCGTATTTTCCTTCACAAAATGTTGTTCTTTGAAAAGAATATTTCTTAATTTCAACAATTCAGCAAACAATATAATCAGTGTCAAAGCTGCCAAGGTACTATGATATAGAGACAATGGTTAAGTAGAGTATTATTATTATTATTAACAACAACAACAACAGAGCAAATAAATATACAAGGTCTATGGAATAGGCTTGGGTTTAGGTTTGAAAAGAGGTACGAGCCTTTGTGCGCAATGAGATTGTTAGAATTCGAGCCATGAATTGTTCTGAGAAGTTTTATATGAGTTTGTGAAACATGACTTTTATGTTAGTAAACTGAAACCTTTTCTGTAACAACATTTCAACAGCATGCTAAAGCATGAATCAAAACTCAAGCTCTTGCACTCGATATTCAATGCACACAACAAATACCCATTGCTATAAACAATTTGTGATCTACTTTGCATGATGACTACCTATGGTTGTCTACACTCAAAGAGTTGCTCCACAAATATTCATTGTTGTCGTTTGTGTTTTTGATTTGTTACAAACAACAAAAATTGTGTACAAGGCTTGGGCGTCGAGCACAATGATGGTATGACCAATCACCAACCAAACATCAAATTTACTGCAACTCAATGAATGAATTTTGAACTCAAGAAACATAAAACATAATTTCCAAACTACCTTGAACTTCAAGATTGTGTAATACAAACTACATTATTCTGAATACTTTAGGAGTCAGAACTCACCGTCGGGCCATAAAAGCTTTAGGTACATAATAGTAGGAGGTTACCATGCAGATGAAGAGGGTGACAAAATTCAAAAAGGAGATGAAACACATGGCAACAAAGCTGGCAATGGCAACGGCCCTTGCCTTGTAGTAAGAAAGGTGGTGATAGTTTGCATTGAAACTTTGTCACAAAAAACAAACAGTGGTTCAAAGGTCTAAGCCTACTTGGAATGTACTAGAGCACGTTAGATTACAAGCTCTTTCCTAAGTGCAAAGGTACATAAATCTTGTACATTAAACCATAATTATTGCTTGGACTTCATTGATTTGGTTGGATGGTACACTACTTTTCAAACGCAATTTTGCCTTGTTGTTTTGTCCATAGATTGTTTGAATTTGACAATTTTTGTTCGCTTCAACAAAAGAAATTGTGCTTGAAATAGATAAAATTATCATATGGGTTACACGTCTACCAATATGGTTTGGTAGATTTGGGAGAATTTTAAAGGACCAATGGAGATGATTTAAAGGCCCATGATTTTAAATGTTTAACATAATAAGGATTGTGTGTAGGCATGAAGATTGTTTTTGCAAGCTAATGGGATTATTACATTTGGTAGTTCGCATTGTTTATTTAGTTATTTTTAGTAAATTCATAATTAATGTGTAATAGATATTTACAAACAAGGATTTAACATGTTATTTGCACTTTGTTTTCTTTTGGTTTGAAGGTTAGAAGGATTTTTTTTGTATTTGGTTGTTCCTAATGTGTTCCCATCAAGTTCTCAAAAGGTTTCCAATGTGTTCTCCAAGATGTTAATGCCACACTTTTATCTAATATGTTTTGGCTGAAGTTGAACTTTTTATGTATATAAACTTGAACTCAACATTCCTATGCATTGTTACTGACAATCAATTGATTAATTGATGAAAAATATGAATTGATTTTGTAAAAATTAAGTTCGATTCAAATGAAAATATTGAATGACATTGCATGCAACTTGAATTGAAACGCAATTCAACTGTTTAAAATTGAATTGAATTCAAATATATTGAATGAAATTTGTATTTATTCAATTTCAATAAATTCAATTCAATTGAATAAAAAAATGAAATACAACTTGGTACAGAAAGTATTGAAAATCTATTTGTGAACGCAATGTCGAAAAAAAAAAACTTAAAAAAGACATTAAAAAAAAACCTTTTCATGTTGCTTTACTTGAGAATGAGCTAAATAAATTCTAGTTTAAAATCATCCAAGGGATGAATATGACTTATGAAACCTAAAGTTGTTCTACCTAAACAAAGTTTGATGAATCATGGCAATTGGAATTATAAAAAAGGCCAAAGGGGAGCACCTTTATGCTTGTATCGGGAGTGGCCAATGTTATTTTTTAATTTTTTTTTGTGATTGATCAATCAAACTGATTCCTTCACCAAAAGAAATAACACCTAATTAAAATATTCCCCTTTCACTCTTTTAAAAATATAAAAAAGGTCATTAGGTAAACTTGTTTAAAGCAATAAGATTCAACTAATTAGTTGCAAGTTTGGCAACCATAACAACAATACTCTTTAATCTAATTTTGTCTACACTCATATTGTGACAATGATTATACCCATATTCTATTTCACCTACTACAGTGCCATGGCAAGTTCCAATATTTTAGTGTCCAATAATCATTTCCTTCTAAAGATTTTGTGTTGTAAATAGAATTTTCCATACTAAGGGTTTCCCATTTTTCTTTGCAAAATTTTGTTATTTGATTTTTGTTTGGGGTGAAAATGTCGACATTTCTGAAAATAGAATAATTAGTGTTGAAGTAGGGATTTGTTTTTTAAAGAAGTTGAGAGGTAAGAAGTTTTTTGAAAATTTCCAAAAAAGAGAAAAAATTAGTCAAATTTTCACTAGAAAAAAAATCTCACATTTTTTTTGTCAATAAAAGGACGAGAACCCTAGGGTTGGGGAAAAACTTTTGATTAAGAAATAATGTATTTCATAAATCTTTATGGTAAACTATAATAAAAAAATTTTAATAGCAAAATTACACCATTATGCAGCTATTTCGGCGGTTCTTGGCTGAATCTTGGATGAAAATTGATCGTTCTATGATTTTGGATTTAAAAAAAAAAAAAAAAGAAAAAACCAAAACTAGTGGTTCTTTGATTCGAGAATTTTATATATAAATTCACTACGTCTGTCTATAAGGGAGCTCGGGTCCGTCACACACAGCCGACCAGTTCGACCCGGCAAAAACAAGAATTGGATGGAAAGTTACATCTGTTGTTACATTTTCGAAGTTACTTTCTTTTACCTAATTTACCTAGTTAAAGAACTAGAACTGATGGTTCTTAAAAAAATCAAAGAAGGGCAGACCAATAAATTATATTTAAAAAAAAATCCAGTTTTGAGAGCTTGGCCAAGGTGTACTACTACTTATATGGTATTTTATTAGAGCAGAAAAAAAAGAAAAAAATTACTTCTTTAAGAATGAGAAAGAAGAAGAGGAATAAATAAATTCCCATTTCTCCACTTTGGAAAAAAAAAAAAGAAAAAAGAAAAAGAGTTACAAGTTACAACAACAGCTGCAAACAGTTGAAAGACGAAAGATAAAGAGGAAGAAGAAGGAGAAGGAAAGGAGGAGGTTAAACAAAACACTATCAATAGATGCTGCCGGCGACGAGATTCGATCCCACGACCTCCCACTTCGTAACCGTCGATTTCGACCATTGCGCTACCACTGGTAGGACCCCACCACGCGCTCGCTCCATTTGTCGCTCTGGAACAAGGCATGTGACACATAGACATGCGCTCGTCTACTTTCCGCTGCTCTCACTCTCTCTCGGGATTTTTCTTGCGACTATTCGTGTGCCTGTAGTGATAATTTCTTTGCTGTTGTTGTGCGATTCATGTTGTAGTTTTTTTTAAAAAAAAATTTGAGCGTTTTTGGTGCAGAATAAGAGGTTGTTTCTTTGGAGTTTGTGGAAGGAGAGAGAGAGAGAGAGAGAGAGCGAGAGAGTGGTGTTGTTGGAGAAGGAAGGAAGGAAGGAAGGAAGGTGGCGGAGGGAGTTGTGTCTTTTGCGGTGTTTGTGGGTTTCGGTCAGAGGAGGAGAAGAAGAATCTGGTTCGGAGTTGAAGAACGGGATGGATATCATGCAGAGGGAGGAGTTGGAGAGGTTGATGTTTTTCGAGCAGACGCGAGAGAAGGCGGCTGCAGACTACGCGCGATCACCCAATGACCCTGATGTAAGTGTATATGTGTGTGTATTCTTTTTGCTTCTTTTGTTGTTAGGCAGAGAGAGAGGGTAAACTACTCTTGGAGAAACAAAGCTCCTCTTGAGAGAGAGAGAGAGAGAGAGAGAGAGAAAACCTGGAATGAAGTCGGGGGGAGTGGGTGGTTTTTTTTGTTTTTTTTCTTTTGTGGCTTTGGATTTTGTGTCCTGGTATTGCAAAGACCTAATTTCCCTTTGAATCTGATTGTGAGGATTTGCGTTGGCATGTCAGAACTTAACCAGATGGGGTGGAGCACTCTTGGAGCTTGCTCACTTTAGGCAAGGCCAAGACTCCGTAGACATGGTTCAAGGTTGGTGTCTCTTCAACTCCTAGGAACCCATCCATCCATCCCTAATAAGCAATTAGGGTAACCTTTGGAAGTATCCTAATAAGCATCATCCCTAATATTGCACAAGGAAGTTGTTGTTTTAATTGGGTTGTGTGTGTGTGCATGCATGCTGTCATGATGTCTGTCAGATGGAGCTTTGGGGATGGATGGATGGATGGACTTACTTGTTGTGCTTGTCAGATGCGGTGGCAAAGCTTGAGGAAGCCCTCCGTATAAACCCTCGTAAGCATGATGCGCTTTGGTGCCTTGGCAATGCCCGTACTTCACAGGGTTTTCTGGTGACAGACACTGACAAGGCTAATGCTTACTTCAAGAAAGCTGCACGATGTTTCCAACATGCTCTTGATGAGGTGAGGTGGTGCCTGCCTCCCCTTTCTCTTCTCTTGCAACTCACAATTTTATCATGTTTGGATTGCTTGGGTTCCCTACTGTTTCAACTACAATTCCAACATTCTTTCTAGTTGAGATCAAGTTGAGGCTGGTGCAAACTTGAGGCTTTTATACCAGCCTAGAAAGCTGCATGTTGTTTACAACATGCTCTTGTGATGTGCCTTTTTCCCTTCTCTTGGAACTCACAATATATCCTGGATTTGCTCCAGTTCCCTACTGGGAAACAGCTTGTTGGTGTAAATTCCAACTTTCTAGTTTAGAAGTTTGAGGCTTTTGCGCTAGCCTAGGGGAAAGTTACAGTTGTTCTCAACAGAGCCTGACCTACTGTGTGGGATGCGAAGGAGCCCAACAATGAGCTGTATCAGAAGGCACTGGAGATGACAGAAAAGGTACCTCTGTACCTTCACATCTCTCTGACTGGAACTCAGAGACTGACTGCATTCAGAAGGCTGTCTTTTGCAGTAGTAGCCCTGTGGCTGCTTTTGGCTGTGCTCAATTTTGATGGAGCAAAATAGGGATGCAAAATAAGAAACTAGAGAGGAGTATTAATGAGCAATCATGGGTTTTGGGTCATAGGCTCCCTCACTGCATCAAGAGCTACAGAAACAGCTAGCATCACAACAGGTCATCCTGGGAAGCGGGCCTACAGTGGCTACTGGCAATGCTGCAAAGGTGAGTATGATTCATGCACTTCCTATGTGTAAGCTATCTGACTGTTCTTTCTGACTGTGTACCAATCCAGATTGTTTCCAGTTTCCAGGAGTTGTCCACAAGTTCTAGCTGAGGTGGGTCGCAGAGCAGCACTTTAAATGAATGTTACAGGGCAATAATGATCCATGTATGTCTATCATGTCCTTGCATTTGCAACATAGAGTGGTGACCTTGTGCAAGAGTGAGATGTCAGGAAAAAGTTATATTAATCGTTGTGTTTGTCATTGAGTTGTGCAGCGACCAAAGAAGAAGGACAATGACTTCAAGTATGATGTACTGGGGTGGATTGTGCTGGCTGTCGGGGTGATTGCGTGGATGGGCATGGCCAAGTCTTCCATGCCGCCTCCCCCACCACCTCCTTCCTCACTTAGATAGATGTGTACACTCAATTTCAGTAGCATGCTTTCGAGTAATATAACAGTTAAATAGGAGCATGCAGGAGAACAGCTTGGTGTGCCACCCATCCATGGTTTGACATAGATTGTTAAGATACAAAGTCTTGGTTTGTTATTTGTATATCTTCAGTGGTATGAATAGAAGGGGAGAGGAATTCTCCCTACATAGTCTTGTTTCTGTGTTGGTAATATCTTATAATCCCACAGAAATTCCAATGTATTTCCAACCACAATGAATTTTTCGAATCAGGCAAAAATATTTACCTGTACAGGAATTTGTTTTCAGAATCCAAATCTCAGTTTGTCTTTGTGTTCAATACTGTATGTGGTTCAATACAAATTGAAGCTTTGGTCAAGTGAACTCCATGCTTTCATTGATGCTCTTCTCTCAGCCCTGAAAAAGAACTCACACTAATTTTCTAAAGTGCCTTGCACAAAACTTCCAGAAATACCCAAATGCTGACAGACCTCAAGATAGACCTCAGAAGATAGTGCTCCAACCCAGAAACTTGACTCAACTGAAATGCACCATGTGTAACAACAGATCTACTGTACTTCCCTGCTGCACTCCAAGTGATGGTGCAGCATATTTGTCATGCTTTCAAACTCCTTGTGAAATCTGTGGTGTTGCGCACTCCTTCCATTGCCAGGTGGTGGACCATGGTAGCACAAGTGATTGTCTTCCAGCAGTAAGTGCAAATTGCTGTCATGTGCAATCCACACAGTTATTGCTCACCCATGTATCCTGTACCAGATTGCTTTAGAATTCAATGGGTATGGCCAGCAAGGTATAATTTCATTCAAGATGTGAAAATCAGAGATGAGATCAGGAGACAGCCTTCCTTGCTATTAAACTTTGTTTTGTGTGAACACTAAGTACTGTCAGGTTGGTCATTTGCCTATCATCCCCTAAATTTCATCTTCTTTAAACTAGCTATGAGTCTCTTTGAGATGGCAATGGCATGTTACAATCCTCTATTGGTCAGTCTCTTTGAGGTGGCAATGGCATGTCAGAATCCTCTGCTGGTGACTCTCTGTCTTCTTGTATATCATCTTGTTTTCGTTCTGATGATGATACAATTGGGTTGTTGTTCCCTTTGGAAAAGCAAAAGACTCTTGAAAGAACAGACATGGTCACTACTTCTGATTCTGATGATAATATACTTGGGTTGTGGTTCTCTTTGGAAAAGCAAAAAACTCTCCGCAGAACAGACAAGCCCACCAACACCACAAGCCCTCCAGCAATTGTGCCACCCACAATTGCACCAACATATTTTGGCACTGTCCTAGATGGTGAATTCACTGCTGCAATGATGACAGTACTTGCATTGCCTGGTGCACTGCATGTGCTGCAGCAGGACATGCTTTCGAGGCTGCTAGTAAAATCTGTCATGTTGCACAACCCTCCATTCGCAGGCGGTGCAATTGATCCACACTGCTGAGCAGCAGGAATAGAATTACTTGCAGTCTGCAACAAAGATTAGAGCAACACGACAAGTTCAGAGTAGTAAAGCTTCTTCTTCAGGAACTTTTGCTCTGAAGACCCATTGCAACAAAGGTAAAATATTGTTCTCATACCTCTTCACAGATATGGAGTTGTTTTGTGATGAAGCTCCTGACACCCAGCTAAAAACATTTTTGGCAGAGCTCAAAGAGACCCCTAAACCCTCAACCCTCAACTCTTACAATAAGACTGTCTAGCCAACTGTGTCATGGTTGAAATGCTCACCGCAATACTGCAATTTGCAATGACAATAGTTGGGTAAACATTTCCCTTAGTACGGTTTTGTAGAGCTGCAGTCACCAGATCAGTCAAGGTGCCAAGCTCATTGATGTAGACAGTTATGGCTGCTACTCCTAACAACTGCCCATCAGATCCGAAAGCTGCTTTGATTTTCAAGGTCACCACACCGGCACCATCACATAAATTGTCAATTAAGATCTTGTCTCTCTTGATTCTAGAGTGACTATAGTACCTACCCTAAATGGAATGTGCAACCATGGCCAGGTCAATGTGGTTGAAAACATGAATGAATTTCAGAGAGGTAGGTGTAAGGGGGGTGTTTTCTTCTTGCCTGGGGAAGTGACAGAAGTGATGTTGTGGCCAATCCCCTCAAAGTCCTGGTAGATATCGGACCACAATGGTTTGCCATTGACTGCCACTTCAAGTGTGGCTGCAAGGTATGAGAAGTAAGACCTTACTGTGTACAGGGGATTGGTCAGATCCTCTTGTATCACCTCAAATGTTCCATTCACCCTGCAAATGCTGTTGAGAAGGGAGTTGTTTGAGAGATATATGTCCAAATCATCAGCTTGTGGGAGTTTGTACAGCAAGATCTTCACATTAGATGCTAGTAGGAGGCTCTCTGGGAGAGTCACATTCTCTGAAGACGCAAATACTCCATCTGTTAGTACCACAATGATCTGTTTTGATGACACAAAAAATACACATTTGTGAGCCTAAAAGGACTTAACATGGCTTGAAAGTTTTAAGGACTTTTAGAAGCATTTGAATTAAAAAAAATAGCAAAGTCCTAAATTATTACTTCATCTTGTGAAATTCAGCATTGGGTTATGTGCTCATTATAGCAAAAGGTATTTTTATAAATTAAGTGATTTCATTGAATTTTGAGTGGATTCACTGATTGTAATGAATAGATTCTACTGAAAATTGTAATGAATAGAATTTAGTGAAAAATAGTGAATTCGATGATCTAGTGAATTGGGATTATTGAACTGCAGGCACCCACATTTTGTAGTAACAACTAAATTTTGAGTGAATTCATTCATTGTAATGAAAAAGATTTTTTTTAAAAATGAATTTAATGATTTAGCAAAGTGAAACTAATGAATTGCACCACATTTTGTAATAGCACTTAAGTTTTGAGTGAATTCCTGATTGTAGGATCTAGTGAAAAATAATGAATTAAGTGATCTAGTGAATTGAGACTATCAAATTGCACCCACATTATGAAGTAGCATCAGATGTAACAAAGGATGGCCATTAGTTACGTTTTGAAAAAGATAATATCTTTTTGTCTCAAGTTTAGACACCCAGAGGAAAGTATGTTTTTAGGGCACTATCTTGAAATGAATTACAAAGGAAAAAAAACTATCATGGACTACAAAAGTGGGTCATCTGGCTAGCTTGGAAATAGCCCCCCTTTGCATGAGGAAAACAAACATTTGTCTTTTCATGACTTTTCCAGTTGCAAACAATTGATTTCAACTCTGTGTTTTTTCTGCAAACATTTACCTAGATTGATTTGTGATTACACCTCAGGGTGAGTTTTGATCCTTTCTTTTACCTTCAGTGCATGGGCATTAAAATTGGTGAAGGCGGCCATGATTGCAGCTGTCAAGTTCGATGCACCTGCTTGACTGGATCCTTCTTGATTATTCAAAGAGGTGATCAAACTCTTGAGTTCGGGATGATCTGTTGGGTCTGAAAGATCACTGTTTCTCACCAGCACCTAAGCAAACCAGAATTATATATACATGAGTCTCACTGGCAAAAAGGATAGATATATTTGTCAAAATATCAAATGCATAAAACTCTCTGTAGATCTGTAGAAAGCGTAATATCAAGCAAGCAACCCAACATATTTGAGTTTCAAGGGGGAGTAGAATCGGGCAACAACAAGAATAATTGACGTCAACTATGAAATATTATATCAAAGTTTAATTTATGATTACTGAGTTCTACTTATGTTGACAAGGATCAAGAGTTCTTGACTTTACCATACTGAAATCAACTAATAACAACGCACCAAGTAGTGGGGGGAGCGGGGAGAGGGAGAGAAAAGAAAGTTTGATGAGCTTGGCAAGATGGATTGGCAGCTTGCTAAAAATGGTGTTCAAGAAACAAGGTGCATACAGGATCAGGAGACAACTGGGTAGCTCCAGTACTGTTGAACATGATGATGTTCACATAATCCTGTGCGGAGAGTGTTTGGAGCAATGCTTTTTGTGTTATGCTTTGGGCTGCAGCAAGATAAGTGGTTTCCATTAGAAATTGTGTGGACAACACATTTGTCATTGAAGCTCCCGCATCAATCAACACAACCAAATTCTTTGTCACAGATATTCCTTCAATATACCTGCAAATTGCGCAAAGCTCTGATGCTTAGTAACTTACAGAAGTCACACTTTTAACATTTTGCAATAAACTTTGTTGTGCTGCACACTACCAAGATGCAGTTACAACAACAGTTTCCACAAATACTATAATTCCTGAATGCACAATCCTGCAAGGGTTCACCAAGTTTTTAAACTTAAATCCCACATGATTCACAAGCAATTGCAAGTGATAATAATGAGTGGAGGATTCAAGTAGGTTAAGAATTTACCAAGGTCGAATCCGTGGATCGTAACCTAGACAGTCGCTGGTGCTAGTTTCCTGAACACAACATTGACACAAAAATTGAGTCTAAATTTCGAGTTACAATTTCATGATTAATCCTCAGTTCATCATCACTCGTTGTCCTGACCTCCTGCCTGATGGATTAAATGGATTAAATCGATTCTGCAAGCATCATCTAGTATAAGTGCTGGTGATCTAAGTGTTACGGGCAAGGGGAGAGCACGATTTGGCCAGCAGCTGCAATCGATCAGGCTAGCTGGATCGATCCAGTTCTCTAGTCTAGTTGCATAATTTGGCCAGCAGCTGGAACAGAAAACTAATTTAGGGTTGGGTTCAAGACTAGGATCGATCCAGTCACAGCCAATCTAGTCTCTGCACGTACCCTTCCGGGAAATGAGCGCCAAGTTCCGTCAACAGCACCGAAATAGACGTACGTGAAGACACTGGGGTACGACATAGTCTGGAACGTGGAGTCCAGCAACCTCTGACTGCAAATCGAGTTGCCCATGGCGGCCGGCACATTCGTCAAGTCCGTGCCTGGAGGAAGCCTAGATCACGTGTTTTCGACGTTTGAGATCATTGATCAGTATACTGGGGTCAACTGCAATTTGCTTAATCACTGCTGTGAATACTAGAATGTGATTAACATCCGAAAATCCATCACACAGAGGGTAGTACTAGAGCATTAGTGCAGATCAGAGTAGTATTTTTGAGCAATAGTGCAGAGATTTAGTAGTACTGGAGCACTAGCGCAGATCAGAGTAGTAGTAGAGCACTAGTGCACATCAGAGTAGTACTCTAGAGCACTAGTGCAGCTAGCTTGAGTACTAGGCATAATTCTGATGAGAGATCGATGATCATGAGCTGGACTTCAGAAATGTATTTGTGTTTACCTCAAGTAGCTTCTGCCATAGTTGGCCTTCAAATGTGTGCAAGTGCCGTTGCCTGGCTCATTAGTGCAGTACTTGTTGTTGAACACGTCCACACACTGTATAGTGTTGGACTGGCTCTCACCAAGCAGAGGCGAGCACGCATGTCGGGAGCAGTTTGCAGCTGAGGCGCAAGACTCTACCAGTGCTGCAGCTCACATTAATATCAACGTCCCAGCAGCAAGTAATAATTAACACCCAACTATTAACACTACTCGATCATGATGCATGCACGCGGCGCTAATTGAATCTAATATAATAACAGCTTGCAGCAGCAGTTGGAGGCGCACTAGATCAGTTCAATCTCAAACGGTCTATTGCAAATGCGAAATTGTACACCTGAAGAAACTCGATACCAGCTGGTAATCTTATCATCAGAAGAAGAATGCTATGTCTTCAGATGTTCCCAAGATCAGACTGAGCGAGTGCGAGCTGCTGGGTCCTAATCAAGTACCCTTACTGCCTAGCTAGCTTTTTTCCTGCGGCCGGTAGATCATTACCTGCGAGGTGCTTGATCCACTTGCAAGGAGGTGGTGGAGAACATGATCTCCGATTAGCAAATTAGCAGCGACAGGTAGATGTGGTGAAATTGCTTGATGCTGAAGAATGTTATGGTAGCAGACATATGCATGCAGGCTATATAGTACTCTAAATCATATTGTGGAGGCGCAGATGCTTACCGCAAGTTTGAGCATCATTCGCCTCCACCTGTTTAGCAAGCAGCAGCACTTGCGTCTCTTTCTCGTCAAGGTAGGCACTCCCCTCGTCCCCTTGCACGGCCGCAGCTGCTATTAGAATCCAAAGCGTCACTAGTCGAGTTACAGCAGCTGCATCTTGTGTCCATGAGAACCAGCTGCAGCAGCCCCTGCCCATACCTACTTCACACACTCAGGTATGTCGTCTAAGCCGCTGTTTCCTTCTGCATCTCAAAGTAGCAGAATATTGAAACCGCGGGTAACGGCAGCAGCTACGACTTCCACCAGCTGCTCCTTGGGACTACATGTAGCTGCTACGATCTGAGCCGCCCTTTTCTCGGGAGTTTTCTCCTGATCATGTGCACAAGTGCGGTGCAACAGCTAGCTGTAATCTCATGAGGACGAATTTGGCAGGAAATCTGCAGTAGTGTACAATAGATTGGGTCACTATGTTTCTTCCTGCTCATGTGAAGGACGCAAGAGGGAAATCTCTGATCTACTGGCCGCCTCCAGATTGTCCATTGCCATTGTTTCCTTCCATTCATGATCAAGTCTAGTATTCTAGGTGAATTCTGGTAACTAGTGTTCCACTGTTGTAGATGAGTTATTATGTTCTAGTGTTGTAGATGTTCTAGTTTTCTAGTGTTTTAAATGAGTATTAGAAACTAGTGAACATGAGGAATGAATCTCAGGCAGGAGTTTACTCGCTGCTCAGCTGCAAGTAGTGCTAGCATCTTTCATTACAAATGAATTCAAGCCATGTCCGTCCTGTTTTTTTGGCCTACAAACCATCTAGCACAATCTCAGCTGGAAGTAGCTGCAGATGGTGAACCACGCGCGCGGGGAAAGTACGACGCAGGGAAGGAAATCCGCGGCGTAAACCTGACGACGCGCCTCCTCCTCCTCCTGCGTCCACCCTTGGGACGACGCCACGCGGCAGGGGGGGTCATAAAGAGGGCCAGACAACTGTAGGGGTAAGACTCTAGGTGTTGCCTGTTGTGCAGTCCCTGTTGCAGCGCTGCTGCTGGTTTGGACCACCAGTTCTTTACTTTTTATGATTGTTCTAAAACATAAAATTAGAACTGTCTGGGCTCTGGTTTAGTATCTATATATGAAAACTTTTGGGCCGGCAGGGTGAAGCAACCTCTAAATGCGCCCCCTCATCCATGCATGGATGAAACTTCCTCTGAAGCCGGACGGACAGTGGCCACGGACAGTAGCTAAAGAAAGGTAGTCTTGGTACATAGTTATGGGCCTGAAAATAATGACAAAGTCAAAGAACCGGCTAACGAAGTGGTAGTTCTTCCACGAAGTTCTTCCACGAAAACCATCAGCTTAGCAAGGTTGTTGAAATGAAGGGAACCAATGGTTCTTTTGTTCATGTTGGGTTCTCAAAAACCGGAACCGAAAGGTTAAAGAACTGGAGTGGGAAATGTGAAGGACCGGCGGGGGGGATCGACGGGTTAAAGAACTGGAGTGGGAAATGTGAAGGATCGGGCGAGAGGGGGGGGTCGACAGGGTAAAGAACCGGAGTGGGAAATATGAAGAACCGAGGGGGGGGGGTCGACGAAATAAAGAACCAGAGTGGGAAATGCGAAAGACTGGGGGGGAGGGTCGACGAGGTAAAGAATTGGAGTGGGAAATGCGAAGGATCGGGGTGGTGGCGGCGGCGGGGGGCGGGGGGGGGGACCAACGGTTGTTTGAAAAGAAAAGGTTTTTTTAAAAACCAAAAACATGAACCAATGAAGTATTTGGTAGATTGTAGTGTGTGCATGTATATGTAATGGATATATATTTGGTGTAATAAAATGATTACATTATCCTTCACATCAATGCCTATCCTGGCAGCGAACGCAACAGGTACACGCTCGTATACATGGAAGCAGGAATCCAGTTCTGGGTTAGTTTTTCAAATAAATTAAAATTCAATTTCTGTTTCAGTTTAAGTTCCAATAATCAGACCCAGTTCAGGTCCAGGTTAACCCAATTTTGGTTCAGTTCTTACTAACCTGGACAGGACCTTGTGGTTTAGTTAAACTCCAGTTAAATCTTGGTTCCAGCCACTTTTTATTTTCAAAGTTTTTGATTCCAGTTCTGGTTCCAGTTCCACAACTAAATAGATCCAGGTTTTGTTAATAGTTTGATTCTTTAAGAAAACAACTTGCTTTATACACAATGGCCCTGCCATTAACTTAATATCAACAATTGATATTGTATGGTAAATTGGTCATAGCTAGGGGAAATTATAAAATAAATCTATTTTGATGTACATCATCGTGTAAAAGAAAAACTGTCATGATTTTTCTTCATTGTTAAATATCACATTAATTATTAGAAACCCAAAAGGATCTCACATTAAATGATGACATGTTCTAAGAACCTATCTAAACATTTAAAAAATTAACACTAGACCAAAATCAATAAGGCAATGTCGCAACATGATTTTTTATTTTTTGAAATTTAATGAAGTTTCTCTTGATAAAGAAAGTGATCAAATATTCTTTTTTCATATATATTTTTCACATTTGTGAAAAATTTCAAACCAAAAAGAAAACTCGTCGTGACAAATATATTTGAATGTTTTCAATCAAATTGTCACATTTCGAAAGAATTACATGAATTTTTGTGTATGATAGGTGTAAATTTTGGAGAAAATAATCTCATTTGAATTAATTATGTGGATTCAATCACTTGGGGCTAGGTGCACATTTGAAGAGGGGGCAAAGAAAACAATATGTCAAAAGATGAATGTGAATCTTTTTCCAAACAGATTAGGATGAATCATCTCACTTGGTTTCTAGGAGGTTATCACCTAGTTTTTGTTAGGACAATTAATGAAAGTAATGGAATAGGTTTTAAAGTTTAGGTAGGAGTTGATTACAACTGAGATGCATCACGTGTCAATTGTCACAATAAACAAACATGCACACCCAAGTTTTAGTTCAATTAAGGTTTAGTTTCATTTTATAATTCATACAATCATGAGCTTTCTTTTTTCTTCCAACTCAAACATAAGTCGGTTCAAATCTTCCATTGTTCTGTGTAAACCCTAAAATTTCCCCCTCAAATTTAGCTTACTTTAGGTTAATTATTATACACTTGTGAAAAATTTATTAATTAATTTATGTGTCTCAACCCTAAACCTAATAGTTAAGTTAATAAGGTATGTAATTAATAGAGTAGCTAAGTTAATAGGGTAGGTGGTTAGTACAATAGCTAGGTTAGTAGGATAACTAGTTATTAGGGTAGCTATGTCAGTAAGGGATAATAAATAAGGTATCAAGGTTGGTGCAATACTTATGAAGGTAGGAAAGTGAGTAGGGTAGGTATGTGTGAGGTCAGGGCCAAGATAAACGGCCAAGAACAAAACAAAAAAGAAAAAGGGAAAAAAAGTACAATGATCAGCAGCCAAAAGAAATGGACTGCGATGAATCCCATCCGACGCCAAATGAAAAAACGCAAGGCATCCAGTGGACAGAACGGCCAACTGGTGAATTGGTGGGCTGCTGGTTCACTCTGGCCCACAGTGAGTGTGTGCACTGTCAAGACAGCAAGCCCAATAAAGCTGACTGTCACGTACCAGCAAGTCAACCACGGTTCACTTTACTTGTCCAACATCCAAACCTGGCTGTTTTGGTCGATCACAAAAATTCAACACTTACAAGTTGTGATGATGAAGACAATCTACCTTCCCAATTTCTTTTGTGTACTTATCCGAACATCATCTTTGTCTTTGTCTTTTGGACATTTCTTTGACTATTTACTACCCAACTCAATAATAAAAATCACATACACCACCCCATTAAGGTGATGGTGGAGCTAGTGCAGCTGGTGCAACACTAAATACACCCATCGAGCACTGTCCAGCTGTGGCAGCCAGAAATTGCAGACTTATATGAACATTGATATAATTAGGCCCACTTTACACTAGGAGTCAGGGCCGATTTGAGCATTTTTGGCTTGTTGTTTGGCCCCAACTTACTAATAAATGCTAGAACATTGATGTCAGAATATTAATAAATGCTGGAACTTTGGCCCCAAGGGTTGCAAATTGGCCTCCCAAATTCAATGTTATCCTTTTTCCAGCCTTGGGGGCCAATACAAGCCCATAAAGTTCAGCATTTATTAGTAACTTTGGGCAGATTGAAAAGATTTTTTCTAGTGCAGCCTTGTAAAGCCCTTGTGGCTGATTTCCACTTTTCCACCAATAGGAATGCTTGATTTGGGTTGAACATCGGCCCTGACTCCTAGTGTAAAGCAGGCCTTAGTCTTTGGGTTAGTTGGCAATCAAGCTTTTCTTATGGGGATAGAGGGAAAGATTAGTCATTGAGTTAGTTGACAATCAGGCTTTTCTTATGGGGATAGAGGGAAAGATTGTAGTTTGCAGGCCTCCTCCCCTGCATGAAATGACATTTGATGGACACACTTTATTGTTCAAAATAACAATAAGTAAGACGCTAAACATTCCCACCCCCTTTCCAATGAGGTCCGCTTGGGCTTGTCCTTTGTGCCCTGCATTGTTTTGCACACAATCACTTGATTCATCTTTTGATGGTCTTTCTTTGCAGTGAAAAAATTTGATATGCTTTGCATGGGCTCATGGGATTTGAATCCACATCTGAACAGAAGTTGGATCTAATTGTTATCACTAACTTATTTCCTGTTGCACCAAAAAACTGCATTTGCAAAGTCATACTAGGTTTGGGCTTTGTTTGCCCATCCCTAGAGACATTAGGGATGAATCTGGATTAGTTAGATTCATCTCTAATGCCATTTTCAGTGATTGAAATTGGGTGCTGTTTCATGAAACTGGGTATAAATTCAGAAGATTTGCAGGATCTTATTCTGCTAAGGTTGATTTAATGAAAAATATGAGCACCATTGAAAGTGCGCAGGTAAGGGACGTAATAAACTGAGGGTGAAATTCCTGTGAGGATTAGTTTGGTCCCCTCTTTTTCCTGTGTACTGTTTTCATCCAGACTTTTGATTTCATGGCCAGTTTTGACAGAAGTGGGATCTAGTACTCGCACTTCGGGGTTCCTTATGGATAACTATAATATACAGTTTTCAGTTCATCTTCTCATTTGGAGGAATGTTCATCAAGTTTTTGAAGTCCTGTGAATTGTGAGCTCATTTTGTTGGAACATCATGGAACATTTCCTATTTTAACTATTATATAGCTATATATATGGCATGTAAATGATTTACACTTACACAAAGCTAGTGTAAATATTTGTCATATACATTTGCATGGTCCTGTGTAAATGCTTTGAGGTATGTAAGTGTATATATTATATACCCTTAATGATCATACCTCTTACAAATTCATATTAATTAGTTGTAGGTGCATCCCAAAGCTCAATCTCACTTTTCTCCAACATGCTATTTTGATTGGCATTTCACAAAAAAATCACGATATTTTGATATCTTGCGAATATTAGCATTTTTCTACCAATGTAGGAGACTATGATGGTGCTACCATAATACCTTTTCAGGTTCGGCATAAATTACATTATTTTTTAATTTGCCAATTGTTTTGGATATTAATAGTTAATTATGATGAAATTGTCTTCCATGGAAGTAAGCCAAAGTTTGATCCCAGAACAGCTCAATGAAAGTTTCAACACAATAACTTACTCACCACCTAACCACAAAAGCACTAAACTTCTCTTCTATGAACAATCAATTAAAATAAATAATTTTAATACAGAGCGCCGAAAGTTTCAGAATTCAAATTTTAACTGCTGGATTAAAAATTGAAAATTATATTAATTATGCCGAACCTGAAAATGTACTACAGTATTCCAAGGAATATCTTGCACATTTTGCCCCTCCTCATTGCTTGATTAGAGCTTTTATTATTACTACTACTTTTATTAGTAATATTCAATGATGACTTCTATTATTTAGTATTATTTATTATAGCTTTTACAAGAGCTTAGGTATTTATTGTGATTCGTATTAATTAATTTAATTAGTTACAGTCCATACCAAAGCACAAATGTTTTGATAACTTTTTTTTGGGGGTAATGGGCCTTTAGTTAGCCTATCACAAAAAAATTATGAAACACCCGCCCCCCTCCCCAAGTAGAAATCACAGTTTTTACATTGTTTTACATATAGTTGTGTAAGACCATATAATAGTATTTGTTGTACATTTACATTATTTCACATGGCTATGTAAAATCATATAAATGTATTTATTTTTACAGTTACACTATTTTAGAGAGCATACAAAAAAATTACACAGTTTTCCATTTACATGAATATTGATGGATATTATACTCTTACATAGAGTGTATTAAATCTTAAACCATTTATATGCACAACACCAGTTTCAAATTTGAACTTAGTAATTTGTTGTGATATATATTGTCTAATTCCACTCTTCAAATTTTGATGGTGTTTTCCTTGAACTGGTTGGGGTCACGTTTTGGCCATGTTTACACTGAGATCACTTTGAACAGTTTGGTCAGATCCAAGGCTTTTTTCAAATTAAAAAAAAGTCTCAAAGGAAAAGATACTAAGCACTTTTTACAGTCATGATGCTTAAAAAGAATGCAAAGATTGGAATTTCTGTCCCAGAACAAAATGGTTGTACAAGAGAATTGCTGAAGGACAATGGAGAGGAAGAAGAACAGAGGAGGCCCACAACAAGGGGGCTTAAAAATGGGAAAGAGGAGGGGTTAGCAATTAGCATTACCTATTATTAGTGTGCAACACAAGAAGGGAAAGTACAAAATTGCCTTGAGAGAATTTTACACCAATGCAAAATGCAAAGAAGAGGTCAAAATTGAATGAGAGGAGAGCATGAAGATCAGGTTGAGAGAGTGGTCAAGGGGGTAAATTTAGCACCCTACACTAACAATGAAACACACTCTTTGACATAACAGATGTAACAAAGTCTAAAGAAAATTATTCTAGAGTCGAAAGTAGCACTCCAAGGTATATAAAAGCTTCCAGAATGAAATCAGCTATAGAATATAAATTATGTACATATCATTGCCTAACTCTTGACTGGAAGAAGCAAATTCACAAGCAAATTTTAAGAGGAACAGGGAATGCTTAATATTTGCTTGATTATAATACAAGCATGTAATCAAGATATGCTTTTTGAGCAGTTAGTTCTGAGGGATGATCATCTGCCCAAAAACATGTTGTGCATATACTAAAATTGCACCCTAAAATTCTTTTTACTTTGAATTGGGTTCCAATAACAAATAACTACAAAAAAATAAATATTCTATAATAAATATCTGTGTTGTATTTACTTGTAGGATACAACTTGGGTATCTGATATGAATATATGATGCAACCTAGATATATGATATAATACCAACTCCAACACTGGAATTACCTGACAAGCACTTTAGATTAGATTTCAAAAGGATGTCATTTAGCTTACAGCTTATGTATGTAAGGCTGCTCTAAAGTTTGGTCCAAACAAATATCCAAAACCGTGTTTCTTTTGGAGCGAATTTTGTTCACATCGTGACAACAAACATAATTCCATTGTCAATTGTACAAAAGGACCTTTTCTTTAGAAAGAACTCAAAAGTCATCACATTTTGGGGGAAAAAAAGGTTAGAAGTTGCCTTTTTTTTTAAAGACAATGAGTTCCTGTCAGTTGCCAGAACTAGGCTCAAGTACTAAGGTGGACTGGCAATCATCCACAAGAGACATGAGCAAACCTTAAACAAAAAACAATAGATTGTGAATTGTACACAAGGACTTTTTTGGGAAAAAAAACACCAAAGTCATCACATTTTGAGAGAAAAAAGGTTGTAAGTTGCCTTAAAAAAAAAAAAGAGACATTGAGTTCCTAAAGGTTGTCCGAACTATGCTCAAATTTCACTCATTTCTCTTGACGATGATCACCAGTCCAGCTAAAGTACTTGACAAAATTGAAAAACAAAACCCTGATCCAAAACCATGCACTGTTTTTTTAATTGCAATAAGTTGAATCAACAGCCAGGACATCCATGGGCCACTACCCATTATTACCAAGCAAAATAACACCTAAAGTGGGGGGGGGGAGCAAGTGGATGTCTACATGAATTTGTGTATAAATACAGGCTCATCTGACTAAGCTGGAGTTGTTGGTCTAGAATTGGTTGTCTATTGAAGTTACAAAATGTTGTCTGTGTACATGAACTCATGAAAGTGGTTAAACATGTTTCTCTATATCTGGAGTACCTGATGTTTGAATACTATATTAACTCCCGTAAGAATGGAGAAATCCCCAAAACTCACAATTAAGAACTTAGCCTGAACAAGGTTATTAAAGCTTTTTTGTTGTTCAAGTCAAAGAAAGACTTCCAGATAAGGACTTACAGAACTGAGAAGAAAGAATGAACAACACAAAAAGTACAAAACTAAAACTGGAAGAAACGAGAAATACATAGCGTACACTTGCAGTATGAACAACAGTGGCTCACAGTCTCTCACTTCCTGTTCAGCCTGGACCGTCGACAGTAACATGTATGATATCGACTTATCTATCATAATTGCACCCCACCTAGTACTGACTTCATCAAAGGTTTTTGAATATCTATGATAAAAGAATGGGATGATATGATGAACAACACAAAAAGAGAAAAATTGTAGTTCTATTCAATTGATCATTCTTGCTGCAGACCTAATCAAGTCCCCAAGCTGATCATGTGAATCCTTTTGCATAGGTCTAGTGATTCAATCACCTGAATGGTTGCATACTTGATGGCAGAACAGATTCGTCACTTGGAACTTTTATTGGAGGAGACTGATTTTGATTGGGAGAATCAATTGGTGGGATAACTGTATCTTCATTTGGTCAAGACCAACAGGAACTATAATAATTGTGTCGTGAGCAGCAGATGATTGTAACAATAACTAGGATGAACAGTACTGCAACTCCTGCTCCTATTGACAACCCCACAATTTCAACATGACGTTTTGATGTAAACACCAGTTGAAATTTGCTGCATGTGCTGCAAGAACACACAATGCTTTCAAAGCTGCTTGTCAAATCAGTTTGTTCACATAGCCCTCCATTTGCAGGCAATGCAGTTGATCCACACCGCTGAGCAGCAGAAACAGGTGAAGTTGCATTCTGTGGAAAACATTGAGTACATCAACAACAGGGAATCAGATCAGGCCAAATCCATAACATATATTGCCCACAATACCCTAAGCCACCATTGTCTCTGAGGATCTGTTACAGATCTGCTGCTATCTTGAATCAAAATGCCAGATCCAAGTAGCATTTCTGTTGCTTGCTTCTCTACAATGAAACTTCACCAAGTAACACCAAATTTGCAAGGACAGAAACCCTGAACCCTTAACAGAGTCAAGGATTGAAGCTCAAGTTGTGGTTGAAGAATTACTCACCGGAACACTACAATTCAGTTGATTTAAAGTAGCAACGGTAGGGTAAATGCTACCCTCATTTGTTCGGTTTGGTAAAGCATATTTCACCGGATCTGTCGAGTTGCCAAGTTCATCAATGTACACATCTATACCTGCTACTCCCAGCAACTGTCCATCGGCTCCAAAAGCTGCAATTTTCAAGGTTCAAGACCACAACCCAACAATATGTTACACATTTTTCTTTTAGCTAGACTGAAAGAGATGTTCCCAACCCCTGGAACAAGAAAACTCAAAATTCTTCTGTGAACAACAGTTTGGTCATGTCCATACTCAAGTCTTAATTAGCAAGAGCTGGATCTATGCAGAATTCAGAATGATTTAAAAGCTTGATATGGGTTTCAGAGCTGCAGGATCTTGCCTGGAAAAGTGACAGATGTGATGTATGTGCTGATTTCACCAAAGTCCAAATAGAGATTGGTCCATAAAAGGTTTGCCAGCAAAAGAAAGAGCAACCATATGTGTGGAAGCCAGGTATGAGAAGTAGGATTTAATTGCATATAAAGGATTGTTCAAATCTTGTTCAATCACCTCAAATGTGCCACCAATGCGACATAAGCTGCCCAGAAGTGGGCTGTTGGACAGATATACATTGTTATAATTGGCTTGGGGAAGCTTGTAAATCAGCACCTTAACTCCAGCAGTTTGTAGCTGAGTCTCTGGTAGTGTGACATTTTCAGAGTAGACAAACCACGCATCTGTCAACACCACAATAACCTGGTGGTTCAGAGCAATCAATGAATTGGATCAATGAAAGGAAACTGAGGATAAACCCAAAAGTCTAAACCAGGTGCTGCACCTGATTAGTGGGTGAAAACATGGTAAAGGAGACTGCTTATGATCCTTGTAACATAAAATGAACTAGATTCATGTCAACATAATTTCATATAAACCTAATTTTAAGCATGAAAATTCCAAAACACACTACTTAGATCCTTCTTTTGCCAAAAACGCCTAATTGTATATTCCAAGTCTAATTGTCTGTCAGTGTCAAGCTAGAGTAGATAATCAATAACATGTGTTACCTTCGAAGCATAAGGACTTGCGGCTTTAAAGTTTGAGAATGCAGACTCAATTGCAGCTGTCAAGTTTGAAGGGCCTTGTTGATTGGACCCATTTTGATTGAGGAATGCAGTCTCCAATGGATCCAGCTCAGGGTGATCATTCGGGTCTGAGGTAACATTGCCTTTGACAAGCACCTACTTGAGCACAAAAATTTACTAGACACCCTTAGATACCATATAGCTCTGAATTGAGTAATCTTGCAATTCTACACTAGTCTTTAATGATGAACCCAGTAATTTTAGGCTTATGGGCACATGACATAAAGCATTTAAAGTTTTTTCTTTTGTGGTCAGAAAACCAAGTCACAAACCAGGAAGAGCTCCACTTATGGAACTTTGACAGCACACTGAAAATGTAGCCAGCAAAAGATGTTGTTCAAATCAGGATATGTAGAAGATCTCTAGCTCTAGATGAATGAGAACTAGTAGGAAACAATTTTTGTTTACTTACAGGACCACTGGCAGACAGCTCGGAACTTCCACCACTGTTGAACATAATGATGTTGACATAGTCTTGGCCAGAGACAGTTTGGAGCAGTTGTTGCGTAATGATCTGAGCCCCAGCCAGATAAGTGATTGGCGATTGAGAGGCAGCAGATAGTGTATTGGTCATATAAGGCCCATCATCAATAAGCACAACTAAAACCTTTGTCACAGATATGCCTGCTCTATACCTAGATATATATGTATATTACATGTCAACCAAGCAAGATCATCAATCAATTGGTCAAATTGAATCAACAATTTCAACTGATTTTTAATAGGCTTTCTAGTAGCACAAAATGCTCCCATTTCAAGCCTCATGAATCATGATGTCTACATATCTGATTATACTCAGAGATTTAAAAGAAACTTGCTTTTTAAATAGGATTTAAATATTGTGCATTTTCTGCAGGGGCGTAAATTATACACTCTGTTGAAGATCTCTGAACTAAACTAATACTTCAGTTTCCAATTTTCCATTTGAACAGTTTGTGACCATCTTAAAGCTTCACATGAATATCTACAAGTTTAGGATCTTAGCTAGAGAGGGATAAATTTACCAAGGTTGAATTCGCAGGTCATAGTTTAGGCAGTCACTCATGTTTTCTTCCTGCAAAACATGGTCAATTAATTTTAATTGACTTAATGTTCAACATAATGATTTTTCAAGAAGATCATCTTTGTTGTACAAGTCATTGATCACATCTTCATAACTACAGATCTTCTTTTGCATGACTATAGGGACCTAGGAAAATTTACATCTACCATGAACTTAGTGGAGAAAATTACAGAAACTTGCTCAAGTTTGAATATGCCAGAGCTGGAGAATTTGCAGAAAACTGATTCTGAACCAGTCTGGAGAATTATTTATACTACCAAGTTCTTAATTGCTTCACAGGGTTTGGTCTATTTAGCTAGATAAGGTATTTGATAGAATGCAGTACATGTACAGCTCAGTGTAATTGGTTTAATAATGCTTACCCTGCCAGGGAATCCGCGAAAAGATCCATCAACAGCTCCAAAGTACAAAAGAATGAAACTTGTGGGTGCAGAGATGTTTCGGAATGTAGGATCCAGCTGCCTTTGACTGCAAATACTGTTGCTTATCTCCACTGGGAGACTCGATAACTCCGTGGCTGCCAACTATGTCAATGCAGATCAACTCAATATAGATTTATGGCTTACTATCCACATGGTCCAAGCACTCAGGATCTGGTCCTGTATCTTATGTAAAGCTGCAGTTGTGGATTCAAATCTAGTTGGAATAAGCAGCAGGATGTGTGGATTCTCTAGAAACCTAGCTTGAATGTTTTCTACCTAGAGCTAGTCGACTTGAGAAATTCTTCTTTTAGGTAGTACCTTATGTAGCTTTTGCTATAGTCTGCTCGCAGTTGTGTACAACTGCCATTGCCTGACTGAGACGTGCAGTATTTGTTCTTTGTCACATCCACACACTGGAAACTCTCCCCAAGTAAAGGCCAGCATGAATATCGGGAGCAGTTACCCGAGCCGCTGCATGACTGGACTAGCTCTGTTTCAAATCCCCCGGCAAACATGAAATTATCTGAAGATTGTCATCAGATTATTGTGTACATACCTAATCTTCGACTGCCGCATAATTTGTGTATAAAATAGTATTCTCAAGCTTTTAGATTTGCTAGCTCTGTGTGTGGGAGAGAGAGAGAGAGAGCTCCCGCAACAGTTGCAGTAATCTCTTTGCTTACCGCATGTTTGAGCGTCATTCACCTCCACTTGCTTAGCAATTAACACCACCTGCGTCTCTTTCTCATCGAGGAAGTCACTCCCTGCGTCCCCTTGTACCCCCGGCGCTGCTGTGAGTAGAGCCCATATTATAAGGGCCGCCACCAGAACTCCTTGTATTGGAACAACTGAACGTGCTGCACACGACCACCTGAAGCTGGTTCTTCCCATAACACCCGCGCTTGCTGGAAGTTTTGCTATTCGGATCCCACTATCTAGCTCCTCAGGCACAGCTTGATCACACCTGGAGAAATCGCTTGATGTTTTCAGCTCCTGATCAGCTTCAACAGCTACCTAGTCGGAAATTTTCATAACTATACCCAGACCTGTGGACTATGGTCTGTAGGAAGAGCGGACCCACTAGTTCGACTCGAGTACTTAACATAATCTTCAAGTTTCCTCCTGCCTTGAGTTGATAGACTTTCTTGAAATTTTTTGCCAGAGCGAAATGCATGAACAGATCATTATTCTTCCCACTAGACAACGTAGAGGCTCCTCTAGATTCCACCGCCTGGCTGATTGGGTATGGGAAGAATCCTCCAACAATTCTTTAAAATGTCAAAACTATTATGAATAAAAACACCTCCTCGATTCATTCATTGATCAAATTGGATTTTGTCCATCCCCAATGTTGAATTTTGTGGTTTAAAATTCTTTCAAAAATATGGGCGAACAGAACAAGCAAAATTTTTAACAATATATGGGATACCTTTACCCCATTAAGATCAAAAGCATGTTCTTACAAAATCAACCTATCCTGCAAAAAACGATAGAAACTTGAAAGTTTGAATCTTTCACCATTTACACATCCACCAAGCTGCCCACAACACACGTTCCAAAACAATTTATTGAAATCACAAACAACTTGTAACAATTAAAAATTAGAAATTCTACAGTTATAAAAGTCCTTTACAATAGGTGTTTTCCTTTTATCAAGTTTCTCATACATCATTTTCAAGTTTGACACCTCAATGTCAAATAATTAATTTAATTTTCAATTTTCAATTTGATGGTTAAAATTTGAATTCTGAAAATTTCGGCACTCTATATTAAATCTATTATAACCAAACGTTTACAAAAGAAAAATCTAGTGCTTTTGTGGTTTCTAGTAAGTTACTCCTAGAAGCCACTTGAGGAACAGGTTCATGGATCAAGCTTGGTTGGCTGCATGCATTTTTCAAATTTTTGTCACAACTAACTATTAATATCCAAAAAAATCAGCAAATTAGAAAACAATTTATTTTATGCCAAACCTAAAAAGGTACTATGGTAATGTGACAACCATCAATACACATGTGGATATTTTGCCTTCCAATAATGTCTTTAAACTTCTTTGTAATACTACACAACTACCCCCATTAAATGCATTATGAATATATTTAAGAAATAAATTGTGCGTAAATGCATTGAAATAATTATCTTCACGTACTTCCTAATGGTTGACATCCCATATTATTAAAGTGGTTTGCCATGTTTTCACAAGGGTGTCCATGTGCCAACTTAAAAATAACAACTTCCAATGTATGTAATAGTAACTTAACCCATTGGTTGATAGTGCTTCATATTATGTAAAGTGTCAACCCCAATAACAAATCCTAAAAAGTTAGATAAGTGATTATATGATAATTTTCTATGTATTTTCTATCCAAGATCTCAAGGGATGTGAACAAAACTAAACCCCTACACAACCCCTAGGTGAATAGTTTGACAAGGTTCCAAAAAAAACCTTCTACCACATGAAACTAGATGTTGGTAATTAATAGCCATGAAAATCGGCAAAAATCATGAAACAATAGTAGGTTCATTTGAACATGATAATCTTTTGCCATCTACAAACACAAGAATGAAAACACAAAAAAGACCACCCAAAATATTAAACACATCACCACATCCATTTTTACAAAAAAATTCAATAATATTCGTTTAATGGGCACCCACAAAAAACAAAAACATTTTACTAGAATGTTATAATAGCTTAGAAATTCTAGAAGAACAACCATGATCACAACCTTTGAAAAAAGGGGGAAAACAAAGTGCATAATTAGAACCCAACCCGTACATTATTGCTTTTAATTACCCAAAAGGGGGGTGATTTTAGTCCACAATTAAAATTATCCAAAAAACAAAACCAAGGATGCAAAAAGACCCCAAAGTCAACTTTTCAACTCCTTGGAAGTCAATAGGCCAAAATGTTGTCATTTTTCATAAGATGATTTTTGGACCCTTCAAGGATAGGGGTTTGGTTTGACCTTTTTGTTTGTGAGAACCAAGTTGGGAAGTGGGTGCAATGATAATTCAGGTACCATTACATGAACCATAACACAATCAATACAAAACTTTATCTAAACAACATCCGATTCTTAACACAAAATCTCGTTTTTAAATGTTAAACAATGTAAGGTGAACTATGGGTGGCAACAATTAATTAAACAAATTTTGAATGTCCTATTATAGTATAAACAAAATGGAATGTAGGATTCCAAGACATTTCCACAATGATGATAACTTATTTGATTAGTTTTACATACACCTTTAGTGAATGTTTTAATAATGAAAAATAACAACAACAAAAAAAATTGATAGATATATCAAGGGGTGAGATGTACATGAAATACTAATTGAGGAAATTAAGAAATTGGTCAAATCATCACAAATTTATTAAGCTTCATATGTTTGTACAAATTACATGCCAAATTTGATTTCATGGATTTGTACAGAAATTGTATGAATTTCATGCTATGGTTAATATGAATGTTATTTTTATTTATTCAATCTCTTAAATAATCAAACAAATGAAAAAAAATTCTTAAATGACATATGTGAATGTTCATGTTTAATACACAAAAATTACATAGTTTTATGCAAAATTACATCATGATAATTACATGGATTTAGTTAAAATGTAAATTGTATGTACTTCATGTCAAAACATCATAAGTAAAAAAGACACATCATCTAAATTTAAATAACATATATATATTTTCCTGCCATTTTTACACTTTGAAACCCATGAATTTTACAAACATATTGTTTTACAATCTTCACACAAATTCTATTGAATCAAATGATGTTGGAAGTTTGTGATGTTGTGTTTGTTGTAAAGGATATGTGAGTAAAAGGGAAATTGATGTGTATTTTGAGGTTCATTCATTGTAAAAGGAACCAAAATAATTATTAAATGCAATGAATTTTATATTTTTATTACTATGAAAAACCACCATCAATTGTATTTAATGCATATTTGGCTATCATTTGAAATTTTGTTTGTTTGTTCATGAAATTAAAATTCTATGAATTTGGAGTCATTTCATTATGTTATCAAAGTCCTTTGCCATGCATAAAACACTTGTTGAACAAATAAATATGATACGTAATATTTTTTAAATCATGACTCTAAAAATATCTTGTAATATATTTGCATTTAAATTTTTTTAAGAATCCACACTCCTTGAAAGATTCAAATGTGAATTTGAAAGTGAAAATCATGGAAGGAGTTGGGGTACGCTCCTTAATTCGCAATGCTTTGAGGGTAGAATGGCGTGTTGGAGTTCCGAGATGGGGACTAGTATGAGTGATAAGCAGTCAATTACACAAACCTGCACTACAAGTTGGTTTGTGCATGGTTTTAAAGGCTTTCCAATAGTATAAAGAACTCTTTCATCCAATGAACTTTGACCCTTGAAATATTTCTTTGAAAATTTGAAACAATATAGTGATTCTTACTCCCAAAGTGGGAGTCCACTTGGGAGTGTGAGTTCATTCCTTCACACCCCCGCAAGTGCAAATGTGACTCTCAGGTTGCAGTTTTAGCCCGCACCTTTCCATGTTTTTACCTTGGTTGTGAGCCCAAGGCCAAGGTCATGACATAAAACATCTCATCCTTAAACATACTCAACTCCCTTGTTGTTTACCTTTCATCATGACTCCTTGCATCAATCCATTAATTAAGTTTTTTCATATTGTGACTAAAACTTTACAAAAAGGATCATATCATTAAAGGTGTTCAAAGTTGGATTATCTCTTGCTTAATTTTTTGTAATAAGTGACTATCTTGATTGTTCACTTAGTTGCATAATGATTCAATTTTTTTCTAATCATTGATAATTGAAAGGTCTTTCGCATTAATTAATCATGTAATAATTGCATAATAACCTCTAAACATTCACCATGAATTTTGCTAACCTCCAATACATGCACATCAATGGAAGAATCTTTCATTATGTTATATGAATAACATTGCATCATTTACATGTATTTTTATTATCCCTCACTATGTGGATGGTTAGAAATAAATATGATAAAAACTAGTTCATCTCCCATATATCAAGAAAAACCAAGCTTCAAATATGAAACAAAACTTAGAGTATGACTAATTATTCAAAAAAAATCCTCCACTAGAATTTTTAAATATTTGATGATCAATAATGTGAAACTTCTTTTTCTTGGACACACATTCAATGTCAATAATTGGTTATTAAATAACAAGTTATTTTCTTTTATTTTTATTATCTGCATATCATACATGGTAGATTTTGATGCCTACACAAAAACCCATTAATTTCACTGAAACCATATTATTTGGGGTGCCATTCTAAACCCCACTTTAACAAATATTTCATTTGCGATGCTAATTGAAATTATGTGTTATGTGCCATCTCCTTTAAGTACCAATCTAAATTAATATCCTACTTGACATTTCATTTTGGTACTAATCTAAAAAGCATGGCCTTAAAGGACACTTGGTTTAGGTTACCAATTTAAACCATAAAAATGAAAAATGTGGAAACATTAACTGTGTGTGAAGTTGGAGCCTGTGGGTCAATGGAGCTGCTTTGCTTTGCTTTTAAAGGGGCATGTATATGGTGACTATTACCAATCAAAATGCTAGGCTCTTGAACTAATGTATACTAATGAACCGGATAACCATGAACATAACCAACAACATGGTTACCATTCTCTCCCGGATAATCCTTTTCCTAGACTACTCTTGAATGATCTATTTAAGTGACTGGGTCTAAGCATTCACCTGAAGGGTGGTCAAGTAGAGGTGAGGGCGAGGGCATCTCATTGGTTTCAGCACAGAACTCTGGCTGGTTGTGACTAAGACTAAAACAAAACCAACCGTGACAGTAAGAAATCGATACACCAATTATGAGTAGTACTAGGAGGCCTCCAACTATTGAACCCACTATTTTTCCTACAAGTTGCCCAGTATTTGATACAAGTTGCCCAGTATTTGATGTACTCTTGTTCATTGTTATGCAATCACCACAACAGGCCCGCTCTGATGATGTGCTCGTGAAGTCTGTCTGGGGACAACATCCTCCATTACCACTACCATCTTGGGTCACTGATGGACATGATTCAGCAGAAGCGTTGCTTTTAGATGTCTGTCACAAATTACATCAAGAAGAAGTAGAATTAAATGATATGAGTTGGCAGCCCATAATTGGTTGACAGAAAATGTCTTCCCCGACATTGTTTTACTTGATTTTGGAAAATGTAAAAACCCCAGTTCTAAAAAACTAGAATGAAGTTGTGTCCCAGATCATGAAAACCTAGACAGAAAACGCTAAACATTGATTGAGTTGTTTGAATGAGTTATAATTTACCTCCAAACTACAATTGAACTGAAGAGGAATTGAATTGTTAAGAGGAACATAATTCCCGACCACCCTTTGATGCAATGCATCTTGAACTGATTGTGCAAGCGTTCCAAGCTCTACTATGAACACATCAATACCCGCCACACCAAGTAGCTCCCCATTGGAATCGAAGGCTGCATTTTCACCACCCAAAAGTCCCTCACATAACATCACCAAATAGGTTCAATATGATGCCATGCTAGCATTTCAAACTCCACTTCAGACATGCAAGTAACAAGGAAAAAAATTCAGCATTTCAACATTATAATTATTGTATCAATAATTCATTAGAACTTCTATTATCTGCAACATGGCATGAATGTGGTTCCAGGCAAATCAACTTGGGGTTTAGATGATACAGTTAATATTGAAATCACAGCCCTTAGGGGATTTTACCTGGATATGTAACAGTAATGCACGATGATCCTTCAAAGAAAGAAGAATATACATTGCTCCAATAGGGCTTCTGGTTTACTGCAACAATATGGGTATTGGCAAGGAAAGAATAGAAGGATTTTATCGCAAATAAAGGGTTGTCTAAATTCTGGGATATGACCTCAAATGTTCCATCGACTTCACAAATTTGGCTCGGTAGGTTTGAGCCTCTCTCCAAGTATGGGTCATCATCTGCTGTAATTGTTTGCAACATTTTGTACACAAATACTTTGGCTTTGTTGGATGAGATCTCATTGACTGGCAGGGTTTGGTTTGGATTCCCAGTGGTAGCAAACTGGCCATCCGTCAATACAATAATAATCTGCAAATCAGAATCATTGTTGGTCAACATTGCACATCATGATAATTGCACAAAGCTCTCATGGCTTATAAGGAATATTGCCACTTATTGGTGGTTCTCCTCCAATGTTTGAACATATCAAGGATTGAAGTTTGATCAATGTCTTATAACTTTTGTCACATTATGGATGGTGACTCATTTACAACATGGATAGCATAGTGGAGATCGTACTAGTTGCAAACTGGAAAGTGCATTTGATTTTGAGTTGTAAATATGTGAATTACGCATCACAATGTTGTTTCTGATGCCTAGTCAGTTCTTTCCAAGTTCATCTTGCTTTTTGATACATAATTTACCAATATGAATTGCAACACAAAGTCATTAAAATTCCTAAAAAGAAAATAATACTTGAAGACTTTCTCTTGTTGGCAATGAGGTGTTCACAAAGTACAATATATGGTGATCTTTAAATTTGACATTTAAGGGGTTATTATAGATTTAAGTTATATAACACATATGTTATATTAGGTGTATTGTGATGGCTAGAACTACATATAAACACAAAGTTCATCAAATCCATGATGATTGAAAATCAAAGTAGCATGGTTGTAATTTGAAGCTCTATATTGCCATTTAATCTTGGTAATGCCTACAATATTTGGGTTAGAAATTGGTTAGTTAATTTGGGGTTTCTTGACCAAGTTCCATGACTATTGTTCTAATGATACTACTGAAACACATGTAACACAATAATACCTAATGACTTAATTTATTGATTTGAAATTTCATAGAACTTGTACCTTCAGATATTGTGGAGTATTGGTAGGGAAATATGTGAGCGCAGCTCCAATAGCAAGTGTCAAATTTGATGGTCCAGTTTGATTGGATGCTCTTATGTTGGTCAACTTATCTGTCAACCCTTGTAGTTCTGAGGAGGTGTTGTCACTTAAATACACCTATGCGCAAAATCCAACAATAGTAGCCAACTTGGGTTATGCATAAATTAGAACAAAGTTCATCAAGAAACAATTCTTGCAAAAGATAAGAAGGAAATGACAATTTCATACTTATGAACTTAATTGCAATTACAGTGTCATCATGGGACACACTTGTAATTTGCCAATGGTCGTGCAACAATAGATTAAATACTAGGATCTGTGCATATTTTATCATCATAATTGTTGGAACTTATGGACATGGTCAAAGCAGGACGTTTTGATTGCTGATATATCATAGATATAATTGATAGAATTCTAGAAAGAATATCATGATTAAGGAAGATTTATCACTCATGTTTGATATCAACTTGTTCACAAATGAGAATTATCTGGTATAATTATTCAAGTCAAATGAAGCAGTCATTTACTTAGTACCCTCAATCAAATTGTGTTTTAGAAAGGCATGTAAAAACCTTACTGCATTTGTGTTAAGTGGCGAAGCTTGGGCGTTGTCAAATGTGAGAATGTTTACATAGTCTGCTTGTAAGAGAGTTCCCAAGAGAGCCATGGAGATGTTCTGGGAAGCTTGCAAGTAGGAGTAGCTCAATAAGAAGGGTGTCAATTGATCGTCCATTGTAGGTGATACATCTATTAGGACAATCACATATTTTGCCACAGATATGCCAGTGAGGTACCTGAACAAATATATCACATGAACTTATCATTATCAACAGGTGCAACCTTAAAGGACATGTGCTGGGTTGACTGCTCCATCTCTTCAATACAAAGTTGTTCTTCATCCACCCACCTTGTTCAAAACCCTAGAAATGGCAAATATATTATGGATTTCAATTTGAACACATGTATGTATCTACGATGTGAAATTGACAAGTTAGCCATAATTCAATTGCAATGAAATTCAATTGAAATTAATTAGGCAATCAAGATAATTTACCAAGGTCGAGTTCTTGGGTCATATGTAACACAATCATCAGGGCTCACTTCCTGCATGTTTGATTCAAATAAAGTTTTATTAGAATTGCAAGAATTTCAGTTTCACATCATGTCATGCAATATAATAATATGTTATACTTAATGCTTATGGAGGAAACCTATGGTCAGTTCAATTATCAATTTTTGTAATTTAAATGCTAGAGCTAGGCAATTGAACAAATCCATTAAAATTTCCTTTTGAGAACCAAATTGTCTAGATCTTAAACTTCAAATAAACTATCAAAGACTTAAGAGAGTAGTAATGAATCTTCACCCTTCCAGGATAAGCCCGCCAAGTCCCATCAACTGAACCAAAATATACCAAGGTGAAAGTGGATGCATTTGACATAGTTGCAAATGTTTCATCCAATGGCTTTTGTGTGCATACAGCGTTTGTGATCTCACTTTGTACATCAATGTAATTTGTAATAGGAGGCAACCTGACATCAACACCAAGGACCTGTACTTATTGATTCTTCAAAAACCATGATGTTGTACTCATAATTTGGTGAAGTAACAAAGTTCAAGTAATTGGTACCAAGCTTATGAAGTGAGGATGATGGTTACAAATAAGACAAGTAGTTTTGGAGTCAGTAAATTTAGGACTTGTAAGGTTTGAGGATTGAAATTTCTTCAATGAAGATTTGGTTCAAGGAAGGACTCCTTCCAATTTAGTTATCAAATCTGTACCATGTTCAAATTTCAGACTACAAATCTTTCTGTGTAGCCCAGTAAAACCCTAGGGTGGGGGCATTCCCAAAATAAGAGGCATGGGACAAGGTGGTAGCCGAGTCTGGCCTCACATTTTGAGCAATGTCCCCCACTCATGCGCTTTACCCATGGTAAAGCATGAGATGAGCATTATCATAAACATAAGCCGATCACAAGGTCCAAGGGTTCTTACTTCTTACACATACTCCTTAAGAGTACCTGTCCTCAAGGATTTACACCTATAGGTAAGCATAATGTCCCTCTGGCCATTCTTGTGGAATATGTGTAAAATCCCTCTTCTTTTCTAGGAGGGATGTTCATGGATATAAGCTGCCCTCCAAACATAAACTAGGAAAATTTTTAAGAAACTGTAAGGGGATGGATTATAGGGTCTGGTATAGTTGCAGGTTGCAGGGAAATCAATCAATCTCTCAATTTACAAAACGAATTGCAAAGCAATGATCAGGAAGAATCCTTAATATAGATCTAGATCCATTTAATTTATAGCCTGGAATGAGAACCAAATCTTCAAAGAAGAGATTCATCTTGGGGGCAGCGAGCAGAATCAGCTAGAGCTAGACTTGGAATGAAGTTCCAGGTTTTTGGAGGTGTGTTGAAACATTGGTTTCAGTTGTTTTGAGAGTTGACTTTGTACTAGTATATGATTCTGTGATCAACTGCACATGGAGCAAAAATGGGAAAATTGGAATAAAACATCGAAATATTGATCCCACGATTAAATCCTCGGGGAGTTTTTTCACTATGTTTTGTTTATTTTTCAACTTGAATTCGTCAGAGGAATGCCAAAAGAGTTTCTTGTGAGTCTTACGTTACATAGCTTTGGTTGTAGTCGGCATTCATTTTGCGACAAGAAGAGTTCAAGTCTGGTCCCGTGCATAATGGACTGTTGGGCACCGTGATACATTGAGTACTCTCGTCTAGCAACGGCGCGCATGCACAGCGTGTGCAATTTTGAGTAGAATTGCAAGTCGAAATCAACTCTGAAAATTTACCGACAACAACAACACCAATTGCCACCGCCCGCCCGCCCAAACACGAATATCAAATTCCAGTAATGAAGCTGCTCGTGATCAAGTGTTGTGGATACATCCTCATCATCATCATCATCATCAGCAGCAGCAGGCAGGCAGGCTTCTCCATATTTTCATTTTTCCTTGTTTATCACTAGCTTGATCACTACTCTTCGAACTTGCTATTGATCGACATGCTCCTACAAGTAGCGACGAAGCGCCCCAATTAATTATATGTTTTGGCTAAGGACCTCACAAGACACGAAATCCCAGTCCAGTGCCAAGATGGAATATTCTGCTTGTACCGAATTAGATCATCTTCCTTCCTTCCTTCTTAGAAACCAAATGGAATGGATCATGTAGAAATCGATAAGAAGACGACGGCGACAAGAAAAAAGTATCTACTACAATGCACCTACCATCTAGTAAATTAAGCAGTTAGCCCATCTTTGTGAAAGGAATGAATGAATTCATGAAGTCTGGCAAAATGTATAATTACCGCAACTGTTGGCTTGGTTAGCTTGTGCCTGTATGGCTATGGATTTCACTTGCGTCTCTTTCGTGTCCAAGAAATCGCTCCCTTCATCCCCAGCTACTAGCTCCATCGTTACTAGTCCTGCTGCAGCAGCAGCTACTAGGACCAAACACACAAACAACAAATAATTTACTCCCCGAGCACCTGGACCTGGACCATGATGAGTCCTCCCACCAACCCGATCATAATGAGTCCTCAAGCTGCAGAGTTCCATGTTTCAAGTATGAAAAGATAGGGGGAGAGAGAGCTTGAGCTCTTGCAAACACACACGCCCCTAGACGACAACAAGTCCTCCAAAAAAACAGTGGCGAAGATCCGTCGCGCGCGCGTCAGTTGATGTGAACGTAAGAACGTAAGAACGGTCACTAAGCGCGAGAGTCGATGTAGAACGGTCACTGAGGCACATCACGAGTGTCAGCTCTAGTTGAGCTTGACATCTCAACAAAGTATCGATGCGTCAACAAATCCCGAATAACTTCAAAAGCATCGATTGCAAGATGGTTCTGTAGTCACATGTGCATTTCCCCCACATTGGACAGTCATGATAGAAGTCTTGTATCAAATGCATTGCCCCAGATGTACATATTTTTCCCTCAATTTTGATGTGGGTCCAATGACGATAGACATACATCATCTCTGGATACACGTGCTTCGACCATACTTGTTGGACAAGTTTACTTTGCACATAACTGACAAGGGTTTCTTTTGAGGGATGTGTGATGTAGCCAAAGTGGTAATCATCCAGAAAATAATTTTAGCCAAATTTTTCTTTCAAAGATTTTGTTAGATGTGAAGGTAGAAAGAAAACAGAATCTTTCTATATTCTTGGCTACCTTCTGGAAGTTCACTTAAGACATTGGCAATTTGGAATTTTTTAATTCAAGATCCTTTGCATTTGAGCCATTTTTGCCACGAAAAATCCTTAGTATAGATTGAAATCATATTTTTCAGGTCAAAATTTGGCAAAAGTTCACCAGTAAAAAAAACACTGTAGCTATCAAGTTGCAAATGGTTGAAAACCAAACAAAGACCTTCCCTATCTAGTATCTATTATGTAAAAGCCCAACCAAACCTTTATAGGAGCAGGCATTGCTTTGATGAAAACCAAAGACCAACTCCCACCTTTTCATGTTTCAAACCCCAACAAGTCTTTGACATTTAATGCATCTTGTATTGTCTACAATGTGGACCCATTCTTAATTAAGTATCCTCCATTCATTTGGCTATAGTTCTCTAATTTCAACTCCCCCTTGGTTGAATTTGATCAGTGTGGGTTGACAATTAGGAGAAGTGCACATGAAAAAGGGGGATCATCCCTTAATTAAATAGTCCTTCCTCATATCACCACACAATGGAGTTGACATCAAAAATGATATTTCTACCTTTCCAATAGAGTTGGAAACCATCAATTTTGGTTTCAATTAATCAGAACCAAATCATAAAAAGTTTGATTATTATTAAAAAAGTCTTGTCCTTTTCGACCTTACGTTTGTGACTAGCGATATGACTAGTGTTCAAATCAATTAATTTTGCAACTTTGATTGTTGCAGTCCCACATGTCCCCAAGTTGCAAGCACTTGCCATCACAAATGTAACTAAATTTGGCATGTGACAATTTGTAGTCGCAAATATAATTATTTATTATAATTTTGTACATTTTGGATGAAAAAGTGAATGAAAAGTGAGCTCATATCAATCATAGTTGATCACATCCAATGACAAATAGAAAACCCTTTTTTAAACAAATTTCGTATGTATTATTGAGCTTACATAACAGTGTTTTGTTGTAAATGCTACCATTGATTGTGTGATTAAATTTTGCATTTAGATGAATAGATGAATGAAAATGTGAACTGGATCGATAATTAATAAGTGTGTTGGTAAGTTATAAATGGGTAGGTTGTAGGTAGCTCAAAGATAGATATGGGCTTAGTAATATGTAGGTAAGTAGGCTGGAAAGGTATTTGGGCGATGTTAGGTTAAGTACGTAGGTTGAATGAATAACTAAATTAGGCAAGCTAGGTGCAATGTATGTATTAAGCTAGATAGGCTAAGTAACAAGTTAAGTTACCTAGCCTAGGTTATATAAACTACTTAAATAGCTAGGACCTAAGTAAGAAGGCTACATAATTCGATAAGTAGGTAGCTTAGGTACACTAAGCTATGAAATTAATTATATTAAGTAGGTAGGTATATAGCTAGAATGGTACTTAGGATAAAAGGGTAGTGAAACTAGGTATGTTACACTAGGTAGGTACCAACGCTAGCCGAGTATTAAAATTTTCTAATACCTGTTAAATCCGATTTTTGCAAAATAACTTATAAAAAATTCTAATTTTTTTCTTTTTTTAAATGAACATTATACACCAGGGCAATGTGTCAATTTATTGTTTAAAAAAATTTAACCAATTCTCACAGTGCTGGTTCTCATAAATTTGAAAATAGTTGATTATCCTTTGACAATTTTCACAACACAATTATTATTTTTTTAAAATTAAAAAATCCTAATCAAAATTATTTTAAAATATTTCATTTATTTCATTTCATAAAAATAAAAAAACCATAAACAATAAAAGTTTCCATAAAATAAGGACAACATATCATCAAAACTCTGAGTTTGGTCATGCATGGGGTGAGATTCCTTTGAAAAAACCTGAAAAAAATACATTAGCATTCAAGGAGGGGTGAAATTCAGAAAACCATCAATTTTTATGTCTTTCCTTTTTTCGTAAACACCTACTTGTACAACTACAACAATTAGTCTCAAAACCTAGTGCATTAAATGCTAAAGTTCTAACATTTCATACTGAGATTTTACTTTGCGGATACTACTGAAAGAAGGGAAGGGGGAGGGGGTGAAAGGAGGCCCAAAGATAGGGTGAAAATAGGGTGACTTAAAGCATAACTCTAATGTTACAAACAAATTTTTTTTTTAATAATCTATTATTTAGAGTACACAGTACCCTGAGAATCTAACCCAGGTAAAGGGGTTTTATTTCACCTGGGTCTCAATATTGTTAATTTTAATCAGGTTTTCAGTCCGAGTATCACTAAAATTGATACCCTGAGAAGTTCAGATAAGGATACTTAAATGATATTTGAGTAAATACTCGAAGATATTTTTGATACTCGCCTAACATTGATAGGTACTTGGGCTCTAGATAACTAAGCTATATTAGGTAGCTAGGCCATGTAAGCTAGGTGGATTAAATAAGCTAAGTAGGCTAAGTGTTTAGGTAGGTTAAGGTTTAAATATTAGGTAAGTCAATTAGCTAAGGAACTTAGCCTAGGAACAAACTAATTTTCACACCAACATTCAGTTTTTTTTTTTATTGGTGAATTTTTGCAAACATTTGACCTGAAAAATGTGATTTCAATCAATAGAAACGATTTTTTCATGAGAAAAATGGTCCAAATTTGCCAAATTTGAAAACACCAGATTTCTACAATAAGTTCCAGTAGGTAGCCAAGAATATAGAAAGATCCTGGTTTTTTTCTACTTTCATATCTGGCATGTAGCCAGAATTGGCTAAAATAATTTTATGTATAGTTGCCATCTTGGCTACATCACAAAATCCTTAAAAAAAAACCCCTGCCAACATTCCGCGCACCTTATCCAAAATTTGATGCACAAGCCATTTTACTGTTGGGGATCCTCAAAGGAACAACTTTGAGACTCTTCTTGGATTTTAGGGCCATCCAAATTTAAACTGGGCCCCCAGAATCCAGGAAGAGCCAAATTGTTGTTCATTACCATACATAAGGAATTCTTCAAGGGACCTTACAAAAGTGAGAGATCCCAGAAAATCTATCTTCTACTTCTGTAAGGTCCCTCAAATTATGCCCTGGGATAGGCTTTCAAATACAAAGACCAAATATGAAAAGTTCCTCATTTATTTTATTCATTTATAAATGCCTAAGTTGGTATTAAGCTGATAAGAATCCAACAATAAAAACATGAGCAAAGAATTTGAAGCCTTTACTTAGCCTCTCCTTTTGTTTGGACTAAAAACCCAACACCAAATTGGTCTGCCCTTATGATTAAGGCCAAGTAGTTGGAGTCCACCTTTCAAATTCAGAAGTTTTTTGCAATGAGCCTCTTTGATTTGCCCATTACTTCAACTTTGGAAACTACCCATTATAGAAGTATTCACTCCAAATGTACAAGCATACATGTCCCAATGTTGATTGACCTATATAGGTTCCAAGAGGACAACATTGGGCGAAGTAAAGTGTTATTGGTAACTTGAAGAATAAGTTAAAAATTCGTTGAGAATATGTTAAAAACATAGTGAGAACTTGATAAGAACATGCTGAAAACCAAAAAATTTAGATCCCCATTCTCCCCAAAAGGAAAAAAAAAGGGTTTCTTGGATGTGTAATTTGATTTAATTAAATTATTACAAATGTAATATATAAAGATTAAATTTGTAATTTAATTAGTGTTTGGATTTTAATTATGATTTGGTCATAATTTAAATTAATGTACATTGACTTATTCATGTGGAAAGTTTCTATCACATTATTGTGCATGAATTTACACATGATAATTCATGTAAAAATATTTGTTATATTAATGTGCATTGATTCACACATGATAATTGATGTAAAAAATATTTGCCACATTAACATGCATGTTTAATCACATTGGGACCCACATGATATGTAACCATTAGGAAAATTTTTTTTTAATTTCATTTTGGTTACTATATAAATGAGTGTTTATGACCCTTGAAAACACCTTCAGTTTATGAGAGCAACGTGTTATATAAATGCAAAGTTTTATGAAATAAAATTCTAAGAAAAATTGAATTTCTAATTTTTAAATTCTTTTTGTATAGTTTATGATTGTGTGAATTCCATAGCAGGAAAATGATGTGACATAATGGTTACACATACAAAATAAAAAGATGAAAAAATATTTGTGTATACAAGAACATAGATTTCCATAGCTATGTAATAAACATATATAATTTTAATCCTATACCTATTTGTTGGTCTACATGTGCATATTACAATTTTTAATTGACTTAATAAAAAAATTATTTCCAATTATGTTCATCATTTGTTTTAGCTTAAATTAATGTCATGGGTGTGGATTATAGGCACATAGGCTTATCTCCAGAATGAATTAACACCCACCAATGCACCAATTGGCCATTATATCCATGGGATGGGTTATATTTTTTCATTTAGCTTCTGTTAGCCAACTTTTTTGGGTTTTGTTTTATGAAATTTATTTCAGGCCAATTTTTTCTCAACTTTGAGGTCCATACTACCTTTTTGTATAATTACCATAGTGATTTAGCTATCTTATTGACATATCTACTTTACGAACCTATATCTTGACCCTACCTACCAACTAATAATTAACCCCCTCCTACTTATTTATTTATCTACCCTTTATTTTTTCATTAATTAAACTTTTACCCTTTAAGCAAAAAGCCTTTATTTTTCTAGTTAAACCTTTGCTTCTTGACAAAACCTATATTTCATTATGACTAAACTTTTACCTTTTTGCAAAACCTTTTTTTTTCTTACTAAACTTTTATCTTTTTTTATCTTTTGACAAAAAAATAATTTTTCCTTGACAAAACTTTTATCTTTTCCTAGCAAAAAAATTCTACTTCCAAAATAACCATTATCTCTCAACAAAACCTCTATACTTCCTAAATTTAATGGATGATTTATTGTAGTGGATGTGATTAGCAGAAAATGCCAAAGATGGAGATGGTTCACAATCATGAACATTGGAGGAAGTCACGTTTTTCTTCTTTATTTCTTTTTTATTTTTCTTGTGTTTTATTGTTTGCAGGTTATGAAGATTGGTATGTTGCTCTTCATGGTGTGTCAGCACTCAGCTTAGGTGTTGGTGATGGAGTGTTGATTATGTGATTGTGTGATAGAAATGAGTAAAAGCTGCTTGATGGAAGACGGTGCGCTTGGTTGTTGAAGGGGATAAATACAAGATGACTAGAGAAGCTAAACATGCTTGTTTTTCTAACTCTTTTTCATTGAATTGTGATTTGTTGTAGGAATAAAATTTGATGTTAGGAGTTTGGGAAGAATGCCTAAGTTCAACGTCTATATGTTCAATGTCTATTTGTTCTACTTGTTAGCTTCATGAATTCCACTACACTAGAGTTAGCAAGCAAAACACTAGGTATTAATGAGTCAATAGGGACCTTATGACTCAAGAGTTGACAAGCTCTAGGGGATCAATGGGCTAGCCTTTTGTGGGGTATTTTCTTCAAGTCTGACATGCTTGGGTTTCCTTTTCGGTTATGGGAAGGATCAGGTACCTAAATATTTGGGAGCTTTGAGCAATTTTTCTTCAGTGGGAAGTTCATGGGAAAATTGAAGAAATTGGCCAAGGAAGTTGCTTGTCAATATTTTCTCCATCTCCAGTATAAGGTCAACAATGGGTTTGGGCATTGACACTACATTGATTGTATCTACTGTTGGGATGCCCACAATTATAGGCCACAATAGCCCACATTGAGAGACGATTCAAAGTGAACTAATCTGTCAAGGTCCATAGAATCAACTCTGTTTGCTATGTTGTAGATAGGTTCAGTTTAGTTGATTTGGGTTCATGTTTAGAATTAAGCTGTGTTGATTCCCTTGAGACCATAATTTTGTGATGAGTGTTTGATGTCAAAGTGTATGCAAAACTTTGTGTGCCCTCCTCTTTGGTGACAATGCCTTGTTCCTGAGGCATATCCTACACTAAACACATGTTCAACTTAGATTGAAATATAGCATGAATTTGACAATATCACAATTGTAATCTCAATTTCAGGAGAATCTTGCAAATTCCTGGTATTTATGAAAACCCATAATCTCATTGTCAATAATCAAGCAACTTTCTAATTTTCCTTGCATGTTGTATTTTTTTTTTTGTTCTATAGTTGACAGTTCTAAAAATTCATTGTTGTCAAATCTGAGAACAATTTATGGTGTATCTTGTATCTCTTTTATCCTCAAGTGCAACAGAGGTAGATAGCAACTTGATGAGAACATTTTCATTTAGAATATTTGTTTCCAATGGCTTGCTTTGCTGCATATGTTGAATCCCATTTCCAAATGCAACTTAAGGAGCACATGAATCTCTGCAATAAACAAGTAAGATTTGTTTCCAGTATTGAATGGTGATGTAAAGTGCAAAGTGCAACCACTGAACGATTAGAATTCAATGACGGGAAAACATGAATCAAATGCCTTTACACATGCTTTTTAAGCCTAAATCTCATATGTTGTGTTTATAACTCAGCACTAGGCATTGGGGCATTCCTATTACTCACAGATGGTGGGGATACTTTTCATTCAATTGCAGACGAACAAGATTTTATTCAGTCACCCATGGACAGTTGCGATCATGTCTGTTTGCCTACAAAGTTGAGAGTGTTTCTTATTGCATACTCAGTCACATACCTGGATCCTTTGTTCTTTCAAGCCCTCAATGTTTGGGTCATGGACAAGATTTGAACCCTGTTTCTGCCTCAGCCAATCGACCTTCCAGGTCACATGAATTGTGGCCAGAACATCATCCTATGCCTTCAAATCATAGTCGTAAGTCACTACGCAGAGAATTCTCTTTGGTTGGTGGAGTCACTTAACAAATGTGAACCTCTATCACAGGCCAGAGGTGTTGTTAAATTTGTGAACTTCCTTAGACAGAATGATACCAGGGGCACATTATATGCCGGTTTGGCTCAGCATGATTGCACAGTTTGCTGTGCTTGGTAAATAGCACAGCAACGTCGTGCACCTACAGAAAAGGGGTTGTAAAAAAGTAAATAACTAAACTTGGATGTGAAAAATATTTTTACAATGCAAGATAATGGACTTGCTGTACTGAGCACAGCTGAAGATGCTCTAAAAAATAGACCATGCAATGTTATCCCTAGATGTCCCCTAAATCATTGACCCAAAAGGGTGCAGCAAGTTGATTTCATAATGTTTCAAATCGTACCAAGAGGGTGGCAAGAGGCAGAGTGGTTCATCAGATCTCAATGTGACTGAATAAACAAAACAAACTAGCTTTCTTCATAGATAGATGCCCCTATGATGACAATCACTCATGTCTGCCCCTTGCACCATCCAAAGTCTCCAATTTTTTGAAAACATGACCACATGATTTTTTAAGGGTGTTGCTATTTGGGCTGCATAATTTGTGGTACACAGTTGAAAAAGAGTGCATGGGTGTTATTCCAACACCCATCCACCCATTGATCTCCATCTTTACCATGCTGAAACACATAGAGATGTGCTGTCCATTGCATCTTCAAGTCTACAAATGCTGGTTTTAAATAATAATTTTATGGTTTTAGGCTTTGACATCGCAGTTTGGGGATGAACGTATAAAGGTGATTTGTGAGGCAATTGGATAGATTCACTAGTAGGAAATGTGGCTTAGTTCAATACAAATTTCACTCACATTTTCATGAAATGGAGACAAATTCATGTTGAAGATTAGTAAACTCACTACGCAGGCACAGTGAACATGAACAAGTTGCCATGGACATAGTGAATTCACTAATATTTCATTGAACAAGAAATTTACACATGACAATCAAATTATGTCATATTGTTATGAACAAGTGTGTAATCAAATTACAGTTTGTTTGTACATGCTCAACATATAATATACTTGTATATCATAGTTGGTAGCAGGCTTTCACCCTTGGTCTCCAAGGTGACTACCCACATCAAATTTTAGTAAAACATGTCAAAGATTATATATTCCACCATGTTCATCAAAATTTGTTTTATGAATCCAAGGTTTAAACATGTATTTTTTCTCATACTTTGTTCAAATGAAACAAATGAACATTCATTCTTGAAGTTTTCCCCAAGGTCTCCACATATGTAATAAACCAACATATAAAAATTTCAAGTCATTTGAGGAAAAACACATTTCAATTTTTTTTCAATAACAATTCAAAATATTTTTCTTCACCAAAAAAATGCTTTCATGAATGATTTGTAAACGAGCCTTTTTTTAATGAATTTTGACAATGTTTATTTGTTTATGCAAAATAGTTTTTGGCTAACATAAATAAAATGAAAGCATTGCAATTTCCCACACTTTAACTATTTATTTCAATCGATAATTTATTTTACTTTATTTTAAAATATTAAATGAAAAAATCTAAAATATATATAGTATGTCCTCAACCATTGCTATATTATATTCTGAATTATTTTTTATGTATAAAGACATAGCATATAATATACATAATTCATTAGTTTGTATATTTAGACTTATATGATTTTACATAATGAAAATTGAATTCTCAATTTTTTTTTGTTTCATAATCTTTTCATTTTATTAAATGAGGATCAAAATAAAAGATAACATTTTTTCAAATTTTATGAAATTCTTAGTCAATTCTAAACATGGTTTACATAAGCATGTAGTATATCACATGGTAATTAATAGATAAATTAAAATATTAGTTTACGTAACTATACATTAAAAATGAACTATATTAATGATTAATTATAAATTTTGTCCCATGAATGAAAAAATAGTTTTAATAATATAAAAAAATAAGCCTAGTGAATTATTTTGATTAGAGGTGGACATGATGACTATGTGGTGATTCAAATTTCACTTGAGATGAAATAACACAAAGGTGTGATGATCTAGCTCATGTTTAAGATCCCATAGTGAATTGGGTTAGTGAGTTACACTCACATTTTTTAAGTTTATAGGGGTTTTAAGTTTTGTTTTCTCTTTTTCAAAAAAAATTTCAAAAAAATTGAAAATTTTTAAGGTCCCACAATTGTAAATTTTTGCATATCTTTGACATGCACAATAATTAAAATTTGTCAAAACTGAATATGGACACAACTCCATGTTTCTTAAGTGCTGGTTGGAAGAAAAGAAAAAACAAAGGCGCATGAGGTAGTCCTTGTCTAAAACTTGAACTTAATAAAGTTTATGATCTTCGATGTCACAAAAGGGCATCTAAATAATACATAATCCAAAACCAGGATGTGCCCAAGTTCTCAAGAAACCAAGCCAACAAATTATTATAGCTAGCCAATGAGAAAAAGTCATTGTACTGCGAACTGCCTTTAACAAGCATTGCATGTTCGCTGGATGTTCTGCATGCCTCTGGTGGAGATACTCTTACCGAAGCAACTACCGGTCACCAAAATATGTCACTGAATGTGTATGAAGCAAAATATGCATGCATACATGGAAAGGATATACAACTACTATAATTACTCTCGAGCCTTGTGCATTGAGTGCTGAGTTTCACCATTTCATATTGAGATTTAATAAAACTTCCTTATTTGGATCCAATGTAACAAGGGGATAGCTGCTGAAAGGAGGCCCAAAGAAAGGTTGAAAACGGGGTGACTTTATGAATAACCGGAACCCCGTGTTTGGTCACATACGGGACAAGATTTCAAAAACAGTGAAAAAAATGTACACTGGGCTTAAACGGAGCTCAACCAGGACTGAAACTCAGATTAGCACCACATTTGCTGCTAATCCGAGTTCGTCCTGTCCTTTTTTGTCCTGACCGCCTTCAACCAATCACTACTGCTTGCTGCATTGTGTACTGTACCTATAAATGCTCTGGAGCCTCCTGCATTTAAATCCTGAGTCTGAGCATTTCATATTGCTATTTAATAAAATTTCATGACTTTGCAGATAATTTAATACAATTTCATGACTTTGCGGATAACAGTCAATAACAGTCAAGAGGGGATGAAGCATCAAATGAGGGGTGCAACTCAGGCCCAACTAGGAATGACTTTACGGATATCTTTAACATGTTGGATTTCATAAACACTCCTACAGACACAAATAAGGGTAAGGGGTGGAATTACTCTTAAAGAAAATGTGAACCAGTGTTCAAGAATTGCGCCACAGTGAACCAGCCCTCACAAGCGCACCATGAAGGATGTGGCTGGAGTGAACCAGCAGCCACCAATGCACCACTTGAGGATGAGACCGTTCGAGGCACATTGGGGATGAACCAAAAACACATCCTCCCCTACCCAAGGTTTTTGGTTTCAGCCTGTTCTCTGCCCCAAAGTTTTTCCCTCCTACCTACCTCCCTCCTACTTACCTCCCCCCTCCTACCTCCCTCCTACCTCATCTCATTATGCGCTCACTCCATCATCAGAGCTCGGGAGAGCTTGAAGTGACAGGCCAGAATTAGGAGTTTGAAGTATGAGGGCAGAACTGGGAGTTTGAACTACGAGGGCAAAACTAGCAGCCAAAAGCAAGAGGGCAAAAGTGCAAACCAAGACAACACACTTGAAACGGGAGCCAAAAGTGAGAGGTAGAGCAGGAGCTTGAAGGTAAGCTCCCTCCTTTCTTTTCATATTTTTTGTTATTTTCTTACATGGTGTTGTTGCAGTGAAAAAGGTGACATTATTATCACCTTCTCTATGTTTTAAGAAAAGAAGATACAGCGCATTGCCATCATCTTTTTCTATGGTTGTGTTGTAGAGAAAAAAATAATGATGCCAAAAGCTACCATTGCCTTCTTTAACAGTAGTTTGGCAAAGAAGAAAAAGACGACGACATTTTGCTGTCAATTTTTTCTCTGGTTTTGTTGCAGCGAAGAAGGTGACAGTGCCTTCTTTTTATGTTTGAGAAGAAGAAGATGACAACTATGCCTTCTTGTCTTCTTCTTTGGTTTTGATGCAGGGAAGAAAGTAACTACAATTACTACCATTGACTTCTTCTTTGTGTTTGAAAAGAAGAAGATGACAACAATGTGCCACTATCTTTTTCTTTGGTTTTGTTGTAGCGAAAAAGGCGACAATAACAACACACTATTGTCTACTTCTATGGTAGTGTTGCAAAGAAGAAGAAAATGGCATTGCGTCATCGTCATCTTCTTTGGTTTTGGTGCAACGAAGAAGGTGATGGTTGCTACTATTATCGCCTTCTTCTTTGTGTAAGAAGAAGAAGACAACAACAATGAGCTGTCATTGTTTTCTATGATTCTATTACAATAAAAAAGAAGGCAATGGCAATTGTTGTGTTGTTGTAGTGAAGAAAACAATAGGAGTTACTGTTGTCGACTTTTTCTATGGTGGTGTTACAAAGAAGAAGAAAAAGACAACAACGTTGTTGTCATCACCTTCTTCGAAGGCTTTGTTGTAATAATAGGCAATGACAACTTTCATCGCCTTTTTTGATGATTTTACTACAAAGAAGGTGATACCAACAATGTCATCACTTTTTTTTATGATCGTGGTGTTATGAAAAAGGTGATGGCAACAGACTACCATCGTTTTTTTTCTTCTCTAGTCCATTTGGTCTAGTTCATTAGAATTGACAATTAACAATGAAATGGTGGTATTTTTTTGTGTTGAAGGTTATAATGGCTAAAGGAAGGAGATTGAAAAAAGGTGGTGGTGATTTGAAAGCTCAAAAGCAAAATGTTGCTTCATCAAAACAGACAACTGGGAAGCAAAATGTTAATTCATTATAACCGAGTTTGGGGAACAAAATGTTGCTCCATCAAAATTGAAAATCGATGAATCAAGCAATCTATGTGGCTTAAAGTTGATGACAATTTGAAATTCAAATGATGGGATCACTCCCAATATAGATTAGAAATTTCGATCGAAAAATGGTGGGTTAAATTGTTTTAGAATGTACATACATTAGATTAAATGCAGATTAAAAAAATTTACAAGTTTTTTTAAATATATCCGCACCTTCCATCAAATGAAGTGCCCGATTATTTTTGTCAAAAAAATTATTGCAATATTTAAAAATAGCTAGAATTTGTAAACGTTAGATCTGATTGTGTGATTTTATGTTTTTGTAATACTTGCATTTTATTTTTTAAACATTTTATGTGTAAAGGTTTTAAGGTTAGGATTTTTTTACTACAAAGTAATGATTTTTTGTTTAAATTTCTTTGTTTAGGTTTGGAACTTGAAATCAACCAGGCCTCTTAGCCATTGGCACCTCTTTGTCCATTTGGAATGACAAAGAATGGATGAAGGTTGGGTTGAAATGGAAGTGTAAAGTTAGCACCTACATTGTTGCATATTGTGCCAAATGGTTATTGACTAACCATTTGAAGGAGGTGCATGGCCTACTAGTAGAAAAGGCTAAACCTGGAAAGCCTTCAACTTCTGAAGGAGGTTGTTGACATCAAGACCATGCTAAATGAATGCTCACATCTTGTGATGTGCCATGGCCATGCAAAGGTGGAATGATCAAAAGGTTGCTAATCGCGTTCGTGCCAAAGCCTAGTGCAAGTGGGATAAACTAATGATTGTTGTAGAACAATGTCCACCATTACCAAAATTAACTTTGGTGAAATTAACTTTAGAACAACTATTGTAAGTGTTGGGTTTTAATGCTTGGGGAGTGAGAAATGTGCTTCGAGATGCAACATCATGGATGGAGAAACATGAAGATTTACAAGAATTGATTTGATGCACTCATTTTACATATGCATAACAATTAAAGATGGCATGGGATGTCAAAATTTGGATTGACAATCCATTAAAGCAAATCGGACACAATAATTAACATATGTATTGGATTTCCATGAATCTAAAATGATTCATGGAAGGTAAAACAAAAAAATATCCAATGTTTATTGTTTTTTTATAATTTTGTTTCATTGAAGGTGTGTTAAGGTTTAATTTGTTGGTTTTTGGGTGTTTATAGGGTTCATGGCACAACAAAAAAAAAGTTTGTTGCAAATGTAGTTTAGGTTGAAATGCAACGTCGCCATCTATACATTATTCGTCATGCAACAAGGGCTGCAAATGCAACAATTGCTTATTGAGCTAAACACGAGATTGTAAATAATGATATGGTTTAGGGTTTTCATTTTATATAATTAACCAGGTTTTTTAAACTCTTTCATTTTTTGGACTACCCAATTTTTGAACTTTAATCCTTTAAAATATTATTAAAAACCTTTTTTTCCACTAAGTTTTTTAGCAATTTTTTATCCACCCATTTTTTTACATCTTTTATCAATATAATATTTTCTTCTAATCACATTTGTTTGATGGTATATGGTTAATTATATTTATCTTTTTTTTATAATCTTCTTAGTATTTTAGATGTAATAATCAAAACTTAAGTAAGCCCATATGAATAGGTAACATTAATTTGTCTAAAGTTTACAAAAATCAAAATGAACATTATGCAATCCCTACATCCTTTCTATTGTTATTTTCATAAGGTCATTTCAAATATGTAATATCCACATATAGGTCTTGTAAATAGTTACTAATTTTTTTACATCCATTGTATATTCACATATAAGTCTCATAAACAGTTGCATGTTTTTTACATCCATTGCAATACCCGCATATAAATCTAATAGTTGATTTTTTTTAACATCCATTATAGTACCCAAATTTCAGTCCATAAATAGTTGTTGATTTTTAACATCTTTTGCAATACTTATATATAGGTTTCCATTGTAATATTTATGGGCCTCATATGACATAATAATCTAGTCTAACTATCAACAAATAATGTCATAATTAAGGAATTACTAAAAATTTATTTCAAATAATGTAAATGATTGATTATAATATTTAACAAATCATATTTTTTAGTATTAATTAATTGACTATTTGGTTGAAACTTAATTATTCATATAATTTAAACTTAAATTTAAAGAAATCAAATCAATAATTTGATATTTTATTTATTACTTAATTAAATTTTTTATGTTGATAAGTTATTTAAATCATTATGTTAGATTATTATTCATGATAATTAATTGTCATAGAATTAATTTAAGTATATAAAGAAACATATTTTGGGTACCCAAACCATTCATTTTGAAGTGACCTTACATGTGGGTATTGCATTTAGCGTTGATTATTCACCTAAGGTTGTCTAAATCACCTATGGATTATTTCAAAATGAACTTACATGGAGGTATTGCATATAAACTTTGGTTTTCATTGAAAGGCCACCCAAACTACATACTGGTTATTTTGAAATGAGCCTACATGTGAGTATTGCATTTAGGGCTAAGTATTTATATAATTTTACAATACCAGAACACATATTTATTTTCACCAACCATAAATTTGGCCTTAATTTTTTGAATAATTAAATAAAATTTGTAACAAAATAAAAAAGAAGGTAAATCTCCTACCATTTGGTAATATTTCCAAATTAAATTCCTCCACTTTCTTGAAAAAAATATAAAATGACATTGCATTGTTTTACATATGTTTGAACCTTAAAACTTTTGCCCAAAATATATCCTAGATTTATTTTAATTATTATAGACTTGCAAAAAAAATGTTAATTAATTTATATGTCTTAAATTTTAAATCTAAACCATGATTCTAACATTAAGTAATAAATTTTACATTAAACCCTAGCCCCTTGTATTATCAATAAGACCAATTTTGTATAATGTTCATTTTAATATATGTTAAATCATACTATAAAATGAATAAATAATTTTGAAAACATGAATTTCATGATGTATTGGCAAGGAATCAAATTTTTTATGTTCCATGATTAATGAATTATCACAATATGATATGGGTATTGCATTTAAACAAAAATGGGTTAGGAAATACTAAAGTTTAACAATTGTGGAACATATGGAAACAAAAGATATTCATAATTATGTTATAGATATAAACAAGTGATACAATAAAAAAAATCAATACAATGAGTAAAGTCTAGAGTATAATCTTTAAACCTTAATATATACAAACCAAATTTTTAAACATTAAATCGTAAGGCATAACCCTAAAAATCCAAATGATATTTGTCATAAGCCGTATTACAACTTTAACTATACAAACCATAACAAAAAAAGTCCTAGTGATGTATGCTTTAAACCCAAAAAACTATACAAAATATATAAATTATATAATGCAAAACAAAGAAATTAAAAAAAACATAGGATAAAATTTAGAAACCAGATTTTAAAAATTTAAAATTACAAAGATTTATTAACCAAAAAAAACCTTCATCTTCAAAAACAGTCAAAGAAATTTTGTAAAAAACCAAAAGAAAATATGCCTCTTACCTTTATGTGATATCTCCAACTAATTTTTTCCACTTTCTTTGAAAAATTTATAGAATGAAATTGTGTTACTTCAAATATGTTTAAACCCTAAAATCCCCCCCCCCCCCCCCCCCCCCCAAACAAATTTAGCCTAATTTAGGTTAATTACTATATATTTGTGAAAAACTTGCTAAGTAATTTATGTGTCCCAACCTTAAACCTATACCATAATTCAATAATACATACTTATAAAAATTACATGAAAAGATGTATAGTAATGTCCATTCCATAAATAAATTAGGTAAACAAAATTTATTAAAATATGCATTAACTAAACCAAAATGGTTACAATTATGACATAATTTCCACTGTAATTTGTTTATAATAGCTACATATGGAGACCTATGTTTATCATCCATGAATTAGGGCAAACTTTAATAAATTGATAGGTAGGATTGGGGGGTTAGGGGGGTGGGAAAAGTGAATAGGTAATTAGTTAGGTATTTGGCTATGTAAAAAACATAGGTAGGTAGGTGAACATAATGGTGGGTAGGAAGGTGGGTGCATAAGTAGGTAGTTGGGTTAATAGGCAAATTAGTAAGTAGAAAGGAAGTTCAAGGAACAAGGTAGGTAAGTTACTAGAGTTGGTAGGCATGTAGGTAGATAAGTAGGTATATAGGTAGGTAGTTGGGTTAATAGCCAAGTTAGTAAGTAGAAAAGGAGTTTAAAGAACAAAGTAGATAGGTTATTAGAATAGGTAGGAAGAAAGTTACATTCGCAAGATAACTAGGTAGATAAACAAGTTAATACGTAAGAAACAAGTTACCTTATAAGGTGACTAAGTTTGTAGAGTATTTATGTCAATATGGCTGTATATAGGTTGTTAAATAGTAATGCAGCTAGGTCAATAGGGTAGGTAGTTAGTACAATGATTAGGTCAGTAAAAAAGTTAAATCAGTAGGGTATGTAGTTAACAAGGTAGCTAGGTTAGTAGGGTAGGTAGTTGGTATAGTAGTTAGGTCAGTAGGATAACTAATTATTAAGGTAGTTATGTCAGTAAGGGATAACTAGTAAGGTACAAAGGTTGGTACAATACTTATGAAGGTAGGAAGGTGAGTAGGGTAGTTATGTGTGAGGTCAGGTACAAGGAAAAAACAACAAAAAACAAACCCAAAAAAAAAGTACAGTGATCAATAGTGAAAAGAATTGGACTACAATGAACCCCATCTGATGTCGAATGAAAAAACATAGCCCATCCAGTGGATAGAACGGCCCACTAATGCATTAGTGGTTGCTGGTTCACTTTAGCTTGAAGGATGTATGGTAAGTGGTCAGGAAACAATTTTATGTTTAGTTCCAGTTCCCTAGGTAACCATGGTGGTTAGCTCAATTGCTGCTTTTTCCTATCTACCTACTAACAACTCACAAGCATGTTGTTAATAAGTAGCTAATAGAAACATTCCTTGCCTTTGAAAGCACCGAAATTTTAAGAAATTTTTTTTGTTGTTACAAGAGTGAAAAGGCAAGAAATTAATAAATATTTAGCAAGAAAATGAAGGAATGGTAAAAGTATTACAATAATGATCTTTCCATTATGCCTCTTCAGGTCCCCAAAACGACAAAATGAGCCAAAAATCAAATGTTCTCAGGGCTAGTTTTTGTGTAAGGTAAAACACTAGGGTAGGGGCCAACATTCCAAAATATGGGGCTTTACACTAACATTGGGCAGGTATCATAATACTTGGGTAGCTTTGGCAGTTTTTTTACCAAATAATTAATTTAATCCAAAAAATTTGGCTCAACAACTACATTTTTAATTTTGAAAATTCAACATATGTATAGTATATATAATAAAATTGACATTTTTAGGATATGTGATTATGCTAGTGGTTAGATGGATGTAAGGCAACTAATATGGTCATGCATGTCCCTGGTTCAAAACTGGCTTATAGTAGGTTGAATGTGTTTTTGAAATTTCAGCAAAAAGGATTGAATTTTTTCTGAAAATTTCAACAAAGTTGAAAATAATTTAATTTATGCTGAAGTCGCCCAAGTATTATTACAGTATCCAAAAATGGTTGAAACCAAGCAAGGTTTCAAGCCAGGTTATAACTTGAGAATCTTCCAGAATTATCTTAAGGTCATATCTTGTTTGAAATCCATTCACTGATTCTCATTGGGCTGAGAATTGATCGCTTGAAACCTTGTTTTAAATTTTTTTTTAATTGATACTTAATTAGGATATTAAAAAATACCAAGGTCAGGGTTTTGAATTCTACCCAATACTTATCTTAGTACATTCAACAATCATTAAGTGGTCGGTAAAATTTAAAGTTGAAAACAATAATTAGGTGATAGATAAAATTAAAACTTAAAGTTTAGGGTTAGGAGGCACCGCTAGACAACGCTTTCAGGTTATAAATTAATTTCTTCCTCCTTCTTTAGGTAAAGTAATTTCTTTTAGATTCGGCTTTTGCTTGTGGTCATTTGCTCTTACTTCTTATTCTTGTTCCTTTGCTCATTAATGCCTTTCTTGTTTCCGTTGCTTTTACTTTTTTGCTCATTAACACTTCTCCTAGTTACATTATTTTTGCTCCTTTGCTTGTCAAAGTTTCTTTAGGTTTTGCTGTTCTTACTTCTAGTTTTGCTATCATTGTTCCTTTGCTTATTGTCGCCTCTTTTGGTTCTATTACTTTTGTTCCTTTGGTTTTGTTGTTTTTGTTCATTTGCTCATTGACGATTTTTTTGGTTATGTTACTTTTTTTCCTATGTTCATGGTTCTACTACTTCTACTCCTTTGCTTTTAGTTTTGATGATCTTATTCCTTTGTTCATTGGCACCTTTGTTGGTTATGTTATTCCTATCTCTTTGTTCTTCATCATAAATTTACAAGCTTTATGGGTTCATTTCAAATCCGTGCAAAATTTGTTATTTCATAGGTTCATATTTTTAAAATATGAATGTCATGCATTATTTAAACACGGAAGTCGAGTGAATGACTTTCATGTGTAAACAACACAAATAAACATATAACATTCATGTCTACACAATGCCAATAGGCATATGACATTCATATTTTAAAAATGCATTGGACATCAACGTTCAAACAACACAATAAATGAATGACATCCATATCTATTTTATACAAACTTATGAAAAACAGATTTCTCACAACTATTATTGCCAAATCATGGCCCATGAACTTTGTGATGTTAATTCTGTTGTTTTTGCTTCTTTATTCATTGACATTTCTCCTAATTCTATTGCTCTTGTTCCTTTGTTCTTAGTTTTACTACTTATGTTCATTTACTCATTGGTGTTTTTCTAGGTTATTTTTTTTTCCTTTATTTTTCAATGCTTCTTTTAATTCTATTACTCTTGTTCCTTTGAACCTAAGTTCTTTTCTCAATTTGTTGTTTTTTTTTTTTTTTTTGTGTGTGTGTGTTTTTTTTTTGTTTTACCTTGTTTGTCAAATTGGTACTACCCTACCCTTCTTTTACTTTGTTTAGATGTGGGAAAACTAAAGGTTTTTTCAAATTCCAATTCCAATTTAAATTTTTTTTTTTTTCACATTCCATTTAATTTCAAGATGTTCAATTTCAAGGTGTTCGTTTGTAAACTTTATTTTGAGTTGATTTCTAGGTTTGTTGTGTGTAGGGCCACCAACAAACACACATAATTCAAACATACATCTATTCACAAAAATATTAGTTCATATTCTTTTGCATCTTAAATGTTTATGGATAATGAAAAGAAGGGAGAGAATTGAATATTTTTTTCATAATTGTAATTTTTGTAAATGTTTTGATTTGACTTTCATAATGTAATTGATATAATAAAAAATTGAACCCCATTATTTTTGCAAAAAATATATTTGTTTATAATTTCTCCTCCATTTTAGTCCTTTTTTTTGTAATATTCTAGTTGCAAATGGAATAAAGCCAAAATGAAAATATAATGTTTATTGAAAATGAAATCGAATTAAATGTTAAAGGAATAAATATTGAAGAGGAAATTGTGGGAACATTACAACAAAATGAAGTCTCCAAATAAAAAGTAGTAAAATAAAAAATAATGAGGAAAAAATACACATAAAATTTCAAAAATTGCATTCACAAAGAAAAATATAATGATGACATAACATAAATGCATAAAGTTGAACCTTCTATTGTGTTAATGATGGGGAAAATGTTGAAAAAGAAAGTCTTCAAATCATGAAATGCATTCTTTGTTATGCTATTCATGTGAACAATTTTAATCCAAGCACTAATGACAAAAGGGTGCAAGTATAAATATAAGAGCCAAAAAGCATGTTAGATAGTGGTGAAAATTGTGAAATTTTTCACATATGTTTTTTTCTTGACATTTTAAAGTTATGTTAATCAATCCAAGTTGTGTATGAATGCTGAAAATTTTTTATTTAATTTTGGGTTTTGGTTTTTAAAAAGGACGTTTGAACTTGAATAGGTGTTGTGTCAAACTATGGTTAATTTTACAAAAGACTAGGTAAAGGACTATTGTAATAACATAATTTTGAAGGTAAAAAAATTTAGATGATAATAACCTACTACCCAAGTTCAAAAAACACTCACAATTGAAAAGATATGGAATTTTAAATTTCTGGAAACTCAAAATATTTTTTAAAACTTTAAAATTTCAAGAGTCCTTTACCACATGTAAATGGGGTGTACTGTGCATAACATACAAAAAAAAGTTATAGTTTATGATATAAAATTTAAAAAACCTAAAGCAAGTTTGCAAGTTTGCAAGTTTTTATGTGTTTTTAATAGCAAGTTGCAAAACATTTCATTCAAAAATTCTTTCATATGAAAAAGTAAAAAATAACTAAAAATGACTCACAATCCTTTTGTAAAGTAATCCCATTGGCTTCAATATATGTACTTGCACCCAAAAAATGTTTAATAACATACTATAAAGCCTATGGAATAATTAATATTTAAAAGTATGTGGATGTGGATCATGCCATAATTACAAAAACGATTGAGGAAGGGGTCAATAGTCCAATAAGAAGCCTTGTTGGCAAAGAAAAAGCTTAATGCGACACACATTATAATATTTAATTTTGTTGTTGTTGTTAAAGATTCTTTCAAAAAAGATGATGAACAACGAAAAGAGTTTTTGCAAGACCATGATCTTTTGATTATGAAAAATCACTCAATGCCCTTGTAATTTGTTGAAAATGTTTGGTTCAACCATTTGGTTTTACATTTGTGTCCTCAAGATTTCTTCCTTTCTAGAAAATAGTTCTTTCAAAAAATATTGCCCAACTTGGTGGAGAAAACAAAACAATATTATGTTTTGCCAAAATTGATAAATTGTATGTTAACCTAGGGTTGGTTTTGCCTTAGCCTAGATGTTAGTCTAATTAGAGGGACACCCCGTAAAATCTTTGATTAGTAATAATCTTTATTACTATCTCCCTTGGGAGGTGACACCTACTAAGTAGTTAGGTAGCTAGAAATATCAACCAACACCTTCTAAAAGGTGGGAATTGGTAAGTCATCTATTTAAAGGTAGGAATAAGTTTAGGAGGTAACTACCCAACTAGATTAGTGACAAATGTTTTTTGGTGACCTTTGACGGACTATTAATTAGGAGTCAAATGACCCTTGGGGGAGGAGAACAAGGTAGCCCCTACTTTCTTGTGGGGAAGTTTCTTGGGTGTTATTTTTCATGGTCTAAAAGGGGTTTAGGCTTTCTTCTTCTTCTCTATTTGCACCTTCTTTGTCTCTATTTTTTCTTTCTTTGATTTATCCCTTTTTTTCTTTTCTTTGATTCTCCACTTTTCGGGTGACTATTTCTACTTTCTCAAGGTGGAAGACATTCTTGTCTACCCACCTTTTTCTTCTTTCTCCCTTTTTTTTTTTCCCCTTCTTGTCCCTAGCCCACTTAGTTTTTTTATGTTTTTAAATTTTACTTGCATGTGTTGATGGAGAACAACATGGAAAACATGGCAATTTGTCCCTCTACTATGGTAATGAAAAGGTGCATATCTTTTGAAACTTTTTGGTGTAATTTGTTTTATGTTCTTCAACGTTGTGAGGATGTTAGGAGTAGGGGGATACACAATAGGAGCATGGTACAAATGATAGGGAAGGACTAAAGGGTGTATAATAAAACTAAGGTACTAGGTTTTGAGGTTCTTAACCCTTTAGGAAGTAGGGTACATTTTGTTGCCTTATGACAATAATTATGTTACAAGGTCGAACTATTGTATGTCACTACCATACCTTTTAATTTTTGGTGTTGTCACCCTATTTTCCTAACTATTAAGTATTTCATTATTTATTGCTAGGGGGTAAAACTAATGGTGATAACGTAGAGTACTATCTAGTGGATGAATATTGTTTATTTCATGTAAAGTTTTGTTATTCTTATGTGAATATTTGTAGTAAAGTAATGAGGGTAAATTAGATGAACATTTTAGGAACTAATCAACTTGCCTACCCCAATATTATTGTCATTCTAGAGGTAATTACTTGGGCCTGAAAAAATGTCCATTTACATTGTATTTTTTTAATATCAATATTTGATTAATGGATGTCAAAATGGGCACTTGATGTATTTGTTCTTATTATTGATTTTATGGGATCTAACAGGCAAAAGGAGTAAAAGAACAAGAATAATAAAACTAGAAGAAAACTAGGCATCAACAAGGAGGTGCCTTAAAGCACTAAAAAGTAGTAGAACTAAGAAAAGCATTGACAAGCCAAAAGAAAAGAGCAATAGAACCAAGAGGCACCAACAACTAAAATAGCAAGAACAATAGAAGTAGGAAATGCAATGACGGACAAAAGAATAAAAACAACAGAACTTAAAGAAGTACCAATGAGCAAAGGAACAAGAACAACAAAACTTAGCTTGAGGCACTAATAAGCAAAACAATAAGCTTGCAACAAAACCAAGAAACACCAATGAATATAATAATAAAAACAGTAAAACCAAGGGAGGTGTTGAAGAACAAAAAAATAAGTGCCACAAAAACAAAAGAGGCGAGAGGTGGTAATAAACAGAGGAATAAAAATAGTAAAAAAGGTGCCAAAAACCAAAGGAGCAAAAGGAAGGGACAAAAGTAAAAAAGTAAGAACAAAAGCCAAATTTGTAAAAACTAGATATATTGTACCCAAATGAATTTATTTATAACCTAAAAGCCCTTGTTTAAAAACACCTTTTAAAGTTCCTTAAACCTAACTTTTAATCCCCCCTATAACCTAATGATTATTTCTAACTTTAAATGTTACCTACCACCAAATGACTATTGATTGTATTAAAGTAAGTAAATTAGACAAAATTTTAAATCATAACCCTGATACTTTTAATACCCTGACAAGTATCAATTTACAAAAAAAACTAAAGACAAAGTTTCAAGTGAATGGTTTTCAACCTAATGAAAATTTGTGAATGGGTTTCAAATATGTTATGACCATAGGTAATACCCAAAAGTTTTCAACTTGAAACCTTACTTGATTTTCAACCATTTTTTTTTATACCTACCCAACATTTGAGTATATGCCACAAAATAAGACACTAGTCCATCCAAGTCATATTTTTCAAGCTGAAATAACCATGATTTATTGCAATAAAATGAACCATGCGTTGATTTCAAATCTAGGTTGTCATTCAACTACTCCAAAGAAAACAACTAATAATTGAAATGTGAATGCAACTTTAAATGTAATGTTGATCTATAATTCATTTTCTACCCATAAGCCTCAAATGCCTTAACAAGTCACCACCCAAAATCCTTAAAATAATTATGTTTAACCCCCATTTAAGTTGATAGCCCTCAAAACTTGTTTTTTCTTGGGAAAAAAATTGCTAGAAAGCTACACAATTTTTTGAAAATGAAATCTTTTGTTATTTTTTATACAAGATGTCAATTAAAGGGTTACAAAAACTAGTTTTATTTATAAGGTGTCACCAAATTCATGTCTATTAGTTACAAATTCAAGAATCCATTGAAATAATACCAACTAAATTGAAATCTACTTTAAAATGCTACCAACCTAGCTCCATCAAAAAATTAAAAGAAAGCATTGCCCATGACCACAATTTGAATGTTAACACTCATTTTTTGCAATTTAAACCCGTTAATTTAAAAGATGGAAGTTAAAACCCAAAGCACCACAAGCTAGAATCCATTTAATATATTCTTTTAATTTTTCACTTGTCATGTTTTTCCTAGACCCATGTTCTTTCCTTCTTGTGTTTACTCAAACCCATCTACCTTCACCATGCAAAGATGCACCAAATATATTGGTTGTGTTGGCCAATTATGGGTCATGAGGTGCAAATGATATGTATATTAGTTTTCACTACCAGTGTTGGTTAGTTCTTGGTTATGAAGTACACATAATATATTAAATTTGACTAGTTTAGGCCAATTTAAGTTATGAAGTGCATATATTGTTTTGATTTTGATTAACATCAGCCAATTTTGGTTTATGAACTTTTTTTTCTTCATCAAATTCAAAGTTGCATGCTTACGTGCAACACAGTTTTTCTTTCAATCTTTGTGATGTAGTGAAAGTGGTATAGGTTGAACCTTGAAACCGTATTTTTCATATCCAAAAATGACAAAAATATGGCACAATAAAAAGCCTTGACACTTAAGCCCCATTCGAATGTTAAGTTGAAAACCCCCTTTAAACAAACTTTTAGTATGTGGGCATATCCACATAATACAATTTTAAAATTATTATTTTTTAATTTCAACCCAAAACGAACAATTATTTGGTTTTAACCCACCAAACGAAATAACTATGAGTTTTTTTGCATCTCTGAGTTATGAGTAGAATGCCACCCAACTTTTATGAGTTATGAATAAAATGGCAACTAACATGTGGGTTGATTAAATGGGCCATACAGTAATGTCTTGGGATTTTCAAGTTGCAAATTGAATTACAATGAGTGTAATCTAAACGACGTTTTTCAAGTCTGGTTATCTTAGTGGCCTCAGCAAAGACTTAGGACTTTTTATCGTTTTACAATACTCTTATTGTATACATTGGACCCTCTTATTTGACGGGTTCCAATATGTGTTATAAAATAGAGAAGATAGGTTGTTTTATTGGGGACCTCTTTCATTTCCAAACAGACCTCCTTTTCCTTTATTGCCTCCTATGAGACCAACATTAAATATCTTGTAAATTAGGTCCATCAGACATTGGTCTTCTTAGTTTTGAGGATATTTACCGAGTGATGGCGGTTAATGAAGTCAAAAAAATTTGCATTGGAGTGCTTAAGGATTATTTTTTGTGTCGAGGATTTATGTTGGCAAGGGTAATATAGCAAACTAGCAAATATGGTAGTCGACAATAGTTCAAATTTGATAAAGATTGTCACAATATCTATAGTAGGACAGAAAACCTCTTACGACGCTCACAAACCATGCAAACTTGTGAACTTGTTGTGCATAATGGTGATCTAGGTTCAAAAAAACTTGATAGTGAACTAACGTTTTGCATCTTTAAAATACTTAAAGAGCTTGTTACAAATGGTAAATGCATCAAGCTTTCAACTTTGCTTTTCGTTTTTGTTTGAACTCATTTGTTTCCAATTTCTTCCATCATACATTCTTGTAATTTGGTAGTTTGATAGAACTTTTATTTTCATTCTTGAATTGAATTTATCTATCACAACCTAACCTTGAACTTGCGACTAAGGCAAAGGCTTGCAAAGGTGTGGGCCAAGAAGGAAGCCCGGGAATCACATTTCATGCTCCCAAGAGTGTAGGAGAATGTGAAGGAATGAACCCTCACCCTCCCAAATGAACTCCCATTTTGAGAGTTGGACTCCCGATGGACTACCAAATTTTTAGAAAGCAATTGAAGGGGTCAAAATCCATTGAATTGAAAAATTCATTATATCATTGGAAAGCTCTTGAAAAATAGATATCTGAAATGGGCTCACATGACCCATTTGGACACTTCAAACATAAATTATGGCCAAAAGAAAGGCTAGGAGTCAAATTGACAATTTGATTCCCAACCAATAAAAGTCAGGAATCGCCCCTATTTCCTTGCATGCAGGTGGCATGCAACATACCGTTGAAAAGCTCTAAAACATTTCTACAACTTTGCTTTAAACCTCATTTCAATCGGAGGTCTTCACACAAAGTTATGGGCCCCCAAAGTCATAGGTATCCCAATTGTGAGAATTTCGGGACTCCCACTTGGGAGTTCTGGGACAAAATGACATTTGAATCTTGTGAATCTATGTTTACCCGTGGCTCGTTCGTGCACCAAAATGCTCTAACTACACATTAACCGACTTGTTGTTTGGTTTGTGTAAGTCTACATGAGTGATTGAAGTGCTTATCAATCTTCCTCGTCCCCATCCTAGAGCTCCAACACGCCTCTCTACCCACAAAGTGTTAGGAGCCAAGGAACGTGCCCCAACTCCTTATTCTTTTGTTGTTTTTGCTTTAGACTCACATTTGAATCTATTAAGGAACTTGGGAGTGTGTCATTATCTATTTCCAAGTTTTGCCATCATGCATGCCATCGACTTAAAAATAGAATAGATCCAATATTTGATTTATTTGCAATATGCTTTGTAGGTTGTGAAATTTGCTTAAATTTTGATGACTATATATAAACCTATTTTAAACATGTGGTTTTAAAATATAGTTGTAGACACATATATAATTAATCATTAAAATAAATTTAAAATAAATATACAAAAGCCTACTTGATGGCCACTTTCCATTTATGTTGCAAGGTAATTCTTTGGTCTATTTTACCATGCTTTCACCCACCTGTGAATTCAAGTCCCCTTTTGTTCTTTGGTTCCAACAATGGTAAGGTTCAAAATGTTTTTGTTGATGTTAAAACCTAGTATTAATGTAGTTGAATTTGGTGAGGTTTCTAATTTCAACTAATCATGGTTCTTCTAAAATTGATCTTATTGACCTCACTATTGATGAAAAAGGTTAAAATTTAGAAAGAATTTGTAGATACGAAAAAAAAAACAAAAGGTCAAGTGGAAGTTGAATCAAAGCTTCTAAAATACATGGGCTACAAAGTCACCTTAGGCCAATTGTTGGTCCAAATGGCAAAATGTAAATGGTTCAATGCAAAATTTGTTCCACAATTGAACAAAAGGAGAATTAACTTGTCCCTAAGTTTTAAGGTTTAAAAACGCAATGGCATGCAAATGTGTAAGGTAATTTGGCCATGTATTTAATTAGTTTTGAAGAAAACTATTACTTTTAGAATCTAAACTTTTATAATTTGATAATTAAGATCAAGTTTTTAATTGAACTTGAGGCAAAACATTGGAAACATCTATTTGTTGGATAATCTAGTGAGATAAAACATTATTAATATCTAATGTTACATCATATGGTGGCCCCCAAATCAAAGTTTCTCTCCAAATTTCCAATCTCCAAATGGCCATTTGTTCATTTTGAACTTTTCAAAAGTTTGAAATTTATTAAATACATGATCTAACAGGAAAGGTTGGAAATTTTACATTAGTTCTAATAACTAAACTTATGTTTGGAATGAAAAGATTTATGCCATAATTCAGCATGATGGCACTCAATTCTAAGTTGTGAAATGTAATAAAATGAAATATATATGTGTGTGCGCTATTTGTTACCCTTTTTTCATTTTTGAAGTTGGGGGAAACCCATCATTGATTTTGATAATATGTATGGGTTGCTACAATTTTTGAAGATGGAAAACAATCCTAACAAACATTGGACAAACACTAGTGGTTGGAGCATGGTAGGATGCATGACCAATGTGGTTTTAATAGCCACTAAGACGACCATCCAAATAGCAAACTATTTTTGTAAGTTGTGATGAATTGATTACTATAGATAACCATACATGGATTTCAATGCATATTCATGTGTTGTTGAGGACTCTAGGATGATCATCATCTTGGTGAATCTAAAATGAGTCACAAATGGTTTCATAATAAACAACATCACCAACATGATTTAAATCTCTATGAAGGTTTTTGGGGGTTCGTCTGACCATAACTTGGCTACAACAAATTGTTTTCTTTGGTGCAAATGGTGTTGCTACCTTCTAGGGCATTAAAACTAATGTTGCAACCCAACTAAGAATAAGTTTTCACCTTTTTGTATCCTTACACATTGTTGGTTCACATGACCAACCTAGTAGGCCTCACTCTCTCTAATCTACCCATATTTGTGAAGATTGAGGCATTGTTGGTGGGTGTGTATGTGTATTTTAGGCACTTTCCCAAAACAAAAATTGGATAGATGGAAACTAGCTAAAATTATGGACATAAAAGGTTATAAAATTTTGCACATCATCAAAATTAAATGGATTAACATGGTAGCTCCAAGCAAAGTGATCCTTGAAGAGTTCAAGACTCTTTGGGTGAAGATGGCACAAGATGCGAATATTAATGAATCTACAACTACAAATTGTGAGTTGACATGTGAAGTTGAAACCATTTTGGGGCTTACCTCTATGATGCCTATATTGCAAACTCTACAAGGTTTGAACAAGCATGTTCAAAACCATGAAACCTTCATTTGTGATTTTGTGAACAATGTAAGGTTAATTCAAGCTGATTTGCACAACATGCATTGTGATGAAGAGAAGAATTACAATTGGGTGAAAGCACAATAAAGTGTACAAATAAAATGCTTGCCAATCTACTTGTCAAGTGAACAAAAAGTAGGACCAAAAGCCATCACAAAATTGTTATACATTCAATTTTTAATTGAATGATAAATAACAAGATATTTCTTCATTATTACGCATTAATTTTTATATATTTCACTGTAAAAATAGGTTTCAAGTAAATTTTTATAAATGCAAATAAATTTTAAAACCTATTTTTTGCAATGTAAAATTTGATTCAAATATGTGTTGAGATATTTACCAAAGAAAAAATAGAATTTGTTTTGGTGATGCCTTTGAATATACAATGATCTTTATGCTATAACTTCATACATGTATGTTTCATTAAATTTTTTAATGAAGAAGTAGGTTTGAACACCATATTGATCAATCAATTTCAAATTTATTTATTTTTTATTTTTATTATTTTAGAGTTTTTGAAAATTTGTAATTGATTTGCAATGAACCCAATTGAGAGCTCAATAGTTTCAAAATGAAATTTAAATAACATTTGAATATAGTTACTTTCTTGCATTTTTGTAAAAAACCACCTCTGTTAAATTTGATAATTTTTTTGTCAACTTTTGTTGTATATTTAACCATGCTTTCACCTAATTGTATTCACTTGCAATTTTGAAACTTCATTGACTAGACCTTTGATCCTTTGCACACTATGTGATGAATCCAATTGTTGAAAATATGGATCGTTTGCCATTTTGTGAATAATCCAATTGTTGGAAATACAACAAATAGCATTTTCTTATTCTATTAGAACGTACATGAATATCCACAAAATATGCAAGTTGATTAGTTTCCATGAATATAATCATTGCAAAAGGTGAAAACTCAATGCATTCAAGTTGCGTTGCAACTAATCAATGAACTTGACAAGAGATTCCTTTCACAAGAGGTCTTCTATGTTATGGGAATAATCTATTCACCCTCAATATATTATTAAATTAGTAAGCATATTTTTCTTTGTCACAATGAAAATCAACTACATTTCTATCGTGTTGCCACCTTTTAATTGTAACCCAACATCTTGGCTATGGCAAAGGTTAGGATCTAGTGGCATTTTTAAGGATAAGATTTCAAAGTTTTTAAAGCTTATTGAAATCTCCATTGTGATCACACTATGTTCAATAGAAGATGGATGGACCTTCTAAACCTTGACCTAGATCAAGAACAAATTGAAAAATTTATCATAATCCACTTAGATTTAATCATTAGGATGTATGTTCAAAAGTTTTATTCTTTGGCTACATTTATGTTTTACACTACCATTCAAGATTGGAAGACTAACAAATATCAATATGGTGTGGATTTCTAATGCTTCTAGGGGCAACATGCCTAAGTATGTTCCTTGTTTAATAGAACTCTATCTTTGTAATGAATTTCAAGTTCTCAACCTTTGGGCATATATATATAAATGCATTATGGTGAGGACTTTTCTTTTAGTTGATTTCAACTTGTAACAAGTTTTGAATTTTGTGTAGGTTGGCCTTCAATTGCTTATCGGTAGAATCCATTCATGGATTGGGTTCAATCTTGAAAAAGCTCTAACTCATCTTGTTTATTTCTACTTATTTGCACTGAAGCTATTTTTCATAGTTATGACATTCTTGGTGCAGGAATGTTATGGAAGCCCAAAGAAGCACGATTTTTAACGAATTTTATAGATCAACCGGTGAACATTCAGTAAACATTCGCGCCGAAGAATGTTTTGACAAGGTGCTTTACCACGTAAATTCGCGAATTTCAAAGTGCAAAATGAAGAATGTCATTACTATGCTATTTTTGAGTTCATTTTTATGGCACTTGTTAATGATGTATGGTTTTGTTGGCTTGTAAGTAATCATCAACTGTAGTTGGGCAAAATCCAATTAAGGATTGGGGTTCAATCCCTCTTGAAGGTATCAAAATGTATTCTTGCATTTGTTTCCATCTTGTGGGTGTGGTTAGGTGGCATTTTGATTCTTATGTTTCATGTGTGGTTATAATAGAACATAGGACACCTTCAATTGTAATTGGGCAAAATCCATTCATGGATTGGGGTTCAATTCCCCTTGAAAACATTTTGTTGTATAATTCTAATGTCCTTGCATTTTTTGAACTTGTTATAATGGTTTTGTGGAATGCAGATCAACTTTTAATTGTTATAAGGAATGATAAAATTAAAAATGTGGGGAATTCAAACACCCCCTTCAAGGCATACAAGTTGTCAATTTTCTAAATCCATAATCAATATTGTGTATCTAGAATTTCACCTTAAGTGACCACCTAGTCACACCATACCCATATCCTCCAAAAATTGCAATAACCACCTTGCATTCACATGCTTCAACGTGGAATAGCTATAAGGTAATGCAAAATATGTTAATGTAGCCTACTAATTGGCTTTACCAATGATGTTAGTGCCATCTCCCACATACCTACTACAAATTGGAGAGGCTGGTTGAATGAATTGGGAAAAAAAAATTGATGTTAACGATGATTTTTACAATTTGTAAAGTTTGTGCTATTTATAAGGTGGGCTCATAAAGTCATATAGGTTTATTTAAACCAGTATACATTTGTCTTCATTGTTTGATTTTGTCAATTTTCCATGATGGATAATGCCTTTGGATGAAAACATTATTTGATTTGTGTTGACAATAGTGTTAGTCATTTTAAAAAAATCTTCAAGTAGGTTTTTTTGTTGGAAAATTTTGAGATCAAACAAGTTTTCAATAGCAATCTAAAAAATATGTGTTGGGTAATTAATTTTTAAAAAAGGTAATAATTATTGATTATTTAGTGTATGTTATCAAATAATCAATTAAAAATCATCAATTAACTTGTTGGTTATACATGGGTTATAGAGTTTTTCTCTAAAATTAAAATTATTATTTAAAATCATTGTCTTCATGTTTAAAGATTGATAGCATACCTAGATGATAATTAGGTCACCTTGGTATGTTATTACATTTTGAAAATTCAATATCAAATGGCTATCAATCTTATATATAAAGGCAATAGTGTCTGTCCGTCTGTGTGGGCAGTGCCTGGAAAATTCTGGACAGGGCAGCAAAAGGAAAAAAATGTAACTTCCTCCTCCTGTCCCTGGCAGCAAAAGAATGGAAGGTTTTGAAAAACACCCCCCTCCGTCGACCCCCCAAAACACCCCACCCTCACTTCATCCCCTCTCCTCTCCCTTTCTTTTCCTGGAAAAGAAGGAAAATTTTTTTTTTAAAGAAAACCAATGGTGGGTGGGTAAGTGGGTGGGTTGGGTTAGAGCCTGGGCTGAACCAGCTACCCACGTTCGGGGTGGCTGGAGTGGCGTAGCCACAGGTTACCCACTAGTTTAACTAATGATCAAAAAAAGTAGTAACCCATTGTCAAGTTATTAGTAAATGCCTTGATAACCAAGTCAAAATTCAATAACTAGCCAATAATAGTCCACATTCAACTACCTATAATCTTGTGTAGGCTCTTACTCCAGTAATACCCTCATCTTGAGACCTTACTTGACATTTAAGAATTATGACATCTATTTCTAAAGGAAAGTACTTTTGTTTGTTTTGTTTGTTTATCATGTTGAAATCTCCCAAACTACGGTGCCTCTTGCCATGCTTTTGGTTCATTTGAAAAGCCCTCAACGAAGAGGATGGGTGCATCAAGTGGGTTTCATAATGTTTCAACATATGGTGGAGAAGTTATTGAATATTGAACAATTTTTTTATTGAAAATTCATGTGAATCAAAAAATAAAACTTCTAGGGGAATTTGGTTGCACTCTTCGAATTTCGGAAAGCCCTTAGTCAGTAGGATTTAATGAGGGTTATTTGGAGTTTTTAAACCTGAGGTGTGCAAGATATTGAATTTTGAGTAGTTTTTCTCATTGAAATTTCAATTAAATTACTAAAAGTGCTTTCGGAAGGAGAAATTAGTTGGGTAACTAGTTCAAACTTGGGACAATTATATTCAAAATTCTTTGGGTGCAATGTTGTAACTTTTAAACCCCAGATGGAGAATATATTGAATTTCGAATAATTTTCATCCCTGAAAACTAAACAATTTTTTTAAAATTTTTTTTTTTCACTCCATTGTCAAGGTCTAGTTCACACTTGCACCTGTGTCAGACACAGACCACACTAGTATTAGTGAATTGAACCCACAATCACTTGCAGATGGCAGTTTTTGAGTAATAATCTACTGAGGTTCAGAGGTTCTTGAGCCCACTACTAAATGTGATTGCTCCTCCACCACGGACCCAACTGAACCAGCACCCACTAGCACACCAATTAAAAATTTGCTAACACATGCCAGTCATGATGCAGTTGTGGATGAATCTGAAATAAGAGCATCTCCAGCGGTGCTCAATACGTAACCATGCAGAGTAAAATTGGATGAAGAAAAAGTCAAAATATGCTAGTTTGGCTCTGGAAAATGGTTTTGGCTCAGCAGAATTGCACAGTTTGCTTTCGCACAGTTTGCTGTGGCTGGTTAAAGCGCAGCAAGCTCTGCCCAATGCAGAAAAGAGTGTAGTGTATATATGATGTGACTGGTGCTCAGTGTTTCGAATTGGTGTATCATAATGATTGGTCCAGCTGGTTTGCTATTAGTACTCCCCCACCCACTTACTGTCCCCGTTTCAGTTTTATTTATGGGTGGGGTTGCAAAAAAGTACATAGCCTGACTAAACTTGGATATGAAAAATATTTTTGCAGGTCACACACTGAGCACCCATGCAGATGCTCTCAGTTAATATCCTCTTGCACCTTGATAAACCATTCTAAATGAAGTAGTAGGTCCTATGTATGGATAGATAGGCAGGAAAACAGGTGATTACCAGAAAGTAGATGGTTTATTCATAGAAAAGGGCTGTGTTTACTATAACCTACTAAACTGAGCTAATGACCATGGTTAGCTAATGAGCAGGAATCAAAGAGAAATTTGCCGTTTTCTGATCACAAACACACCTAATTTCAATGTGACATTTGGGCTTTATTTTATGATGTAGTTTAGTAGTCCAAATACATATTTGACAATGCAAAGTCCTCAATATATGAGAGTTCATGAACCCGACTATTCATTCAAGGGATACTAATTTCTGATTTGGCTTCAAGATTTACCCAAAAAATTCCATATATGTGTGTGTGTGTGTGTGTGTGTGTGTGTGTGATTACAATTGGTTGAATGTGAAATTCAAATTTGCAATAATCATAGTAAGATTCTCTAACGCTTTTTTCAAGAATTTTGTACATATTGTAAGCTTAGCCCATAGTAGATTGAATATTTATTAACACATTGACACAACATCCACAATTATTGCTAAATGCCCATGTCAAACGCAAATGATGGAAATTGGAACACCTTTTCCTCATGTATATTTCATTTGATATTATGTTTGAAAAATGATCATCACATGTTTCATACATGTGATTGAATAATTGATATGGTTTTTAAAAGGATCAAAAAAGTAACTTGTTTCCACTAAACAAATTGTTCTTGGGAAATATATTTTTTTGATTTTTTAAAAAAATTTCAAGTGTCCTTTGCATTGTGAATGTTCTATAAATGACAAAAAGAAAAATACCAAAGGTTAATTATCAATGCATTATTATGATGGACCATATTGTCAATACCCTCCAAAACCAAAAAAAAATCTTTCAAAACTATGTTATATTTTGGTAGGCCAAAATATATATATGAAAGCATGGCCAACCTCATCAGACTCCTAAAACCAAGACACAATAAATTTAAAATTTTGAGAATTGAGATTCTTTCACAAGTCTATCACGAGTTTCAATTTTAACTTGTTGTTATATAATTCTGTACTTACAAAAATTCTCAGCTTTGAGCTTTGGGGAGTGTTACTAGTGTGCCCATGAAGTTGAACCATGTTTTTCAACTGGACTCAAAGTTCTTGAAGTGGAAAAGAATTGTCAAAACTGGGAAGCAGAGGTTCTTTCAAAAATGAAACCCTGTTTCAATATATATATGAGCACATGGCCAACCTCATCGGACTCCTAAAACCAAGAAACGAATGATTTTCAAAGTTTTTAAATCAATCATGTCTTGGTTTTAGGAGTCCAATGAGATTGGCCATGTGTTCATATATATATTGAAACTAGGAGTCCAATGAGGTTGGCCATGTGTTCATATATATATTGAAACGGAGTTTCATTTTTGAAAGAGCCTCTGCTTCCCAGTTTTGACATTTAAAACAATTTTGGTAGATTCTCCAGGTAAAGGTTGGAGTCCCTATTCTTCATATTTTTAAACTTGCAACTTCTGTTTTGACAATTGTTTTCAACTTCAAGAACTTTGAGCACAGTTGCAAAACACAGTTCAACTGCATGGGCACACTAGTAACACTCCCCAAAGCTCAAAGCTGAGAAATTTTTAAGTACAGATTTATACAAGTTAAAATTGAAACTCGTGAGAGACTTGTGAAAGAGTCAAGTTTTTCAACACATCAAAATCAATACCTACTTTAAAAAGAAGTTCAATGTGTGTTGTATCTTCAAAACTTGAACTTGCTTTCAATGTGCTTACCTTACAATCCTGAACTTATTTTCTTCAAAAAGGTTCTTCTTTTTTTTGTTTGAAGTTTTGGTTTCAGCAAAAGGCTAGCTCCATGATTTGATCCTTCTACCAATTCGACTAAAAAGGTGCCAAGTCAGGTCTAGGTCACAAACATCTGACTGTACAGGTACATGTACACTTACATATAAAGAGCCTGCCAACACTGGTCTAAAGCAAGTTACACATGCACTTAAAAACTCCATATATGGGACCTTGGAGTTTTACATTCTTATATTGTCCCCAACAACAACAAAAAAAAACAAACAAACAAACAAACAAACAAACCCAAAAAATAATTTAATTTTCTTTAAAAAAAAGAAAAAAGTTCTCTCTGTCCTTAGCCTCCAGCAACAAACAGACAAACAAACAAACCCAAAAAATAGAAAGAAAAACAAAGTACTCTCTCCTTCATTAGCCCCGAGGAAGGGGATGAGATCGGGGATCAATGGACGTGATTCGCAGGCCACGCCCAATTAACGAGACTTTGGGCTGTGCTGTGCAGCCAGAGAGTGATATCGTCATGTGTATGTGGCCACAGAGAAGGAAGAAATTTGTGTGACGTATATTGAGTCCTGGAAGATCCTCCAGAATCAATCAATCAGTCAATCAATCAAGCCACGAAATCTGCACGTGATTGATTTCTCTTCCAACAATTACAGTATATAAAATTATTGACTAGTGAGCTCACTCATTCATCTGTCTCTTCAAATATCCACTTTGTTTCATTTCTCTGCTAAATTCTGTTTTTGCTCTACACTCCATCCGCTACTTGCATCACATTTTATCAGCAGCAGCTTTAGAGCTGTGCCAGTTTGTTTCTCTGCTTGCTTGCTTTCTTGCTTGTTTGTTGCTGTGCAGCAGCTAGACTGATCTGCGGCTAGGTTTTCTCTGAGGCTTTAGATCCAGCTTGAGAAGTTTTTTCAGATCAAGCTGCAGCTCTATCTGCAATGGCTAGCTCTGGGATTTTAAGAAGTACGCCGCCGCCGCCGCAGCAGCAGCAGCAGAAGCCGTATTTTGCCACCACCTACACGGATAACTTCGATTCGCCCCATGGTCTGTAGACCTACTCCCCTTTCTTTTGAAGCTCTGGCCCATGTTTTGGTATGCATTTGTGGGTTGGAATTGATCCGTAGCAGATGTAAGAGCTTGAATAGACCTATTGAAGTATTTTCACATTGCGAAACTAGTCATCGAAGTTGGAGGAGAGTCCTGCAGCTGTAGGCAGGGGGGCAAGCAAGAAGCTGGACAGGCTTAGTAGTAAATGCTGCTTTGTTTGGTGTTGTGGATTTTTTTGGTGTAAGGCTGGCTTGCAGGTGCACAGAAGCTATGTGTGTATGAGATCAACGACCTGGACCGACAAAGCCCCAAGCTTCTTGTCAACTCCAACAACACCAATGCAGCTGGGAAGAGAGTGAAGAGCCTTGGTGACCTTCTCCCTTACACCAACAAGGTGCAGAATATAATATGGATCCAATTTCTTCCTCTCTCCGCTAAAACCATTTTCTCGCTTCGGCGATGATGCATGATCTCATGCACTGGAGAAAACCCAGATGAGGAAAGCAGCTGGATCATGTACTAAATGTTCTTTTGCTTGAACATTGTTGTTGTTGTTGTTTGTTGCAGCTGTATGATGGCACGCTGAAGGAAAGACTGGGTATCACAGCAGGGATGTGCATCATGATTGAGTACGTTCCTGAATTTGATGGAGACCGCTATGAATGCCAGTTCAGTGCCTACTTTGGAGAATATGGCCATATCTCAGTTCAGGTAATTCCACATCTCTCTCTCTCTCCGTTCTCTCTCATCAGTTCCAGAATTTTGTACACACCAATCTTTCATGTTTCCTCAAGGTACAAGAAGAAACATAACATGTTTGCGCAACTTACAAGAAGAAGAAGGTTTGCTCAAGGTGCAAGAAGAAACATATTTGCTCCTTAAGGGTACAAGAAAAAATCATAACATGTTTGCTCAAGGGTACAAGAAGAAATATAACATGTTTGCTCCTCAAGGGTACAAGAAGAAACACACTGTTTGCTCAAAGGTACAAGAAGAAACATAACATGTTTGCTCCTCAAGGGTACAAGAAGAAACACAGCATGTTTGCTCCTCAAGGGTACAAGAAGAAACATAACATGTTTGCTCCTCAAGGGTACAAGAAGAATCATAACATGTTTGCTCCTCAAGGGTACAAGAAGAATCATAACATGTTTGCTCAAGGGTACAAGAAGAAACATAACATGTTTGCTCCTCAAGGGTACAAGAAGAATCATAACACATTTGCTCAGGGCTACAAGAAGAAACAAGGTTCTGAAGTAGAGAAATGTATTTTTCGGGGCACAAAACATGTGCAATGAGCAACAAGATCAGACAGTCCTGAGAGAAGATCAAGACTTGGGTACAAGAAGAAAACAGGTTTTGAAGTAGAGAAAATATGTGTTTTTTTTGGGCATAAAAGACTTGCAATAAGCTGCAACAAGTCTAGACAGGAGGGAAACAAATAATTAGCCCTAAACCCTAATTACTACTAATATCATCCTTGGTGGTGATGGTGGTCCTTGATCTCATCATGCAGGGCCCGTATACATCATATTGTGATTGTATGATGGCTGTGACCGGAGGAACTGGGATCTTCACAGGAGCAAGAGGAGTAGTGAAATGCAAAACCTTGCTCCCCACCAAGCTTTTCTATGAGTTCCACTTGCTTGATATCCATAAGCTCCCTGCGAAGCTCACTCAGACGCCAGTTCCACCTACACCAGATGTCATCCCAGAGGACCACAAGAGTACTTCTTAAGATCTGTTTCTTTGCAGTTTTCTGCTTTGCTAATAATCAAGAGGAATTTTGTTTTGCACCACATTTTGCAGAAGCAAATTCATGGTTAGCTCGCCCTCTGATCATGTTCTTTTTAACCCTCTAATGAATCGATCGATCGATCGATCGAGTGGTTATCCATCCAAGATATTTGATTTTGGTAGGAAGTGGGTTACACCTAGGTTTCATAATTTTGTTTTTGTGTCATGGATTTTCGCTGAATTGGGTTTAAGAACAAAGACTGTCGTAATGCTGAAAGAACTTGAGGTTTCTTCAGGGCAAAGGAATGACAAAATAAAGAAGTATAAACCTTGTGGTTACTATCCATCATGTATGTATGTATAAATAGATGGAAATATTTCTATTCATAGGATTTTTGGCATTTGATGGATATTATTTATCTTTCCAGTGCAAGATAGGAATTCATATATTTGTAATTGACCTATATATTTCACTTGATTTCTGTTTTTAGAGGATATGCTGGAGAAAAGAGGAACTGGAAAATGAAGAAAGCAATATAAACCCATCTGGTGTTTTGTTTCACCTATGGCTCTCCAAGACCTATGGTGGAGTTGTTTTCATCATGGATTGTTGTGGATGATATGTCACCACCTTATCCCAACACATTTAATGTTGGAATTTCAATGCATATTGTCCTTATGAGGTTTAGTCAAGGTCAAAAAAGGCATTGCTTGCAATATTTTGTCAATGAACATTTCTAAGTAGCTAGGCTCTACTAGTACAATTTCTTCATGAGCACTTTGGAAAGATTCTTGCATTGGTCATGATTACAAATGTCTGATGATTCCCTCTTTTATGCTCCAAGACTTTGACATTTGAAGACTAGCAAGGCGAATGTTGAAGCTTTGTAAAAGAAGGAATGCCCATGAAAACAAGAAAAAAGAAATTTCAAATTTTGTCCCTTTGTTTTTCTCTTTTAAAATCTTGTAGACTGAAACTAACATCGAGGATCATTATACATGTCGATGAGCTAAAGGACTAGATGACCAACCTCATATAATCAATATATAGACTTTCATTTTCTACTATCCTTGAGGACATCATTTCATGTCCATCATAGTCATGTTCTTTTGGGTTCATTAATGCTTATTCCACAACTACTAAGCAATAACCAATTCATTTGCCATCTCCTATGGCTATTGTGTGTCTTTCTACCATTTTAAAAGAAAAGTTCATTTTGCAAAACTTTAGATATGTCAAGGCATACATGTGTTTTTTCATGTCCAAATAATTTGATGATTTCACTAGCAACAGTTACATTGCAAATGGTTTGGGATGACTATAGATTCTTATATCATTTCATGTTATCAAACTAAAATTTGGTTTAAAATTTGTTCTTAATGGAATGTAAAGGTATTTTTCTAGTTTGTGTTTTTTCAAAATGACTTTTTCTCAAGATTATAGTTACAGATGATGGAAATGATAAGCAAATTTGCCATATTTTTCTACACCAATTTGCATCCCATTTCTTTCTAATTGAATTTGAATCCAACTCTACACAATGGATTTGAATTCCATTCCATTTGTATTTTAACGCAACTCAATGTTTTTGAATTCAATTGAAGAATTTTCATTCAATTCAAGTAAATCTAAACTCAATTGAATTTTGATTGAAATCAAATAGATTTTAATTCAATTCAAGTTGCATGCAACATCATTCAATATTTTCATTTGAATGGAACTTAATTTTCAATTTTCTTTTCATTATCTCATTGTCACTAGTAGTGTGTAATAGCACCAGGCTCATATTGAATAGGGAAAAGATATTTGTTTAAAGATCTTTAATACAAGGATATGAAAAAACATGACATATGTATTTTCATAGCTTGAAGAGATGATTAGAAGAAAGGTGTATGTAGTTAGTCCTCAAACATTAAAGACAAACAAATTCAATTGTTTTTACTATATAGATGGTTTCAAGTTACAAAACATTGTGTAAATACCCTAAGAGCTTTCTATTAAAATTATAAAAGTTCAATGACACTTATAACATCAACAACCCTTTTACAACTAATTTGTAGAACATGGTTCATAGATATTAAAGTATGACTTTGTTCCCCATCCATGATCCAATAAACTATTGAATTCCACTACCATGTTTTCAGAATCCCCTTTGAGCACAAGTTCCAATTTTAAATTTCCACGTTGGTTTGCAATGTGTATACCCAATTTGCATTAATTTGCAAATTTTGGTGATTGTCTTTACTTTAGTTTAATATTCGAAGATGATAAGATGGTTTCCATTTGAATTTCACCATTGTATTTGTTCATTGTACCGAAAGGGTCTAGGCATCAATGCCAAATGTTGGGATAAAATTTTGGTTCAAGATTTGGATGACTTGTATGTGATAGGTGGGGAATGTGAGTCGTGGAGAATTTTTTTGGTATGGTGTTGTTTCATGGGAGTGGAGGACACAAAAGCTAAATGCGCTTTGTGGTAATGTGAAACAAGTTTGCAACACATGTTTATGTTTGTGTTTATTTTTGGAAAGAATGATATTGATTTGAAAGATATTTGTGCATGAATTTTTACAAAATTTGGAAAGAGGATATATATTGCATGTAATAATGTGCACCCATGAAAATTGTTAAAATATGTTCATTGTTCTTTTTCAAAATGGTGAAATCAAAATTATTGTTAAACTACTAAATTTTTTTGTCAACAATAAAATTATGAATCATGGTTTACTTTGGATGTGTAATTTTAGTTATACTATGAAGGGTATGCAAAGTGTAACGACAATGAGCATATGTGAGGCTAAAGAACAAATAAAGAGGTAGCACCTTCACAAGCAATGACTCTACAAGTAGAAACACATTTTAACTTTATTTTTTCTTCTCCTCTTTCTCCTTTGTTTCATTCAAACGTCCTTTTTTAATATTATTTTGATTCTTAAAATTTATACATAGTCATGTGTTACATCCCTTTTTTCCCTCACTGAGATAGTCATAAAATGGGTGCTAATTCATGCAGGTCACTAGTATAACAGCTTGTAAGTGTGGACTCTCCACATTTGTTGGATGATGAAAAAAAAAATTCGGATGAAATTGTATAACATGTTAATGATGGATGTAAGGATATATTGAATGCTCATTTCTTTCCATAATTACAAAGTTGAAATTTAAGATATGGTTGACAAATGCAATCTATTTATATTTATAGTCTCGTGTTGATAAATTTCTTATAAAATTCATATCATTGGTCTAAGTATTATGTTGAAGTTGTCATTATTTTCTAGTTCACAATAGTTTGCCAACCCATCTTAGATGATTTTTGTAATCTTTTATTCTTGTGAAGTGCGCAACAGGGGCATTGATTTCCTTGAATGGATCAATTTTTGACAAGTATTTAGATATTTTGAATATGCAAAAAAATGTGAGTTCTATCAAAATGTGACAAAACATTACATTCATAGCATCCTAGGGGAAATTTGTTGTATGTAAATTAACCAATAAGATATTCAAAAAATGCAATTATTATCATTTTATTAAACAAATAATTAATACGCGTTGGACAATATATTTGGTCCACTCAAGCAAACCAACACCCACATGTCTTCTTCTTGAATAGTTATGTTATGTCCTATTTAGTCTCAAGACTCACATTTGCATGCATTGGTTGCACTCACTATGGGAAGGCAATTATTCAATGTAGTTACAATTGAATACATTTTATTGAAGTCAAAGTCAAATGAAAGGGATTTTTTTTTAGTTTACACTATGTCATAATCAAGATTTGAAATTTACAAATGTCATTAACTTTGGGTGTTAAATGTTGTTAGATCTAAAAATGGGGGAACAATGTAGTTGAATTTCATTTGGAGAAATTGACTATGGAAGCATTGTGATGTGAAATCAAATGCTACTAAATGACATTTCATAGGAATAAGCTTACTAAGGCACATCGAATGAACTTTGGGATTGATTTATTGGAAACCCTCATCATTTTTTGCACTCTACTATGGAACATGGTATGCGTGTATGGTACAAAAATTTATAATTCTTTTTGGTTTACTCCTTGTATCATTTTCACAATAACTTTTTATAACTACACACCTTCATGTCATACATGATAAACATGTCAAACATGTCCTATTTTTGACATATGTGTTTTGAACATGAAATTTTCTTTCATTGGTATAGTGGATACAATAATGCAAAAAATAAGGTTTTTTTGTCTTGCGATGTTACTAATTGCAAAAAAAGGGGGAAAACAAAAAAAAATGACATGACATTAATGAATTTTTTTTTTTTAACATGGACACTAACTTTTAATGTGATAGCACTATTGTTTCTTGAACCAATAGCCATAGTAACATCTAAACATGGATATGTTATGTATTACATGGGTGTCATAAGGTCAAGTTTTTTCCAAAGAATATTGTCTTAGGCTAAAAGGTTTTTCCTATTCAAATTAATGAAGATGGAAACACTACAATTATGATATGCATAAGTTCAAATATGTTACTTGTGTTCACATGGAACACTTCTCAACTATGTAAACATATTCTTATTCTCCATGATAAATTAGCAATTTTTCATCAATGTTTGAGCTTTGATACATATCAACTTTTGGGTTTTATACCAAGTCAAAGATGGCACAATTGTTGAGGTACATGACAAACTCGGTTTTGAAATTTTATTAACATACCATAGTTTAATTTGATAGTTGACAAAAACTTGTAAAATTAATATTTCTTAAATGAAATTGGAAATAATTTCAAAACAAGTATTGGGATTATACATTGTACTACCTCCACTCATATATTTGGGATTCTTTTGCAAAATGTTAATATATTGGCCCACAATTCTAATGGATTTCTCAATATTCTAGTGAATGTCCCTTCCTCCACCCCCCAACCAAATCTGGAAATACACACTAGACCAATAAATTCTGGTCAATATACATCAAAAACTAGTTGTCTTATAAATGAAATAATATTTTGAATTGGTTTCAATGAATGCATCCACTGTAAACTACAAGAGTGTTATCACCTCCTTTTCTGTTATGTCTACAACTTGACCTTGTTGTAATCATCCATCTAAGACCATGATCAAAATGATAGAAAACTTGATACATAATAACATTACCACAAAAATAATTCATCGTTGTGATGAAAAATCAAACTTGAATAAAATTAAAGAAGTAACCATAGATACAAACATTTTTTAGATTTTTAAATGACAATAGTTGAAAGAGGGAAAAAATGGCCAATGAGCTTCCCATTCGCCCATTATTTGAACTAGGTCTCTCACTATTCTAATGGATTTCCCACTCTTTTGGTAGGTGCCTCCCCCCAAACCTTTAGATTTGGAAATACCCACTAGACCAATAGTTGTCAATCACCTTACATCAAAAACATTAATTGTTTACAATCTACACTTGCAATTACCAAGTGATGTTTTCTCACAATTCAATTTAGAAAAGTTTTATGCAACACGACTAAACTAAAAATTAAGAAAAAACTTATGCAACAACAAGAAAAGCAATGACCAACCTTCAAACAATAATAAAAAATAGACAAGTGAATATGATAAATTGGACATCAATTATGGTGTTACCAAAATTATTCAATAAAATATCAATGAAAACATCACACATAAACTATACATAACTAAACTTGAAGTGCATGTGTCATGCATAAAATCTAATGAAAAACTACGTGTGATCTTTTAAACATTTGAAATCCATGTAGTTGAAATGCATAAAAACACATTTGTACAACCTCTCTTGGGTGAAGGCACACTCTAATGAACTTTTATGGAAGTCACAATGCCATTTGTTTTTGGTTAGTCAAGTCTTGTTTTATATAATTCAAATGCATTTGAAAAATTTAACAAAGTGACATGAAAAATTAAAACTTATGTTTCAATCCTCCAAACTCTAAAAAAATTACATAAAAAACCATCAATATTCAATCAAAGGCAAACAAGTTGCAATATAGAGCATTCAATATTATAATCCAAAATATTATGGTTATGGATTTTTTGTTTCTATGGGAGTTATAGAACATGTTTACAACTTTTTACCATCACACATTGAAATATCATAATGTTCAATTAAAATAAAAAATCAAGCAAGAAAAGGTCTCATTTTCTTAAAGATTCAAAATGAAAACCTTCATAATTGTAAAGTCCATTTAGATATTTGAATTGATTTTTTAACGCCTATTTTTTTAATGATTTAAATTGTATAAATTAGGGTGGTATGAACTTGGAAATAGAAGAAAATGTGAACTTCAACATCATTTGGGTGAAAACATGATCAAAAGAGCTAAGGGCACCAAGGTGGAAGTTCTTTACCAAGGACTCCACATGACATGTGTCATTTTTGTGTTAGATTATAACTTTAAAATTTGTATTTCAAGTACACACTTTAGCACTACATTTTAAATATTAAATAAATTTTGACTAAAGATTTATTTTATATCATGTATATTATGCATTCACGTCCTTTATCACATAAAAATAAATAACTTCTCTTAAAGGCAAATTCTCAAAATCCATAATTTTTAGGGTCAAAATTCTTTTGAACCAAATGTGCTCAAATTGGTTATTTTAAAAAAATCATTATTTCAAATCCGTTTGCTTTTCTAATTATCAATGTTAAAATCCTTTTCAATTCTCAAAAAGAATGGTGCACATTTGGTAGAAAAAAAAGGATGTTTGAAAAAATCAAGGATTGTTCACTCTTGAAATTTGAATGCTTTGAATGTGCAAAAACATTTTTAACTTGTGTAAACTTTGACGATCTAAACTTTGCAATTAATGGAAAATATTCCAAAAAACATTATGACAATCCAAATTATTATGTTTCACTTGTGATTTTTCAAACATACAATAATGTAGTTTTAAGGAGTGTCCACTCATTTATGTGGGCTCCTTTGATTACAATTTTACCCATTTAGATGTTTTCATTGAAAATTCATTGGATCTAACCTTTAAAAGTGAACTTTCAACTACCAATTTTGGTCCACCTTAATGTCCTTTCACCCTCTAAAACAAAATTTCAAAGTTATTTCATATGTTTATCTACTTTATGTGTTCTCTGTAATAAGTGTTGTTTTGAACTTTTCTTTTTGGGTTTGTTTCTTGTTCAAATTTGACATTGTTTATTACTTTTTTCTCATTGCAAATAGGAAAATGGATGGGTAAAATCATAAGACAACAAGTCAAAAACCATGTTAAATCATGTTCAAAAATGTGTGTGTGTGTATATATATATGCTTATGTGGTGCCACTTTAATGGCATGTTAATCATGGCAAGTTGTGTTTTATGACTAATATGGATGTTAAGAAATCTAAATTGAACCATTGGATCTTTTGATTTTGAGTTTTGATTTGATCAAAAGGCCTTTAAAGTTAAGCAAATTCTTCATCAAACATTATTAGTTTCACAAAGGGGCCCTTGATTTTCATAATATACAACTCTTTAATGTTGACTTTTTTGTAATATAGGGGACTATTAAACACACATAAGAAGCACATTTACAACTTGATGTTTTTTCCAAAAACTTGAATATTGCGTCTATTTGATGTTCATGAGTCCTTTATGACATGTAAATGTGATGCAATGTAAATGGTGTCTAAAACAAAGTTGTAGCTTATAATACAAAAAAAATCAAAGTAATTTTAACATGTTTTGGCATGATTTGAAATTATGATCATTTTACAAAACAAAATGCAGAAAACTAGTGCAAAATCTTACATTTATAGTAAATCATATTTATTCAAAAATGATTAACAAAGAATATGTGATGCATTGGGGAAAATAAAGTAAGTAAAAATAACAGTCAAAACTTTTCTTTTGTTAAAAAATTTCTTTCTATGAAAAAACTATTTTGGTCAAAAGGCTATGGTCCTTTGAAACAAAGTAAACATATTGGCTCATGATTCATAATTTCACTCAGATTGATCAACTATTATGGTAGATGACCTCAACTTTGCAATCAAAGATGCCATCTTTGAATGCATAATATGAATCAATATGGCTATTTAATTATGATTAATATTCATACTTTCTCCACAACTATAATAACTTGAGTAGCAACCTTGTCAATTTCCACCAAGACAAAGTTTATGAAAGGCAAATGCTTGAGTATCAAGAAGTTTTCTATTTGTCTTTGTGCAAAAGGGAAATTTGGATGTGACATTACATGTGACAATTTTAGCTTCAATGGACATCTCGGATGAAGGTTTGGTTCTTCCACACAAACATCATCACTTCTTTCAATGGGCAAATTCACAATAAATGGGCAATTACATTCTTGATTCATCATAATTTTGTTTCTTGATATTTCATCATAAGAGAAAGCAATGGTTGACTTGAGATCATTACAATGGATGGAGAAATAACAAATGACATTGAGATTGTATGCAATGTCCATTAAATTATTCAAAAATGAATCATGTATTATTTTCCTATTTTTTGTTTTTCATCATGAATTTCAAAATTGTGCAAATAAGTTTTCAACCCAATTTTCACATTGAATACAATTGGCTTGCTCATCAATTTCATCTTAGAACGCTGATGTTAATTTTCAACAAACACATTTTTAGAATGTCCATTAATATAATTAGATATCAACCAAATTCAACAACCATTTTTGCACTAATAGTTGATGAATCCACAATCCATTATTTGACATTTATGCATGGCATTCACAATGGGAATGTTGCAACCTCATTTTTTATATTATACATTCTAAAGAAATCAAAGTAATAAGCCTTTTCATGAAGACTTTGTATTAATGCATTCATTGAAATTATGCGCCCTTCTATAAATTGTAGGTAATAAGCTTTGGTTATGGTGTACGTTTTACATAAATTCAAACATTTTTTGTTAGACAATCACTTTTTTTTTATGTTGACCACATGGCCTTAATTTGTTTGGCTAACAAAATCCAATTGTATTGCAAGATGGTTATTGTTGTTTTTAAAGTATGACTTCAAGGTTGTTCATAAACCTAGTTGATCTTATTATTTAATTACTGTTTTATCTTGATTACCAAATTCATCCGAGCCTAAAGGTGTTCTAGATTAAACTACATATACATATTTGTTTTGTCTACACCAAGCTTGATTATTATATGGTTTTTAGTAGCTTTAGACTAGCAAAATGCCTTCTAGTTATATAATCACAAGTACAAAGAAAAATTCACTCAGTCTTCTTATTGTTGCTAATAGAATTTATCTCTCCTTTACAAAATATTTCCTCTCTAATTTACATTGCAAAGCTTCTCCAAAAAATATGATTAGAATGTCTTCTTAACAAGAATGATGATTCAAACTTGTTATAGCACTAAAAATGTGTGTGATTTGGTGTCCTTAGAATCTCAAAACACAAAAGATGAAACTCTAAAAGCACATTTTGGATAAAATGCCAAACACAAACACATTGAAACCCTATTCACATTGAACTAGATTCTATAACAAATAAACCCTTCCAAAAAACACCTCATATCTTACAACAAATATTTGACAATGGGCAACAAGTGTACACATTTATGAGAATGGCTTGGAGTTCCACTTGATTACAAACCTTGCCACATCTAGGAATTCAAAATGCCCATGAATCAAATATTATTAGTTAAGATTCCAATTCTTGCACATGTCCTCATTACTTTTGCCACACTTACATTGCATGCACTTGCTTTCTTTGTTTGACATGTTAATCTCAATCCCATGCTAAAAATATAGGTTCAAATTGATTATAGTGAAACAATTGCAACCACAAATAAACACCTTTGATTCATTTGAATATTTGTTCCTCTCAACTTTCAATAGTTTTTCAATAATGATAACTTAGCCTTAGCATGTTTTCTGTTTCTAATTACCATAGTGATCAAACCAAATTTGATCTTTATTATACTTATGTGAGCTTCAAGCAAAAAAGAAGGACTACGTTTAATGACAAAGTAATTCCATGGGAGATTCATGAGCCATGTTGAAATGAATGCCATGTCAAAAAACTTTCTCAAAACCTCAACTATGGAGGGATGGAAGGCTGAAATTGCATGTGTTGGTAGGTATCTCCAAATACCTAATGAAGAAGAAAGTGAGCATGGTTACTATCCCAAGTGCACAAACAAAGATAGTATGTGATGGAGTAATGAGGATTACACATGCTCCCAAAGCTCCATAAGTTCTCTCTCTCTCTCTCTCATCTGCAATACTTTTATACTTTTCTCACTTTGAGTCTGAAGGAAATTGAGAGCTACTAAATTTACCATGTATCTAGAGAGAAAAATGTTCATCTCACATGTAGGTCATAGTTCCTTCCAAACACTCTTTAATGTATTATGGATTTTCTCCCTTCTTATAGGTAAAAGCACATTGCAAAGTTTTGGCTTACATAGTAGGGCCACCAGATCTTGCTCAATTGAGTGGCACAACCAACCTTCTTGTATGACTGTTCCTTCCTTCTCTTCTTCTTTTGGCTTCCTTCACTCCTCTTCTCATGACAGAGTTTTTACTCTCTTCATGTGCTAGGATTTTTGGTTGTGGTGCTACCATCTTGTACAGCCATTCCAAGAGAGATCTGAACTCAGAAGATATGACCCATATGGTCTACCAGGAGGGCATCAAGTGGCCACTCTACTACACATGAAAATCAGCCAGACAACTTTTGAAGAACTCACATATCTGAACTGTTTTGCAAGTAAAACAGACCATTGACAATGTTGCTGGCATTACTGAGCAGCTTGAACAATTCACCGCTCCCTAAACTGGACATTGTTACATTCAAGTTACAAATTGCAATGAAAAAATAATTACCATCTGTAAAATAATGTTCCCTTTTGTACAACATCACGAAAGCTCAACCCCATCCCTAACATGGGGTTTGCTTTCAACATGAGATCTTGTTATTTCCCCCACCATTTCCAAGTCTTCTTGGCACATGTTACTGCTAGATGTGCACAAAACTATAGACTCTGATTCAGGCTACTCACTGGGGCACAAATGATGAAGCATCACTCCCATTTGAGTTATTTTGCTCCATAGTAAACAAATGCTCAATACGTTGACAAAGTGTACACATTATATGACTCGGGATCTACACTGCTCTACACACTACCAGTGATGATCAACTCTTTCTTTTCCTCTCCTTATGTTCTCATATGGTTTCCAATAATTCATCATTATTTATGTCAATGTCAAATTTAATTCGAATTAATATAAATAGCATCGGCGTGAAAAAGCCCATGTTAATTTGCCTTTTCATATCTATGTTGATGGGTAGGGAAAAGGAGTGACATCGTTAGGTTTGGAAATGAGGTAATTGAATTTGAAATTGTCTCTGGAATTGCCCAGGGAGAACCATATGAAAGATCATGAAAAATCTCTCATATGCTAATTCCTCGAAATTTTGATCACTGGGATCATAGTGAATTGAATTGCCAGAAATAAATAACCAATGAATGGTCTTCTCACGCAGGGACTTTGCTTATAAACTGCATCACAGTGTCCATGTCAGGAAGGGATGGGATCGCACCCCTCTCAGTGGTTGTGATGGCACCACAAGCATTTGCAAACCTCAGGGCCTCTCGCAACTTACCCTCATTCTGCAAGTCCCAAAAGCCAGTCATCAGTGTCAGTCTGACTACATATGGTACCACTATCTCCGAGCAAAGTATATACCATGCAAAAAGTGGACCTTCTCCAACCTATTCAAGCCTGTATCAGCTTTGGCCCTTCGTAAAATAGTTTGTGGGTCCTAAGCAGCATCGAAATCAAGATGTTTGTGAAGAAACAGAGTAAACCATCTACAAGAAAGAGGTTTGGCAGTCTCCTTGCCTCCAGTATTGAGATGTCCTTTCCGAGCTGGATCAAAACACCAGCACAAAATGCATCACCAGCCCCAGTGGTGTCCACCACTTGCACTTTGAGTGAATCAACTCTCCCTCTGAATTTCTGCAATCTCATCAAAAAAATGTACAGGTTGGTACTGCAACTAACTCTTAACAGCACAATTTCCATGTGATGTCAACCCTCTGGTTTTGTTTTGAAGCTCCACACTTCAAACACACTAACAAACTTGCACCCTTCTGTAAACAGTAGAACTGGAGATAGCAATGGAGGTTTTGAAGAGCTCTGCAACTGTCAACTCAGTGAATTTAAGCACACCACACCAGGCAATCATTCTAGCTGGCTATCTCAACAAATATCTTCCCAAGATTCAAGAATTCAACATAATTTCAGTGGACCTGGATCTAAATTTTGGTATGACAAGATAATAATCTTAAAAGATAGTTTCATGCCAAATGTCAAGAGACCATAACATTAAACTGCTGAAGGAAGAGGAAAAAAAGCACCAAATAAAAGGTACAGAATAGAGCAGAAAAGCAGTGTGAATTCTCCTGCTTGCACATCCTGCTTTCAATCCCATCTCAGAAAAGATCTTGATACAGGATCAAGAATTCATCCATACAATTAAGGACAACCTGAATAGAATGAGAGATGATGAAGCTTATAGATGTTTCAGATCCAACAACATAACAGCAACCAATCAGCAAGCATGAAAGAGAGGAAACACAACCCTAAAGAAAAGAGAAAACAACACCAAAACTGAGGAGCAGTTTGAACCACAGTGACAGTCATATGCATGTTCAGAACCTTTGGTAGCAACATGTATGGCATTGAGCACCTATGATAACATGTCCACTGTGATGCTGGTTAGCTCAACAAAACCTAAAAGAGAAGGGGAAGACCAAAACGACCAAGACAAAATGGGATAACACAAGGAGGAGCCAAAGATAAAGAAAAAGGAAAGAAAAGGAAAAACCCAAACAAGAGAAAGGTAAGAGAAATAGATGCATAATTTTAAAAGAAAGATATTTAGAGGAAAAAGAGTGGGCTTAGAAAAGCTTCCCACTTAGGAGTAAGAAGCCCTTAAAATAATCATATTGAAGATTCCATATAAATATGTGAATCCAAGCTGTTTGTTTCATTGTTTGAATACAGCTTAAATGTTTATTTGTCTTGCAAGTCTATGCACAGAATCATGAACATAGATCCAAAACCCTCTATGAATGGTGTAAGACTGGAAGAGCAAGGAGAATGAGAGATTAGCAGCATTGTTACTACTTTAGCAAAGGTTCACTTCCCCAAGTGCAAAATCCATCATTCTACAAAAGCCTCTAAACTCAGCATTGCTGATGAAGGTGATCAGAGACTGCAATAGGAATGCAGTACTCACCACAGCCTTCTCACCAGATGGAGGAACTGAACAAGAGCAAGATGTTCAGAACAGCTCTCCTACATGAACATGGAAACCTAACCAGGTGGTCAGAGATAGCACCATGTGGAATGGATTTTTGACGTACCGGGGTATAATATCGACATCCCTCTCCACCTTCAGTGACCAGCATCAGTTTACAACCAGGGTGGAAAAGAGTCAGATTGTTCTCATCATCACTAGGGTCTCCACCTGTAAGAAATTTCACCTCCTCATCGCTCACCTTTGTAACCCATCATCCAGACAAGGTTTCCAAAGTCAGGCCTTTGGCAACTGGAGTTGACCAAGCTCATCATGTATTGGTATTTAGCAGATGGACACTTGCATCCATTCAGCAACTCCTTACAGGTCTCTAGAAAGGGTAGCGGTACACATAAATCACTTGGCATATTACCAGATGTACAGTCAATGTTACCATCCAAGTGCACAACAAGCAAGAAATTTCTCCAAATGACCTAAGCACAATACAGTGTCCTAGCTCTCATCAGCAATTATACATGTTAAGGAGATGTAGATTTGCCACACCTTGATAATGTCAGCATGATCCCAGATACTTTTGATACCCTCTCTTGCTGCCTTTGCTGAAGGCCACAAGGGCAAGCGGAGATTGGGGTCATAAGACAATACTGCACCTCCTTCTTTAGCAATTCGCATGGCTTCCAGATGTGTTGAGCGAGAGGGCTCAGTAATCAAACTGATTGACCCGTAATGGAAGATTCCAGCCTGCCATTAGGTGCACACCTTTCATTGTCATTATGTCAAATTCTGTGATCATACAGAAGGGACCATGCATGCAGTTCTTCCTAATGTACCTAATCTCTTGCCATAATACCAGATGAAGTTTTTGTGAGCTAAAAAGCCAGTTGAAAACATTTGAAGAAATGTGGATGTTTGGACAGACAGAGCAAGGCAGGACAGAGAAGCTGTGCAGATATGCTGTTAAAGGAGTATGTGGGATGATGGATCAAATACCTCTCTAAGCAGCTCTGTATCAAGTTCCTCAGGCTCAAACAGCATGTCTGCACTGGGGTTCCGATAGAACATAAATTCCCTCTCCCCATCATGCCGTAGTGTGACAAATGCTAGCGCTGTCCTGGCATTTGCATCAAAGCGGCATCCCCTGGTTTCCACTTCATTCTCCCTGAGCACATCCACTAACATGTAACCAAATTCATCATCCCCAACCTGCACAAACATCAGATTCAACCCACCTGAGATTTCTCAGAAATGTGTGATGAACTGCAGACATAATACCCTTGTGATCTCCCTGGGAGCTTTTCTAAATGGCCAACTCTCTGTTTTGGAGAAACAACTTATGACCACCTATGATCCACAGACTGCATGTCTATGAAATTGCAGAAAGATCTCCATGCAACAATCATTGGAAGACTACCCTTAAGATTCAGATCACAAAAAGATCCCATTGTACCTATAATCAGAGAAATCAGAGAGTTGTAAGGTACAGGAGCAGAGCACACCTTGCCTACAAAAGCAGCATTGCCTCCGAGCTTTGCAATGCCAACAGCAACATTAGCAGGTGCACCCCCAGGAGCTTTCTTAAATGCCGGGGCATCCGCCAATGACAATCCTCCAACCGTTGGTACAAAGTCAATCAACATCTCACCGAAGCAGACCACTTTCTCATGCTCACTTCTGGCTGCTCCATTTTGCAGTTACAGCAAAGAAAATCCAGGAGGGGGGTAAAACAGGTCAACACAAAACCATGAATTCATGCAGTGATTTTCAGACAAAATGGTAACTTCAATAGAAAACCCTGACCTGCAAAAACACAACTTTTAAGCTCTGCAAACACTCTGATCACAACACTCATACTGCTTGTGTTGCAAAACACAACCACTGTCTGTTTCCAACGGATGCTTGGAAACAGAATATCGCACTTCAAAAACTGCCATCTGAGAATCGCAGTTTCAATCAACACATCAAGAATGATTCTAGTACTTCTCTACACAGATCAGACAAACAGGATCCACACTTCAAAACACAGAACACGACAAAAAACATGCAGATCTGCCTGCCGAATCCAACAAGCTAATGACGATCTTTCACGCTGCGTTCATAACTAGTACATAACTGCAACACTGGATAGAAATGGAAATGGCCTTCACCAGAGGATCAGATCCAGCAATTCCAGATTCGCTACATACGCTCACAGAACACCGAGAGGATAGCAAAACGCATCAGGAAAACAGAGAAAGTGGAGAATTTTGGGAATCGGAAACGATGGAGTTAAGCTCTTTTTCAAAAATGACTACATCCTGCTTTGTCTGCATCACGGATCAAAAGGAAAGAGCAAAATCGCCTCCAAGATAGACTACAAGCAGAGCAGAGCAGAACAGAGGAGGGAGGGGGACGGAGCTTCTCTTTACCTGGAAGAGTTGATCTGTGCGCGCGAGGCGAGCCAGTACTCCTCGCGATCCCCTGTGAAAACTTCGGACTGGTAACCGGCACGAACGTCTGCGACAAAATCGGCTGCTTCCCGCCTCCGCCGCCGCGCTTGCAGACCGGCAGAGTAGTACCACCATTGGACGCCCCGCCACCACAGCTTATCACGAGTTTACTATCCGCGGGACTGACAGTCTGCAGATTACATTGGCTGGAGGAAGGAAATACGCCCCCACCGCAGGACGCCATACTTTATTATTCGCTTTCCTTCCTTCCCTACGCCCCGCCTCCACACTCCAAAATTCCACTCCACTTTCAATCAATCAATAAATCAATCAATCCTCACAGCTACTTCGAAAAAACAGCACTACGATCTCCTCCTTCTCCTACTTCTCCTCTTTATCCTTCTTCCTGCTGCTGTGTTTTCTTCTAATCCAGATCCCGAACCAGATTCAGGCACCGGGAAGCCAGAGATAAAAGTAACAACGAAGCTTACATCAAAAGGAAGAGCAAAAACAGAGTCGATCTGAACAGCAGAAAAAGAGTTGCGTGTCGAAGGAAAAGCAGGTGGAATCTAGAGCGGAGGAGGAGGAGGAGGGGTGCGCGTGCTCGTGCTTTCTCCTTGCTTGCACTACTGCGATAGTCTGGTGCAGTCGGCGGCGTGCCAATGGCGCAAGCGACAAAATCCCGCAACAAACGCTCACTCGCTGGCTCTCTTTGACCCCCGGCAATCGCTCCCCGTCTTTCTCCTCTCCTCTTCTCTTCCCCCTTCGTTTTCTACCCTACGCCATGCCCTCATTGGTCCATAACCCCCTACTCCGTCTTCTCATTGGTCAATACCCCCTAGTACCCCTAGTACCCTACCCTACCCATCCCTAATCTACTCTTTTCTTTTCTTTTCTTTTCTCTTTCGAGTTACGGGTAGTAGACTAGTGAGCAGCTAGTATTGACCTCCTCACTTTGGAGGTGTGATTATGAATTGTGCTTGTCGCCTTCTTGGATGTAAAATATCTTTTTTTAATTCGATTTCTTATGGTAGCTGTTTTAATGGATGGAAAGGAGGTAGTGCTTTTTTTATTTGTAGAGGTAGACTCCGGAGCAGCTAGGATTGGCCTCCTCACGTTGGAGGTTAGATTATGTAATCTGGTTGTTTGCCTTCTTGGATGAAAAATCGTCTCACTGATACGGTCTCACATGGTTACCATTTTTGTCGATGAAATAATGGAGTTGATGTATTTTTCCTATTGTTGCACTTTGTTTTGTTTTGTTTTGGATTTTTGTTGCCAATGGACAGATGGATGGATGAAAAAGGAGTTGATTTTTGGGTTGGATGACCTCACATGCATTTTTGGGTTGGTGAGATTATGGATTGTGGCTGTCACCTTCTTGGATGAAAAGGAGTTGATTTTTATGGAGGATTGACCTCGTAAGGAGGTGAGATTATGGATTGAGGTTGTCACCTTCTTGGATGCTTTTACTTTGTTGCCAATGGATGGATGGATGGATGGAGGGATGAAAAAGGAGCTAGTTTTTTTGGGTTTGGTTTGGTTTGTTTGACTTTGTGGAAGCTAAAATAATGGATGGAAAAGAGATTGATCTTCTGTTTTGTCTTGTTCTGTTCCATTGGATGGAAAAGAACTTGATTTTTGTTTGATTGTTCAGCTTTTTGTTTTGTTCTTATTTCATTCTCAAGAGAATGGTTTGCAGAAGCATGAATTGATGAATAATTGAAGGAATTGATTTCATAACCGACCAGAATGAGAATCCAGATGCTGTGATAAGGCCATGAGTTAGACACAATATAACCGTTGACATTCAATTCTACAGTACCCTACTACTACCTAGCACAAGGTAGGTAGGTAGGCAGGTAGGTACCAACCAGTGTTGGGCGGTTCTCAAATGCTGACCCGGTTCTCAACCCCGGTTCTCATCCCGACTCTCACAATGAGAGAACTGATTCACATTTTTACATGTGAAAACCGGACTCAAATCCAACCTCAGGTTCTCACATGAATGAGAACTCGGGTTCTGCTACTCTTCTCTTGTTGCTATTACTCTTCTTTTTATTGCTATTGCTCTTCTTTTATTATATTTCTCTTTGGCTAAATCGGCCAAAGGAAAGGAATGCAGGCAGTACCAAAGTATCACTGATTTTAATTAATGAAAAATTTAATAACCAGGTTGTGAAAACCGGTTGTTGTATGTATGAGAACCACCCTATCTGAGAACCGGGTAAGTTCATTCATATTAGTGTAGCCTGTAGCTTTGGCCCAAGTGTGTACAACATCGAGGTTTTAACTGATATTTCCTTCCAAACCCAATTTTTGTAGTTTTTTTGAATTTCTAGCAACAAAATCCATTCAAAATCCAATATCTTGCACACCTTCAATATCTTGCACATCTTAGGACGATTGTGAAACAAACTCTATTAAATCTGACTTGCTAAAGGCTTTCCAACAACACCAGGAATGCTCTCAAATTCCAATAAAGTCTTCACTTTTTATTTTATTTAGTTTTCATTGAGAAAATGATGCAATATTTCATAGATAGATAGCTGAGTAGCACTAGCAAAAATGAAAAAGCCAAATAGATTCAATGAAAATCATAAAAAATCATCAATTTTTAGGTTGTTTAACACCTTTAGCCATGGCCATTACAGGAGTGGGGCCTGCCTCAGCTCTGACTCACACAGGCACCTTATTCTGGTAATGCCCATGGCCTTAGACGAAAACCCTACATGGAAACCCCTTGCCAAGTTGTCATTGCGGTGGATTAGCATTCTTTTATTGTGCTCTCTATTGGCATTTCCAATCTTCTGAAGCAACTTGTCGATGAGTCAAACTGGTGTTAGCTTTTGAACAAGATAGGTTTCTCAGAATTCCTAGTGTCCAATATGAGCCTGCAATAATGTACAAAAATGTGTATTATAGACAACTTCTGAAAGGAAAGCAAGCCTCTGATAAGCTTGAGGTTTTCTTTCATTTTGTTTATAACCAAATGAAAAGCAACACATCTGAGGTCTGAAAATCCAGTGCTTTAAGCATTAATCAACCCACAAAACTTGGCATGAATTATTTTTCAATATAAATGGAGTGTTATTGTAGTGACTAAAAAAAAGTCATGAAGAAATATTTTGCCTTGTAGGGCCATAAAAAAGTGACAAAAAGTTTTAAGTTCATGCGGGGTGTGCCACACTACACATAGATAACAAAACTTATTTTCTCAAGGATGGGCAAACAAGCTAACATTACTTATCTTCACAAGGATGAGCAAACTAGCAAACGGCGTGATGAATTTGCACGCATCATTTGAGATCATTGATACCAATGCACATCAGCATTTTCCATAAATGGTTATGCCTTTGTGCATGTGACTCATTTGAGATTGATACAAGGCATGTTACCAATTTTTAAGAAATCGTGTGCTCATGTGGAACTCCTACTCTTATTCATGAAAGGGGGGAAATATATATGACATACGTTAATGTGAATGAATTCTTTTCCAGGCAAAGTATGAATGTGAAAGAAACCCTTCATACAACATGAAAATTTCTACCCACATGTTGAAAGGGAAATAAAATAGTAAAAGCTTTTTTACTACTTAATTGAAAGAAAACCCAATAAACAAAGACAACGTTACACGAAGCTTTATTAACATTTGTCACCTAGCAATAATGGCTTGAAGGAAATAGGATATTGAAAAATCTGTTAAAACGTACTAACTCAGTGGAGGCTTCCAAGGTTAGTACATTAGGGCCAATGTTTCATGTGATGTGATTTTGATTTTTTTTCATGTGACTGATGGTGATATTTTCACTCATAACTATATACATATATTATGCATGTGTATGTTTATATATATGGTCACAAGTCATAACTGTATATATGTATATGTATTTTAGGTTGCTTTTTTCCCACCTAGCATATCTCCTACACCCCATTTACACCAGTATCTTAATTATTAGACTAGTAGGAGTCACCAGCCCCCAAGTCAGCAGCAATCGGTTGCCAATGATGATTCAGCATAGCCCGAACATCATTGGTGGGTGGTGTCAGTTGTGCCTTCATGGATATAACAGTAACAATAATAATTTAATAACCTGATTTTTTCCTCCTTAAAAAAATTGGATGCAATGAGTGCCTATTCTAAAGTAATTTGGGCTTGAATTATAAATTAATAACTAAGGTTTTCTAATATAAAGGGGAAGGAGAATAACATTAACCCAATTAAGGAATCCTTCACTAATAACACAACCAACCAAAAATGATAAAAGTGCTTTGCATTAGTCTATCTGAACACGGGAATATAATCCTGGATCAATTATTACAGAAGCATAAATCACATATGCTTCTCGGATTAGACTGAATTAACACCTCAAAAATGAGACAGGGATATTGGCCTTAAAGCAGACAACATGTATACCCATCCATGACTTAATCACTTATGATTAATGCTCATAAGATAAGCACATGAGGTTCTTGGATGAAATTAGTCCCTTAACCAAATGAAGCTAAACATAGAAACATGTGTGGGATAAACTTTGGGGTTTCATCCTTTTCAATGTGAAAAAATGGTATTTAGTGGGGGATGCACTATTAGTTTTGACACTATTAGTGGGGGATGGAAGGTATACTTTGTGATTTCATCCATGTCAATTAGAATATACATGGTGTTTACCATAATTTGGCATCAATGCAAAATGTCAACTATTGTCAATTTACAACAAATACCCCATACATATCTTACAATTGGATTGATGAAACCAGAAATTTTACCTCTCACACATGTCATGTCATGAGCCAAGGTCACTTTGTGGTTTCATCCATTTCAACACACTATATGTGTGTGTGCCTGTGTGTGTGTGTGTGCACATGTTTATCGCAATTTGACATTAGTGTGAGATATCAACTAATGTCAAATTACAATTTACATGAGATATATCTTCTGTTGACAAAATGGATGAACCCACAAAGTTTACCTCACCCAGATCATGTACCTAGGTCATTTAGTGGTTTCATCTATTTCAATGTACAAGGATATATGTGAGATTTATTGCAATTTGACATTAGTGTGAGATGTCAACTACTGTAAAATTACAATAAACATCAGATATATATCTGATGTTTGCAAATTGGATGAAGCCACAAAGTTTACCTCACAGGTGTCATGAGCAAAGGTTCAATACCAGAAGCAAAACCATGTTCTATTGTAGTGAGACAAGATCCACTTCATCTCACATATGATGCAAATCTAACTTAGTATTGAACCCAAAAAATCAACCTTGTACACACACACATATGAACATACTGTGAATCATTTCTCAGATCAGTGAGAGAGCAATCATTCAAATCTGATCTGTTCATACTTGTTTCAACAATGTATTATTATGTATGTAAAAAGTGGGGCTGGGAGCATTATTGGGAACAATTTCTTCTTCAATGAAATAAGGTAGTAGCCTAGCAAAACCAGCTTTTCTTTTCAGCAAATTTTTGCAATTTGGTGACCCCAAAAAAAGTTGGTGAGAAGCTGACAAAGGATTTTTTACCATTTGCTTGCTTGCTTACTTGCTGGCTGATACAATCAATCAAATCTAGTCTGTTGACACTTGTTTCAACCCCAACTCTCTACTCAGCATCAGAAGCTGAGTTGTTAACTCATTTCTAATTTTGAGCTCTATGTGGGGGACTGGCATTCTGGCAGTAACAGTTTGGCACATTTGTTGTGCGTATTACATGTTGTACAACACATGTTTACATATATATATATTGCAGGTCATGTGTTATAAGCACAACAAATGTACATATATATATAAACACACAATCTCTGTCTTCTGGCAATACCAGTAAGGCATGTACTGTAATGACCTCTCACAGGTAGGCATTGTGTTCTGAAAAATGCCCCCTGCACAAGGTGGGTGGATCAGTATGACAGAAGTGCGACTACCTCATTGTACTGGCATGCCTTGATCATTAAGCTTGTAAATTGCCCTGTGCTGCCAGGGCAACCGCATTACCCTTCACTTGTTGACTTCACATCTCGCACACGCACAATTTACAAAGCTCTCAGTGTTTTCCAGTTCTCTGGACTGGTGTATGAATGGTCAACTGTTCTGATCTAAACATTCAACCAAAGGTTCCAACCCGTACCTAGGTTCTATACATGACTACCCTAAGTTCTAACCCTAAGAAATCCTGACCCATTTTTGCAGCCCCTTAAAATCACTCAAAAGGATCATGGATGTGTGAATCTTACATATAAATTCACGTAGTCCTAACATGCGTTCGTGACAAAGCTCGGGTCCGTGACGGACGAACGACCGAGCCCAACCCGGGACTCCTGGGATTTGGAAAACGAGAAACAGGATACAGAAAAACAGGATTTGGAAAGACCCGAGACTCCCGAGATTCGAAAAACGGAAAATGGGATTCCAAAAAAATTAGCGGCCAGACAAGGCAGGGCAGGGGCAGGGCAAGGTCTGTCTGTCTGTCTTGCAGGGCAAGGCAGGAGACAGGGCCGGGCAGGGGCCAAATAAAGAGAAAAAGATAAGAAAAAATAAAACTTATAAAACTTCACAGTGGCCGAAGGTCACAGACACCCCAGGGGGAGTTCACAGTGGCCTTTGGCCACAGGCACCCACTAGTATTAAGAAAAAGGGAAAAAAGCCAACACTGGGAAATTCACAGTTGACAGATCTCACACATTCAGCATACCCAAAGAGCACTGGTAGACAGGCAGTTCTGCTAAATATGGCAATCTCTAGTCTACTGCAAAGCACTCAGCCAAATTTCCTAGTGTTTCTAGAGGCTCTGTTGTAGAGCATAAAAGCCAATCGGGTTTGATGCAAAACATCATGAAACTATCCGTAAAGTCAGGCGATTAGGGGGCGAGAACGGCCAGTTTCGGCATAGTAGGGCGTCAAATGCATAACTGGGAAAGGAACTTTACGAAACGAAATAACTGGGACCCAAAACAAAACTAGTTTTTCCATCAATTTTGGTGGTGAACTGAGTTTCATCCCCTCTGTCCTGCGCGCATTCACTCCTGCTACATATATTTTGCAACTGCTCCTACCTGTACAACTGTTATAGTTACTCTCGAACCTTGTGCATTAAATGCTGAGCTTCAGCATTTCATAGAGAGATTTAATAAGATTTCCTTGTTTTGAGGATACCACTCAAAGAGGGGATAGGTATTAGGGGGTGAAAGAGAGGGTGACTTTATGGATAACTTTAATGCCTGCATGTTTTTAATAAAACCTGGTGTCATTCCTTTCACTTTTTTCTTGTGATACTCTCTGGGTATCTTCCGGGTATCACAAGAAATCAAAAATTAGTAATTTTGTTGACATGCAAGCATTACACCAGATGACTGTCTCTGAGGAAGAAATAAACCAGTTGTCCCCTTTCCCACTGTGATTTTACATCACAAGTGGAACTGGCACATGACCACCTCTCTCACCTTGGAAAAGACCTAAAAGAAAGTACCTGAAAAAGGCACCAAAACCAGTTAAGTTTAGCAAGTACCTAGCTTAGTTTGACATATATAGTTCACTTCAGCCAAAAGTTGGGAATAATGAGTTTTGAAATTCAATAGATATTTAAATACAAAATCTAAACCTATCAAAGTACAAAAATCAAGGAGAATTTTATACTCATCCACCAATATACAAACTAAATGCAAAAGCAACCCATGAAATTATTCATAGGAGTTATAAATTGAAGGTGTGCTCCAATGTTGTGTGGTTATTTGATTTTTTTAATAACATTCGGTTTTGGTTTTTTTTTAATTGAATTCAAAGAACCTTTAATTCTAACTTTTTGAAATACTTGAGAATCAAAGAATTTGTTGGGTTCCAATTATTTCAAATTTCAGATAAGAAAGTTCTTTACATCATTGATTATTTATTAACCAAATTTTCATGGTTACATATATTAATGGTTCTTCGGTTTTTAAAACCTTGCCATGTCACACATCTACAATGATTATATTAATAAAGTGTTGGTATGAGAAGGGAAACATTTGTATATATTCAATATCTTAAATATTTAAATAAATGAAACATGCATTTGTTTGACATATGTGAATGTGAATGTTTAATACACAAAAATCACATAGTTTTATGCAAAATTACATCCCGATAATTACACAAACTTCGTTAAAATGTAAACCATATGTACTTCATATCAAAACATCATAAGTAAAAAAAGACACATCATTTATATAAATTTTATATATGGATTTTTTGTGCCATTTTTACACTTTGAAGCCCATAGGTTTTGCATAAACATATTGTTTTATATTTTTGCATGAATTCTATTGAAATTATTTGATATTGGACATTTGTGATATATTGCATGAAAAGAAACAATCAAAGAGAGTTCTCTTGATATAATCATAATCACTAACATTTTGACTATTATGACTTTGACCTAGCAATTGTTTTCAAACACTGACAGTTTTCAAAATGGTAAAAGACAATACCATGGTGTTGTTCAACACACAACTACAAAAAATTAAAAAATCAATCACAAGTTTTTGTAACCCCAAACAAAGTTCATTTTCCTTCCAACAATTAAACGGGTATATACCTTGGGATGATAACCAACAAATGTTTGTAGTCACTTCTCATAATTGTTCAACACTAATGTGTTCACCTTAATATAAACAACACACTTTCAAATTTGTTTCCATGTGAAAAAAGAAGGATTAAATATCCATTGTGGAATACCATTGTGTTTCAATGTGAAACAAATTAAGTAGACTTAAGCTAACTTCATACCTAAAATCATCTTAATGTAGGGTATGCCACCTAACATCACAAATATCACCATATTAAAGTACTAAAAATACTAAAAATACTAAAAAAAATATGCCTTAAAACGTCTTTAAAGCAACATATTATTCACACTCATGTGCCTTTTTCATAACTATACATTTTAATGATTATGTCATGAATATTCACACCTAGGTTTTTTCATTATTGGGTTGAATCCTTTTAACTACCAATAGTCTCTCAAGTTTTTTATTTTCTCACTTCTTGAACATATTTTTTCATGTTTTGCATTTATTCCTTTTCAAGCTCTTATCATCTCCTATCCTTCATGTTTTGTAAGGCATTGTAAAGTGGTTTTGCACTTGGTTTTATGTTTCAATGAAAGTGTCATCATCACTCCTCTATGAACTTGGTGTTCTATGAACACACTCTTTGAATTCATTGTTCTGTGAGCTCAATGCTATGTAAATTTGCTGTTTTGTGATTAGAAATTCTTTTTTAATTTGTCATTAATTAAGCTTTTTAGAAGAAGTTGTCATTCACACTTTACAAACTAACAACCTTCACACTTTGAAATTGTTTTTGTGCTTTTATATTCATTTTTTACAAACTAACTTTCACACTTCAAAAATTTTGCATTAATGTTTTTCTTTGTTTTTTTTTGTTGTTGTTTTATCCTTTCTTGTGACATCAATCCATAAGGTTCTTTACAAAACATCAACCCACAAAGTTCTTTTCCAACAACAACACTTTTATTAACCTCAATGCTGCACTACATTGTGAAACTTCTTATTCCCTTGTGAAGTTGTAGCCAAGTTTTGTTGCCTTTTTGTCACTATAATTGGGTAAAGTTGAATTCAAGTATGCATACTTTCATTTTTTCCTTGTTTGCATTTGGTTGCTTATGTTTTGAGTTAGGAGGGGGAGAAGGGAAGACACTCTTCTTTAAATTTACAAAAAGCATGACTAAAAATATAAGGTTTTTTATAATGCTTGTTGGGTAAAAGTATAATAATTTATTTATATGATAGGGTTACATTTATTCAAATATCAAAATATGTTAATCCATAATATTAGAAAAAAAATGTAAAAAAAAGATATTTCACCTTAAATAATGTGGTGTATGTTAAATGTTTTTTCAAAACACACATGAAGTTTTGTATTAAATTCCATGGACCAAAATTTTGAATGTTTCAACTGTAATCAAAATCACTCCAAGTTTACCTTTTTTTTTGTAACTCTATTTTTATGAAAATCAAAGATTTAGATAAATATAAGATACTGAGATTAAATGAAGAAAATTAAAAATAAAATAAATATAGGGTGGTTGAAATATGTGCATGTTAGAAAATTAAATAATAATAAGGTAGACATGGGGGGGGGGGGATCCCTCATTCAATAAGCCCCCAAAAATGCTTGTTTGACACATGTAGTTTAGATATTTAAATTTAAATGTCCCCTTGTGGTTTTGAGGTTTGTATTGAAATTGTTTTTTGTGAAGTGATTCAATCCTTGTTGTTTATGTTGCAAAGCTTGGATTCACTTGGCCTTGTACCTTGGTATTCAACATGGATCATAGAAGTATACATTCTATTGATGACATTGGTTATTTTTTCATTAAGATGTTACAAGAAGTGCTTATGGAAGCAAATCCTATAAATTCAACCTTTAAAAAAAAAAAAGTGAACATAACCACAAGGCCACACCAAATGTTCAAATTCAAGTATGTTCTCTTTCTTTTACATTACAAAAAAGAAAAATAAAAAAATTGTGTATTAAGAATAATATTTAATGACCTTGGTCATTATGTGAAGCATTGTAATAAAACATTGTTTTTAAGGTTTCTCTTGACAAAATATGATGAAAATCAATGAGAAGAAAACTTTCAAATATCGAAAGAAACTTTGTTTAATATTATAAAATAGTTGAAACTCATCATTTTAAAACAAAACACCAAATATAAAAAAACAATTCATGTTTACATTCATGTTTATTATGTAGTTTAAAACAAATTCAAGGTGCACAAATTTTTTAACTTAGAATGAACTTTCTACAATGGGGAAATGGGAAACCTAGGTGTGGAACTAACTTCAATTATTAACAAATGTCACAAACTTATGGTTACAATAAGTCACATGTTAGAGATTTTTTTTCCAATTTTGTGATGTAATCACATTCATGATCATCCATAAGAGGAATTAACCAAATTTGATATAAGTGTCATCGCCACGAAAACAATCAAGTATATAAGGTTTTCTAACCAAAATGAGAACAAGAACATGATATGTGTAAAACAAAAATTCAACTATCATGAGCACGAAAACAACCATTTCCGAGATTTTCTAATAAAAAGGAGAACAAGGGTAGGCCTAGTTCCAAATCTAAATTCTGAAACAAAAAAGAAGAACATGACATGTGCAAAACAAGAATCCAACAAAATTTTATTACAAGGAAAAAATAAAAACAAAACAAGACAATGACAAAAAAACGTATACAAAATTTATTTTGAACAAATTGAAGGTCATAGGGAATTTTACATTCATCTATACCTATTAGGCACTTAGCTCAAAAAAGGTTCTTAAAAAACTTTCAATTTACATGTGATCCATGTGCACCCATGTATGAATCATGTGGATTTATATGTGAACAATGAATAAATTAAGAGTTAGATACAAGTTTATTGTAAGTTATAAATGAATATTCATATGAATGAACTTCATAACATTGCCATCTGTATCAATAAATTATATATATATATACTTGCAACATTATCTTGCTTCAAGCTATTGTGTAAATATCATGATTTTGAAAAAATATTTCCTCACAATCTCGTGACTTGGGCTCATTTTTCACACAAGAATCCTCTAAGTTGCTCTAGATTGTTTTTGTTGTTGGACCCTAGTCCAACTCACATGGGTTATAATTCTTTGTCACCAACCTTAAACTTATTGGTCACAAAAACAAAGAGAGCAATTTGAAGTGCCAAATGATGTTTGATTAAGGGGTCAACATACTAATAGAAAGGATCTTGACAAAGGCAAAAAGCTTCAAATTCACAAGTTGCAAGGTGAAGATCATCATTAGCATCATCATCTATCTATCTTGCTTATAGATTTGCATACTCAATCACGTCTTCATTTTGAGTGTCTAGATTTGCATGACTTTTTTTTGTTTCAGGTTTTGAGCTATTTATTTCCCTGCAAAAGGAAAAATCTTGAGAGAAGCTCTTTTGGAGGAAATCCATGTGGTACCGTATTCTATCAGTTGGATCCACAACCAAATTTCCAGTCAAGTATGGTAGCTATAAGATTGAGGGCACAGGAGGAGACAAATGGTGTTTAGGGTTTAGGGGTTTTTAGGGTTAAGGGTTAAGGGATTTGACAATCCAAAACACCTGAAGGCCAGAGCGAAATCAGATTGCGGATTCTTGCACCCTGCAGAAAGCATTTCCTGCTCATTCCTACAGAGAGCGAAGGCTACCCAAAAGGTTTAGAGTGACAACCAAACAAACAAGCTTCCTCTTCCTCAACCTCTTTCTTGCTTGTCACCTTCTTCTTCTTCTGCCAAGAACAAACAAACAACAATCAAGGAGACAATGAGGCTGGAGGATCATGGCAAAGCATTGCTGGCTGCATATCGTGTGATGGAGCCCGCAACAGTAATCGTCTTCCTGGCAAGGTGCGAGAGTTCTAGTAGCAAACTTTTTGCTGGCTTAGATTTATTGCCGCTGCACGTGGAGACATGGATGCTTGCTCTTCGTTTTAACCGATGGCTGAAGCTTTAGGTTTTCGGTTTCTGTTGGGAGTTTGCATCACAGGAATATGGGCCATGGTAAGCTCTCAACAGATGTGCAGAGCTTTGTTCTGGAGAAGTGTATCAAGGACAAGGTAAACATACAAAACCACAAGAGCGCCGCCACCAATTGTTGGTGAATCTGTAAAATGCTTCTTTGTTGTGTGACCAAAACCCATCTTGTGATTTGCAAAAAAAACTGCAAAGAAGAAGAATCAGCGTCTAGAACAGAGTATGGGAGTTAAGGATTGCGCTTGCTGGTTTTAGGGTTTTCTTGTTATTATCAGACTTCCATTTTGTAGCAATAACCACCCTTATCTCATTTGCTTGTGCCCACATTCTTACAAAAAATCTGCTTTGCTACTTCACCATCTTTTTGTTCTTCTCGCTCATGTATTCCAATGTTGTGTGATTTCCAGATCTGCAGAAAATATCCACCTGCTCCTGTGTTTCTTAGACAGATGTTGAAGCTTCTCATTCTGGCTGCTGAATCCGATGGTGAGGAGGTTTTGGAGAGCTTGTATGAGCTTCATGCTGCTTACCTGCTTACGCAACAGGTGACCATCCTCTTTCTTTTGTCAGCAGCTACACATCTTTGGAGCAGTGGATCTTTCAATCCACCAGCTTTTCTGTTGAACGAACCCATGTCTTGTTCTCCATTGAAAATTCATCCATCATCTTCTTCCTCCATATCTGCATTACTGTGGAACCTTTTTTTGTGGACTTAGAGAGATTTTGTGGATTTTGTTTTGTTTTTCCCCATCAGGACTCAATTTCTGAAATAGCAGGAAAATGCTACAAATCCTACACCTATGCAGTGCCCATGGAAGCAAGAAGAGCCTGGCTGGCTTGCACTGTAAGAGAGTCTGAAAGAGAGGTGGCAGTGGAAGTTGTTGAGGAGCTGATCACTCTAAGAGTGTCACTAAACATGCTTGAAGGTGCTACTGGGTATGTGTCCTGTGTCCTTTTCCCTCTCCTCTCTGGCAATGAGAAGAACACAACAACAACAACAACAATGAAGAAGGGTTCACCTTCGGGAAGATCTTTGGTGAGATATGTAACAGTAGTATTGGCTCATAGTTAATGGATCAGATCTGATTTGCAGGTTTTTTGTGTGGGGGGGTTTGTGTGCCAATCAGATTACTGGTTTCCTCTGTCTGTGTGTGGATCCAGAAAGAGAAGAATTCAATCACTTCTGAATGGCTCACAAAAAGATGATGTTTGCAGGTGTTGTACTTGGCCTGCCAGTCTTTTTCTCACAGAAGTTTTACTCAATCATCCGGAGCTGGTTTCAGGACAGAACTGCCTTGAGGTTTGTTATCTTTCATTTTTTCGCTCTGTTTGTATGTTGCTGTGCTTTTTTCTTGCTTCTCTTGTAATTTCTTGGATCTAACTGTGAGCCAGAGTCCTGAAGGTTTATCCTGTGACTTTTTTGACAAACGCTCTCAACCAGAGTATGCAGGTATTGATATGATTAGAATGCCTCAAGTTCATTCCAATATCTCAATGACTGCGAAGCTGGGGGTTATCAATAGTCAATTTTACAGGTTCTTGAGACTTTGTAGTTGTTAGAAGTTTTTTGTCTTCCAGATGGTCAATCTTATTGTCTTCCTGAAGGCAAAAGGCTACCCTTTTAAAGTTCTTCTAAAGAGAACTAGAGGGTTGGTTCTTAACGAAAAATTCCTGTTTGGAATTTCTGCTTTTGGCATTTTCAGAATGATTTTGCTTCGGGTCATGTAAGTGGGGAGCTTCCTGTAAGCCCACTTGTTCTTTGTCTTCCCCTGTTCTTTTCCCTTTCTGTCTTTCTTTGTTTCTTTTGTCTGGTCTTTGTTGTGGGGTCTGTTGCTAGCCAGTAGTATGGCTGAGTCTTCCCGTTGCTTCCGGAATTGCAGCAGAAACCCAGTTCGCAGGATGGTGCTTGTCACCGGCCTTTACCCACTGTAGGGAGCTGATGAAGTCAGTGAAAAAGTTGTGATAGTTAAGTCACTATCATACATACTACTGTTGATGGTCCCTGAACAGGTGTGAGACTGGCACTTTTGTTCATACCGTGGTGTGTGTTTTTTCGTTTTTTGTTTTGTTTATTGTCTCCCCTTGTTTGGTTCTTTCTGTGGCTTCCTGAGGAAGTGTTAGCCTTGCTGTTTTCTTCTTTATCGTGAGGATGGAGATTTCTCTATTCTTCTGAAAGATATTTTTTCTTGCTGGGAACCAGTGTTGTTCAAACAAGCTTTCTGAAATGTCTAGCTTTTTGGAAGGCTTTTTCGCTCCCCGCAGTCTCCTTTCTTTCATGACTCCTCTGTCTCTATATAACATGGAATGGAATTGAAATCAGTTTTGCCACTTTGGAGTGGGGAAATCCCATGTTTGTTAAATTTATCTTCGTGCACTTCATTGTCACTCCTTACATATTCCTCATAGTTTTGTGGACATGGCTGCAGTTGGGTGCAGGAGCAGGCATGGTTGGTGTCTGCCTTGCACGATTGGCAGCAGCTAAGGTCCACCTGCATCTCCAGCAGTTTTCATTTCTTGTTCTGCTGATGATAATATCTTTATAGCGCATGTTTCTTCTTGCAAGTTAGGGACTTCAAAAACTTGTTCAGATTTTTGCATTTCTTGGGAAAAGGGATTTCTAGGAGCAACGGAATCTCTCTTTCATTTTGACCATGTGCTTTCTGTGGTCTAGATAGTGCTGACTGATGGTGATTTGGCAACACTAGCCAATCTGAGGCACAATCTGCAAGTCAATGGTGTGAAAGTTCATGGAAAGGAAACTTTGAATTGCAATCAACCCTCGCTATGTAGTCCAGCAAATGGGGTATGTGATCTTGCATTTGTTTCTACCAAGCTTTACCATTCTTGTCTTGTGTAAAGAAAACCCTACATCCTGTTCTCACTACTAAGGAAGGTATGTTCAGGTGGAGTGCCGGCAGTTGCTCTGGGAAATAGCCAGTGAAAAGGAGCTCAGGACCTACAGTGCTGATGTTATGTAAGCTTCACATGCACAATGGTGTTTTTAGGCTGCATAGTTGAAAATCCTGTATTTTCCTCACCTACAAGAGGCCTGTTTTCTTCTCTTAAGCAATTGGAAATTGATGCTGAGAACATTAAAATTCCGCATGATGTTCTTGAACAAGTCGAGGGAAGAGTGTTTGCTTCTCAAGTGATGTTTTTTCTCATGTGCAGCTTGGGAGCTGATCTGATATATGACCCTGAATACATACCTCACCTTGTGCATGTGGTGGCTTCACTTCTTTCATTTGAAAGCTCAATGCAAAGAAACCACGATGGGAACTCCATTGGTCAAGTCTTTAGGACAGCTGGTGATGAGGATGGAGATGATGCATTCAACTTGTCTGCAGCAGAAGAAACAGCTACTCTAAAGGATTATTCAATAACCAATGATTGTTGTGATACTTCTTGTACTGAAGAAAAAGATCCAAAGCTGTGCCAGCAACCAAGGGATCTAAGGCAAAATGGACAGTGGCAACGCATTGCTTATATAGCATCAGCTTTACGGAATCCAGAAACACTTGTCTATTTTGTGGAGACTGCAAGAGCTGCACAGTTAGAGATTACAGATGTAACTGATGTTATGCAGCCCTTGAAGTGTTTCACAGACATCAAAGGGTTTGACAGAACAAGGATTCGCTTGCACAGACTGCAAAAATTATAAGCATATTTGATGGAAAGACCTAATTGCTCTCATCACATTGGATCCCCCCTCCCCTCTCCAGCATTTGTTCCCCTGTCCTGTTTGTTGTGCTTCATATTTCCCACCAATTAAAATGATCATCATCATTCATGAAGAGAAGCAGACATTGTCATACTTAGAAGAGTATGGTGGAATAGCCTTGTTCAGCAGTTGTGTACCAGAAAAGATTGCAGACTACATTGAGTTTCTATTGCATCCAAACTTTCCATTTAGGAAGTACAAGGTCAGCTGTAGAGTTCTTGCAACAGAATTTTGAAAACAGACTGCACTTAAGGTTCTATACAATCACTCACAGCAGACTCTGTAGTTGGAGTTGGTTGTGGAGATGATGTGCAAGTCAATGGCAGTGATTTTGGTCTCCTTTGGCTGGGTATCTTCTTTGCTCCCAGAGGCCTGGGTGTCAATCTATGGTTCTCAATCTCAGCCTCATAGGTCTTGGCAACTTTTGCATGCTCACTCTCAATGTGTTTCCTCATGGCAGTTGTTCCATTGGATTTATTGTAAGTGATCACACCCTTCCTTGCTCTTGTTCGTTGAGCCAACAGTTCAAGATTGATAGGTTCAGGATGACAAAGGATGCATCGGAGAACCTGCGGCTTCTCCAATTGCACTGGTTCATTGTCATTCACTGTGAAGAAGGCCCAGCTGCTTGCATTCCGACTCCATGGCCTCCACTTGACAGCTTGCTTGTGCAGCAGTTGAAGCACAGGCTCATCTTTCATTTCTACCTGTGGCAATGTCACAATTGCTGCTGCCACCTCTTTTTGGCAGCTGATTGTTGGAGACTCTTGTGCACGAAACTCTTCCAGATTGGGTGGCATGAGGTATGGAAACTCTGCAAAATTCAGGTATCACAATTCCTCATGGTACCTATTGGTTTCTTGTCTCCTGATTCTTCATTTGACATGTTGGACACATCCATCATTCCCACAGAGAGATACCCTAGTCTGAAATGTTCCACAAAACAAGCAGAGACAGAGACTGACTGCAATCAAGGAACATCATCACCTGAGAAAGGATTTCCTTGCCCAGTTTGTTGCTGTTGTACTACCATGTGTCCAGGATGTTGTTGTATCACAACGGTGGCAGCAGATTGCATGAGCAAAAGTTCCTTCTGTCGCAGCAGTTCTTTCTCCTTCATAAGAAGCTCTTCTTTCTTCCACAGGTGCGTCTTCTCTGCCTCAAGCATCTTCTCCGCATCTTCTTGGAGCCGCTTCCTCAGCTCTTCCAACTCCACTTCCACTTTGCGTATCTCATCCTGCACTTCTGCAATGCTCGTCATCTCTGCATACATAGTAACAGGCAGGACAACAACAAGAGATGAAAATCGAACAAAAAGCCAGCCATTTGCTAGCAAAGAAAAACCAGCACCAGCAGCGCCACAATCACACACAACAACATAACTTAGTCGTCTTCGCACTCGCTCACCTTGTGCAAATTCCTTCAACAATCCAGCAGCTTGTTTTTCCTGCTCAAACCCCTGTTGCTAGAAGAGAACACACCAGTTCCCTCACATGGAAGAAAGAAATGCTAACCGTAGCACTTGGCCAAACTCCCAACCGCGATCAAGGTTCGCAGAAGAAGAAAGAGCCAACCTGCACTGCCAAACTCCAAGAGCTTCGCAGAAGAAAGAGCAAGCCTGCACTGCCAAACTCCAAGAGCTTCGCAGAAGAAAGAGCGAACGTGCACTGCCAAACTCCAAAAGCTTTGCAGAAGAGCAAACCCTAACCCTAACAATACTGACCCTTGCAGAACCTACTACTCTGTACAGTAAAACCTTTCATGAGGAGCTTGCTTAGGCTTGTGGCTTCTGCAACAGGAAGGTTTTTTTCACTCTTGGATCATGGCATCTTGGACATGGATGGCTTGAGGATCAGATTGAAAGGGTTTATTAGAGCATCTCCAGCGTGCTCTCAGTATATAGTTATTTACTTTTTTCCAACCCCATCCATAAAACTAAACTAGGTGGGAGATTATGTAACCCAATCAATGCCACCTCCACTTCCCCCCCTCCCCCAAAACCCATTCCTACCATCACCCATACATATGCCATCTAGATTGTAATGTCCAATAGGTGTGACATCCTTACCTTGAGTGGAGGTCACTTCAATCCCCAACTTCTTCATCACCCAATTTGTCAAGATGTTACAAGGAATGTGTAGGATTAGTAGTTTAACATGATGATTTGATTCAATTGTTTAGCCTTGACAATTTTGTATTCACATGAGAGTTAATGGATAGTGGTTAGTAAATTATGTGGCAAAGAGTAGTTTTAATTGAATAGATGACGATGTTGTTATAATCGAATGAATAGTATGAAGTATAAATGAATGTGTGTTAGGATTAAATGTTTACATTTTTTCCAAGCTTTAGTGTGCAATGTCAAGGGGGAAGAAGATGCGAATTGCACAAATGAAATGGCATCTTGATGCCCAAACAACATTTGAGGTTGGAGAGCTTGAAACAAACCAACAAGGTTTAACAAACTATGAATGCCCGTGTAACTAATGCCACATTAAAAGAACACAAGTTCATACCATAATAAAAAAACATTTGAGATTGCATGGACAATACCACTATTTTCAATGGTTGATGGTGGTATGGAATCATCCAACACTAATTGTTAATGATTTTTTTTACTTCAAGCATAAATACATCATCCCTTTAAAAATATATATCTTTTTCTATGCAAGTTAAAATCTAATGTGAAATTAATAGTACTTAAACAACTTGTAAGTTTTGTCCAACTATACAAGTCTTGGCACAGTAAAGTGGTATCAAAAGTGACACATGTGGAATTCACCCAAAAAATTTGAATTTTAGTTCAAATTTTAATGTTTTGGCAATGTAAAATTTCCATTTGAAAATAGGAAGCAAGTGGAACACCTAAAACTTAAACTTACAAGTTTTTTAATTGTGTTATGTGTTTTGATTTTATCAACTAGGGGAAAATTTAGAAGCAAAAAACATGGGTTTTTCAATTTTTATTGTTATATAAGGTAATAATGTCATTTTTTACAAAAAATAAATTCTCAAATTTTCCATTTTAATAAATCATGGACTTTATAAGCTATTAACAATCTTACAAAATCTTGGTAAATTAAAATATTAAACTTACTTGAAAGCCTTTATTTTAACATTAAAATACCCTTGCAATCATACTAGGGGGGGGAAAATCATTTTACACATGTTTATTATGTAATAAAAATCCATAAATGTTTATTATGGATTGTGACAGAAGATGTTACAACACTTTAAAAGTCCACCTTGTAATGAAATGATGGCATTCTATTTTCAAATTTTCAAATTTGATTATTCAAATGTTATAGATTAGTTAAATGAGTATTTTTTATTACTTTCAATCATATCCCAACACATATTGTACCAAACTTAAAGGTAACCCACCCCCCCCCCCTTCCCCTAAAAAAAATTGCCCTTGTGACACCAAAAATTGACACCTTATTATGCCAAAACCCATACAGGTTGTTAATTTTATTAATAAATTAACTAGAAATGCAAACTTGCAAAATATGTTACAAACAAAACATTGGCACATTGACTTGATTATGGACAAACAACAATTACAAAACTTGCACCAAGGAGTAATGAATGTCAAGGGGAGACCTCTAGGAACCCAACAACACTCATTTTGGTTGATGGGATTCCCATAATACTTGGCTTAGAAGTTCATTTCACCTAACAATTGTTGAAGCCTTGGCATATTTGACAATTTGTAACACGAGTATGAATAACAAAACCTAATGGACATTCACCTTGGAGAATCCATAAACTAACCTCAATATCCTAGTTGACCAAGGATGACATGAAATTATAATGGACCTCTATGATCACAAAAACATCAACCCCATTGTTTGAAGTTCTCCAACTAACATGTTGTCAACCATTTTACTAATGCTAAATTTGAAGATAGTTCATGGGATAAATAATGTGTTTGTGGATGAATTATTATCATTGTTGTGAAAAGAGTTATTGGCAAAAGGGAATAAGATGTTAGCGACAACTTACGAATTCATTAAATCGGTTAAGTAATTTGGTTTAAGTTATGATTCTATTCACACGTGGTTGTGCGTTTTTTTGTGGGCACCTTGAAGATTCAAGAGTGTGTCAAAAGTGTAATATTAATAGGTTTGTGGATTAGTCATCTTATGTTCCACGGAAAGTGTTTCGACATTTCCTTTTGATTCCAAGACTATTAAAGATGTATAAGTGCAAAACTTTGGCAAAATTATTGATTTGGCACAAACATGAAACAAACATAAATGACCTCATTTGAAGTGTGCCAAATTTGAGGAGTTGGAAACACATAAATGAAAACTAGCAACAAATTTCCATTGAAGCACAAAATATCATATTAGGGTTGGCATTAAATGGGGTGAACCCATTTGGAGATTTGAATTTTTGCCTTCTTACATAGCTAATTTTTCTATTCAATTATAATTTACCATCTTGGCTAGTAATGAAATGTTATATTCTAGTGATGGCCTTATCATTTTTGGCAAGGAATCTATAACAAATGGAAATGTGAATACATGTGTATTTGGAGTTTATTATTGAGAAATTACAAGTGTTGTGGAAAGGTGTTCCAACCTTTCATGCATACCAACGAGTGACATTTTCCTTAACTTGGTGATGTGCATGTGGAACATAAACAATTTTGGCATATGGGCTATTTACAAGATGTGTGACTAAAGGTTTGGTGGTATGGTCGCCATGTGGCCTAGATACTAAATCTCAAGCATCCAAGAAGTTCAAGAATGTTGTATATCGTGGGAGTTGTCGTTATTTATTGAGGAATCATTCTTATCGAGATGCTTGAGGTGTTTTCAATAGGGAAACCAAAAATTGAATTGCACCTTGTCATATAACTACAACGAACACCATAAAAAACGATAAGGAACAAGCATGGTTACAAGGTTCAAGAAACAAAGCTAGTGTAAACATAACTCGATACACAAACATGGCATCAAGTGGCAAAATATCAAGTTTAAACTCTCGTATTGGGAGGTAAGTTTTGCAAACCAAATGTTGGGTTTCAATTAGTTATGTCACACATTAACATAAATCCCAATTATTTTGATGTTTTTAAATATGTTTAAGTTGTTATCTAAAAATTAAAAATATACACCCGTGACTTCTGTGGTAATTATTGTTGCTAAGAACTATTGATTTACAACACATGCTGGATGTCATTCGTTATGAAAAAAACCTTTGTGAGAATGTTATAAAAATTATATTTGGTGTCAAGGATACTCTGATGGTCCAAGAATGACGCACTCCTAGGTTCCTTATTGGACCCACTCGAAGATCCAAGTGCGTAGAATTACGAAAAGTTGGAACTTGGAGCTGCTCCCAACTTCCAACACTAAAAGGGGGGGGAGGTAAGAAGGGCGTGCTAGAAGTCTCGGGATTAGACTAGGAAGAGGGACAATTATGTCGTTACACGGTCCTGCATCCAAAACCAACCCCAAGTTGGTTATAACTTATTCTACATCCATTTGGTGTTCGGAAAAACCACGGGCGACCTTGGACTCACTTGACTCACCACGGCTCGGACTCGGGGGAAGCCACCACCTTCCCCTATATAGTATTCTCTACATTACTCCGTGGGAGCCACATCCGAATGGCACTTTTTCCCAGGACTCCCAAGGAGGAGTCCCGAAACTGTCCCGCGTTGGACTCCCAAGACTTTGGGCATTCATATCTCTTGGCCCCAACCTCCGATTGGAGTGAGGTCAAAACCAAAGTTGTAGCTCTCCTCAAGAGCTTTCCAATGCTCTATCCCACTCCTTCTGCAGACATTGGGAAGAGGTTGATTCCCGACTTTTAGGGGTCGGGAGTCAAACTGCAAGTTTGACTCCCGACCCTTCTTTTGCCCATAACTTGGGTTCCAGATGTCCAAATGGCTCATGCGAGGCCATTTTGGACATCTACACTTCAAGATCTTTCTATTGATATAAATAACACTCCAATGCAAGGTGTTTTGACCCCTGCAATCAACCTCTGAGTTTTTGGGAGTCTCAAAGGATTCCAAGTTCCCACTTTTGAGATTGTGAGTTTCATCCTCACACTTAGCCCAAAGTGGGGTTGCAACAAAGAAGAATTGGAATAATGTGGCACACAATCACACTTGTGGTTACAAGCTAATGGGGTTGGTTTCATGAAACTTGTAACCATATGTTTTAATATATGAAAAAAAATGAAGGTTTGTGCAATTGAAAACTTTGATTTGTTAAGTGTCTTCATTGAATAAATGAATATAGAAGGATGGGGATCTCAAAAGAATGACGTCATGTGATTTTCATGTGATGATGCAAGACATTTTGCCAATATGCATGTAACATTTAATGACAAATGGTTGTAGGATGGCCATCATTCACTTGAATCATGTGTTCAAAAAACTTTGTGCCAAAATTATGGACTTGAAAACTTCATGAATGGTCTTAAGCATGATGTGATAACCACATTGGTATTGCTAGAAAAAAAATTCCCTCATTCTTTCTATGATACCATGACACACTTTTTAGTTCATTTAATTGAAAAACTATAAATTTGTGGTCCAATGCATACACACTAAATGTATAATGTGGAATGCTACATGAAGACATTGAAAGGTTATGTGAAAAACAAATAAAGGCTTAAAGGCAACATGACAAAAGGTTATGCCATAGAAAATGCATTATGATTTTGCATAAAATATTTATAGGATTTTATAGCCACACAACAAAAGGTGTGGGATGACAAAAAAGACCCATGTATGGTTGATGAAGTGGTTAAAAGAAATGGGTGCCCACAAAAATTAAATGTGAAGACCTTCAAAACCTAATCCATTGTTTGTCCTTCCACTTCTACAAAATGTGGGTGTAATTCATTAGTCCTTGTTCACTATACCAGTGAATTGATTGTTTTTTCACTAGTCCCCATTCATTACAACTAGTGAATTCATTAAAAATCCAGTGAAATCATTTGGTGTACACATAGACCTTTTGTTGTAATGTTCAAAATGTGGAGCTAATGGTTCCATGGTGCTTGTAATCCATTACAGACCTTAAACCCTTTATATTATTGCATTAAGTTGCAAACTTGAACCAACATTTCAATAATGGAAATGAATCCTGACATTGATGATTTGATATCTTTGTTATGCAATTCAATAACTAGAAGGTGCAATTTGTGATGGTAAGAAGCTCAAGGAAGAAATTGGGATACGAAATTGAAAAAGCTGAAAAGTTTTACATATTGGTTGATCTCAAGGTAGAACTCATGTATTCATGAACAACCCAACATAAGTTGCCCCTTTTCCAATTTGGATAAAGGTTGCCATATCCTCAATTATTAAAAATGTCATGGTAGTTAACAAAGATGTTATGCATATGTCAATGCCACAAATTTTGGAAGCTACAACCTATTGAACAATGTACGTTTTTGGAAACCATCTCCAAGTTTCAAATGCTAAAGAACAATTAATCATAAATGATAGTGGCATCATTATTGCATTTGAACAAGAGTGTGTATTGGGACCAAATGATCAACGACCCATTGTTGCAAAGTGGGAATATGTAGGTTGGATTGAAAAGATTTTCGAGTTCAACTACATGGTTATAAACAATGTTGTGTTTTTTAGTAATTGGGTGAAAGCAAATTATATTGGAAATAATGCAATGGTCAAAAGAGATGAATATGGCTTCGCATTTGTGAAATTCAATTCCTTTATTCCCATTTATGACCAATCCTTTGCTTTTTCAATTCATGTGGAATAATTTGTTTTTTCTAGTGATTCAATGGAAGGGGTGGAAGGCAGTTTTATGCAAAGATCCTTGTGGGAGATGAATGACAACAGGTGTTGAATTTAACCCTATTGATTTATATACATTACTAGAAATCTTGTCATTTGCAACCAGTCACTATGCAATTGGCATGCAACTAAATGTGTACAACATGGACACGTGTCATAAAAATAATGGCCTAAATTTATACATACTTAAATACTATACTTTAATATATCTATATAGGCTATATATAATAGTATTATGTACCTTTAGTACTAAGGTTAACCCCATGCAAACTTAGGCTAGCTTAAACTAACCTAGGTTAAATAAACAAAAAAATTAAACTAACCATGGTTAATTTTATTAGATTAAACCAATTATGGTTAAATTAAATTAATTTAAATTAACTATGGCTCTATTAAGTTAGGCCAAACTAATTATGGCCGAATCAAGTTAGGTTAAATTAAATTAATTATGGCTAAAATAAATTATGCTAAATTAAATTAGGCTAAAATAAATATGGCTAAATAAAGTTAGGCCAAACTAATTATGGCTAAATTAAATTAAGTAATAATAGTTATGGTTAAACTAATTTAAACTATATTTATTGTGGCTAAACTAAATTAAGCTAAATTAGATTAAGATAAAATAAATATGGTTAAATTAAATTATGCTAATATATTTATGGCTAAACTAAATTATGTTAGATTAAGTTAAACTAAACCATGGTTTAAATATGTTTGATTTTATTTTATTTTGGAATATTTTTTCAAAAAATGTACATTTGATTAAACAAAAACTTATTCAGATCAATTAATATGATAAAATTTTATTATAAATAATCATAATTATTAATTAAGTGTTTATTATAATTATAATGATAATCAATTATATATATATAATCAATAGGTATTATATATTTAAATTTTATTATATATGTTAAAATATTAATGTAAATAGGCTACACTAATTAACCTACAAGTATACAAACGTCCTAAGCAATTATTAATTTAAACTATATAATAATATCAAAATCATATTTTCATTAAGTAGTCATAATTACTAAATATCCTATAATCACCTTTGAAGTGCAAAAAAAAAGGAGTAATGAAAAACTAACAAGAAGAAAAATAAGAAAAATAAGCTTTCCAAGTTATAAAATGTTTTGTTTTTTTTCTTAGGACCCTTCCTATTTTCAAAGTTCATAACTTTCTTATTTTTTATTCGTTTTAAACAATTTAAAGTGTTGTAAGAACGCCATCTGAATTCCTAAAAATCAAATTTGAACTCTAATAGCAAGAAAAAACATAAAATGAACTTTCTAGGTGTTTAAAAACCAACCTTAATAAAAAAAAATTTGAGTTTTTTTACGCCCTTTATTTTGGGGGCCCATAACTTTCTCATTTCTAATTTGTTTTCAACAATTTTTAGTGTGTCAAATGCGCCAAGAGGAGGGCTTCAAGTTTTGTTTGGACAACAAAAGCAACAAAGTCCTCCCCTGGCTGTTATACTTTAATACAGTTGTTGCATCTAATATGCAACTAGGTTGGTCCATGAGGTTTGCAATGGAATGTTTTAACCCATATCCTTTAGCTTCCAATTCTATTTGGCTCGGTATATAACTAGGAGCAATAGTTATGTTGAAATCAAATACCAAGTGCCATTGGGGATGAGTGAATGAAAAAAGCTTGACCTTTATGAAATGGTCAAACTTGAAAATAAAATTGGATTATTCTAAACTTATTTGTATAACCTAAACCTAGCTATTTCTCCATCTACTAACATACCTAAATAAACCTACTTACTTAATAGGGTTTAATTATTATCTAACTACCTAGGCACCATGTGTCAACATCTTATTAGCCATAAATGAAATGATTTAAATTTCATTAATTAAAATTTTAAAATTTTAAAATAGGTGGGCCTTGATTGCCACGTGTCACCATATAATTGGTGTTAAAATATTGAACACGTGTCAAATGGTCAATGAACGTTCTATGGTGTGCCACATGTCATCATCCTAGTGGCAAAAAATTTAATGATTAAGATTAATCGCAATGAATTTTTGATTTTGAAAACACAAAAAAATTAAATAATGACATGTGTCCACAAGCTAGTTGTCTAATTTTTAAACATGTGTCATATTTTGATTAGTTGTATGTAGTTGCAAGGAAAGTTGCACATAAGGTGCAACTACATGGGATTGGTATGTATGTATGAACATGTATACTAACACCATATATACATGTTGCATACGTAATGTCGCATGCAACTACATGTCCTATGCAACTTGTCTTATGCAACTACACAAATTTGCAGTTGCATGTGTCGCATGCAACTAAATTTTAATTACATGCGACAGTTGCAAAACCCAAAATTTCTAGTAATGATAATTTTGAATTGTGAATGATGATAGGTACATTAGTTTACAAGCTCCAATTTTGCTTCTAGAAACAACTCAAATAACCATTATTATAGGAGGCATTCCACTCATGCTTACAAAATTGGTAGATGTTGAAATTAATGAAGGGCACTAAATAGTGATAATCATCATCATACTATGAATGAGTTTGTTGGGTCAAGTAGCTTTGAAAATGATGGTTATATTAACCAACTACCCTTAAAATTACTATTATTTATCAAAACGTATGTTTGGTTTGAGTTTATTTATGTTCTTTCAAATTTCCATGATGTGGGAAATGTGTTCAAACATTCACAATAGTATGTTCAACCATACAAAAATATAAAACTTTAGGGTTAGGTTATGTAAGGATGATGTTATTAATGTATGGTTTAATGGAACAAAATTAATTTGGAATTACACAAATGTGGTCATTTTTATTCATCATAAATACGAATTATATCATGGTATTTGGATAGTTCAAGATTAACATCTACATTTAAGTCAAAGTTTTAAATTAAAATTTGAAAATAATATATATTCCATAATCTCATTGCATTTTTATATTTTTCAATTATTTCCCTATTAAAATTATTTAAAACAAATGATTCCTACCATGTTGTCATTTATTTTCATTTAGATTCAAATAATAATAATTTATTTTTTCCATCTTTAATGTTGCTAAACCATTAGAAAAAAATAGCATTACAATCAGATGTTTAATATTTTGATGATTAATTTTAGTCATGTTAATTATATCAGTTATAATAGACAACTCTACATGGGTGGCAACAATGCCACATGTGAAATATGTTGTTTAATTTGGCTACAATGTTAAATGTTTAGTCTTAACATACATTGTTACTTTGATATTAATCATAATATACACAACTAGTCACTTTAGACATGTGGTTTTGTTTAGGTATAGGTTTATAGTCAACATAATCATGATGTTAATACAAAAAAAGACCATATTTTTGTTGTACTGTAAATTTGAAAAATGTTCATGTATTTGCTGATCTTTACCATGTGATCCATAACTTTTGGTTGAATTTTAATTGGACACGTAATTGCTTTTGTTGTGCAAAAGTTTCAAATTTCAAGAGTCTCTAAATCATTTTCATTAACCTTTTCTATCAACAACTATTTCATTAGGATAAGTTTTAAATCCAAGCCCACCATCACCATTCCCAAGCCCACCACCACCATTCCCCAACCCTTTAGGCTTCACCAATGTTAACACCATAATTAGTTACAAATAAAGAAAATTCCTCCCATGTTCTATTGCATCATTCATAAAAAAGTCTCAACCACCTATGTTCATTGAAAATTAAACCCTAACAATAAAAGAAATTTGAAAATCAACGATTGAATTTGCAACTCATTTGTAGTTGTAATGGACACTTATGATTAAAAACACCCTTAATTGTTTTGGAGAGGTGACATAAGATAGTTATCCACAAAAGACATGACATGGCCATGAAGTTGAAAGTGCACTCATGAACCTTATGACTAGGTTAAAATGTCTCATCCATTGCCATGAATGATGGTTAGTATGATGTGGAACCTTAATCTGCAACTACATTTGGGAGTTACATGCTACCAAATGTCCCATTGGTGGGGGGTTGAGATTTAATATCGTGGTAGTTTAAAGAGCTAATGACCATAAAACATGTGGCAATTTACCATTTGCTCAAAAAAGATATATTATAATTAATTAATTATAATCAATCCTAGGTTATGCATATATTAAGCTACCAATTTTAAGCTAAAGGCAAGGCTATAATAGGCAACCTATTTAAAACAAAGATAGGTTTTAATAGGCTACTTAATATAGGTTAAGTATCTAGGTAGGATCTTATTTATGTTGTTAGTGATAAGCCTTTTTGATTGGCTCATCCCAGATGGCACATGCACTATGAATATTTATACCATGAATTTAATCCATCATAGTTATAAACTTTACAAGTTTGAAGTTGTATACAAAAGATATGGGATAAATTATAATGAAAGGAAACACTACAACAAACACATCATTTTTCTCGTACTAAAACATTATCATACATCCACACAATAAAATATTTTTTACTTAGCTTGCATACCTACCTACCTCCTATTAGTAAATGTCTTACTTATTACCTACTACCTAGCCTATAATTAATTAAATACTTTAATTAATTAATTAGTTAACATAAAAATTGCATATCCAAATAATAATATCTACATTCTAACTTACCTATTACCTAGCCTATTATTTAGGCCTAGTAAATTAGCCTACTACTACTTATAAATAACTTAGGCCAACTAACTAAGTATGAAAACTAAATTAGGTTATCAATTTACATAGGCTTACTTAGTTTAACTTAATGATTAAGTTTACCTAGCTTAGTTTACCTACTACATTTCTAGCAATTTATTAGCTAATAAATTAATTTGTACACTTTGAATTGCAGTAACAAAAATGCCTCATGTCATCTAGTCATCTATGTATAGTTGTAAATATAATTGTAAAAGTAATTTAGTTGGCAACCATCAATGGATGCCACCTATAATGGATGACATATGTTCATTTTTCATTTAAAAACTTATAATAGTCAGACATTGTAGTTGCATGTATGATTAAAATTTGTGAAAGTTTAATTATATATGTGACTATGAACATTTCTAACTAAGGTGCCACATAGGACTCATGCAAATGTAGTTGCAAATTGAATTTTTTAAAACATTAGTTACACATTAATCGTAGACATGTGATTGGAATGGACAAGAATTCTTTAACCCCAAAGATTAATGCCTTACATCAATGTGTGATGCTTGCTCCATTGCTGCATTTCATGGACTTTGCAAAACATCCAAGTATGGACATCGCATGTGTATGGGACAAGAAATGCTTGCCTATATGTAAGATATATTAAAAAAATTCCTTGATCAATGCTTTGGGGTTGGGGCACCCCAAACTTGGGCACATGCCCTAGTTGATATTAATGTGGGGTGGGTATCACAAATACCCTTGGGCATCACCCATGTATCATCCGAACATCCCAGTTTGAACAACTCAATATATCACCATGAGTGTTATTTTGATTGAAAATTGGACCATTGGTTCTCACTTGTGTGAAAACTCGCTGGGGAAAAAAAACATTGAGAACTAGGTTACCCAAGTCAAGGTCTTAGGGAGCATCCAATGTAGATTTACAGTTACATTGGAGGCACCGCATTCCAACAACTACCTCTTGTAAACCCTAATTTATTATTATAAAAAGGTCATTTATCCCCTTCTTCCTCTTTGATGTTTTCCTCATTAACTCTTGAGTTTTGTGAATTGAAGGATGTTTTTGTTTGAGTTTTTATTTTGAGTTTTGTTAAAACTTTTTCTTTTCATTACTATTTAGTTTCTTTTCTTGTTTTCGTGTTTTGATTTGCCTTTGTGCCTTGATGTGCCTTTATGTATATGGTTGTTTTTGCAACTTTGCACCTTGTTATTGCCTTTCCGCTTGCCATTGCCTTCATGTCTCATGCCTTTGCATTTGTTTTGAAAATTGAATCTCTATTTTTGTTTGATTATGTGTAGGATTTAAATTCAAACCATTTTTTTAAGAATTTTTTTAAAACATTTTTGTATCATGATGAGAAAAGAAATAATGATTTTCGGATTTTTTCTCTATATCTTAAACCCCATTTTTTATAATTAATTAATTAATTATTGTCCTATGTAATTAAATATTATTTAATTTGCTCACTTTAAATAGATATTATAAGTTGGGGATTTATTTTCTGCATGTGAATGATGTAATTTTGGAAGATCGATATGAGGAAAATGCGAGTGTGCAAATAAAAACAAGTAGGAATCCAAAAGATGCCCCTAAAGAATTAATGAAAATATATTTCAAAAAATTGCATGCTTAAACAAAATGTTGGAAACCCCATGGAAGAACATCTTTGTGCTAGAGTTTCTATTGTATTAATGATAATGCAAAAGTGGATATATAAAGTATACAAATATTGTGTTATATTCTTTGTTATCAAACTCTTGCATGTGGAATAAATTTAAGAACTCAAGCGAGGAAATAATTGATTTCTTATTACAAGACTTATGGAATAACATTTTTTACAAAACATGTGGATATAGATCACATGTTTATTACAAAAGAGTTCAATGAAAAAATGAACAATTTGCTAAAAGAAAGAGAAGAAATACAACCATGAAAAAAGAACAAAATTTGTCTAGTGGGTCAATTTCTAATTTTTTTCTTTAGATGATTCTTTCAAAAAGGAGGATGTGCCACAAAATTTTTTTCTAGAAGAGCTTGGTTTGTTAATTGTTAAGAAAAATTTACCAAATTACTTTGTGGAAAATGTCTAGTTAAAATGTTTGATTTTGCACTTATGTCCAAAATTAAACTTCCCTTCTAAAAGACAATTTGCAAAAGAGATATTGCTAGGGTTAGTGGAAAAAACAAGTTTATGTATGTTTTTCTTGCTTTGATAAATGCCATTTTACAATATCAAGCTTTGACATGTGGATGTTTAAAGGAGCTTGTGATGTATTTGCATTAATTATTAATTTTTGGGGTAATGATTGGTAGCTAGAGCATATGACTATTGGTTTGTTTGAAGTAACAAAAATCACAAGTCAAGCCTTGGCCATAAATCTAATAAAATTGTTCAAATAATATGGTTTACAAATTATTTTTTTGCTTATGTCAAGGATGAAGGTTCTAATTTCAATGTAATGATTATTGCATTGACATTTGTTTTTAGTTGAAATATTTTTGGTTAGAAAAGAGTTTTTAAGGTACTTGTTTTGGGTGTGTTTTTTCAAAGACAAGTCAATATGGAACCACAAAAGAAAGGGTTTGCTTTGGGCGTGCTTTTTGAAAGACATGTCAATATGGAAAAACAAAAGAAAGGGTCTGCAAAAATATGAAATATGTTTCTATCAAATTTGTGTAAGCATATTTGTAAAAGTGCATCATTTGGCCTAAGAAGTTTGAAAAAGATAAACATGAATGGAACAAGGCTTGTGTGAAAATTGGAATTTGACCTAGAAAATTGAATATTTTAATGAAAACCAAGTAGATTTTTTTTTGTTAATGTTGTGTGAACTACTTACAAATTTTGAGCTTCTGAATTTGATAGGATAATTAAACATTTTATTATTGGTTGTTTTATAGGTTTGCTAGTAAGATAGTTATGTTTAAAGAGGTATTACAATTTCATTTTTCCATTGTGTTTGGTTATAGGAGATAGATTACTGTGAAAGTCACTGGTCGAGTGCTTCCACCTTTGACATGGTAGATTTCTCAAATTATTGTGGATTGTTTTCTCCAATTATTTCAGCCTATGTTCTTAACCAATCCCGTGGTCATTGGCTTATTAGTGATGTTTTACACTTTGCCATTTTCACTAGTTTGAAATTGAAGGAAGAAAATTAAATTGCTTCATTTGAAAATGTTATGGATGATGATTCAATTGTTATTAATGAATTATCTTTGCTAACTTCTAACATTAGAAGAGAGGTTATCAATGTGTTAGATTTTTTCTTTTCATTCTTAAGGAATACAAAAGCCCATAATATGGTCTCTTTGATGTTAGAACTTAGGTTTAAGATCCTTTGTATAATATCCTTATTTGTTTGAAGGGAGCAAGGTGTTACTCTTGTTAAGGAATATGATAGAAAATCCTTATATCCTATGTTGGTCAAATGTCATGAACATTTGCATCCTTTGGTAAGGTCAAATAATAATTGTGTTGATTAGGACATTTTTTTTATTAAGATAGTAGTTTGGATATTTTTGAGCAAATTGTGAACATAAGTGAACCAACATAAGAACTTGTCAAGATGGAGTTGTTGATTTTTAAGAGATATCAATTGAATGTCAAGGACATCAAATGTCTTCTTCAATGGTGGCATAAACATGAAGTAATGTTTTCTACCATTGGATTTTTAGCTTGACATATTTAGGGTGTTGTTGGATCTCAAATTGAAATAAAATGGATTTTTTCTTTGGTTGGAATTCTTATTAACTTTAGAAGATGTCATTTGCAAATTGAAAATTTAAAGAATTTGATATTTATTAACAAAAACTAGCTTAATGATCCTAGAGTAGGATGTAAATCTCCATTTAATTTAATAAAAGTCTTTGAGAGGGATATAAATTTAGAAGAGTAGTTAAAAAAGTTTGAAAGTGAGTGGATTTTTTCTTTGGTTGGAATTCTTATTAACTTTAGAAGATGTCATTTGCAAATTGAAAATTTAAAGAATTTGATATTTATTAACAAAAACTAGCTTAATGATCCTAGAGTAGGATGTAAATCTCCATTTAATTTAATAAAATTCTTTGAAAGGGATATAAATTTAGAAGAGTAGTTAAAAAAGTTTGAAAGTGAGTTAAAAAAATGATGAAATTGTTGGTGTGTAAAAGTGCAACAAACAAATTGTTTGTTTTAAAAAAGAAGAAGTTTGTAACATTGCTTTCTTTTTTTCATTATTAAGATATAAATATAAATAAAAGTTGCAAAAATGAATAAGTAATACGAATTTTGTGAGAATAGGTAGAGGAAAACTAGTTGTTTTCAAATCTTTGAGAACCCACATTGTGAGAATTGATTATATATATATATATATATATATATATATATATCACCCTCGCTCGACATATAGATTTTATTACAAAAAAAGTGAAAACTGAACCCCGTTATAAATTATTTTGTGAAAACCGAAACCGATGGCTATCATAAAATTGTGATACCCATACCCACCCAACAATGGTTGATACCTAGCCAACACTGGTTATGACCAACACTCTGGTTATCATGCTACCTTCTAAATGTTGTTATGGAGAGAGCTATTTCATAGATACTTTCATATACTTTGATCAAAATCCATCCAAAATGGCATGTTGTGGATCCAAATTCCTTGCATTCAAAACTCGTGATTAATAGAATTTAAATAAGAAAAACATGTCTCACAGAAGAATTTTGATATGAAAACTATTACACAATGTTACAAGTAATGTATTTTTGCCAAGCATGGTATTTTTTCTCCCTCTTTAAATTGCAAAATTATTATTACTATTATTTTTAAGAATTAAAAATTCAAGATGTGGGCATTTTGTCATTAGGCTGCTTGCAAATGGCAATTACTTACTACCTGTAAAAACTTGGTCACACATATTTGCAACTTTTGCTATGCTCATTCTTTTTCCAATTTTGCAACTTGTTTTGGATTGGTAGAATTGGGCACTTTTTTCTTATGGGTTGCTTGCCACATCAAAGGTTGGTCACCGACATTTGTCCCTTTGCTTTCTTATTGTGTAGACTTTGTCAAATTCTTTGCAAATATAACTATGGGGAATTGCCCTAAGGCTAGGGTTGCCAAGGAATTGAAGGTTCATGTTTCTTCTATCGCCTATTTGTACCTTGTCCTATGTTTTTATGTGCCAAAAAACATCTTTTGTAGTTTCTTGATCATGCTAAGTGGCCCAAAGAGTTTCATGATTTGAAGCCTTCAGAAATCCCTTTACCTAATTGAATGAGGAGGGCGGGAAAAAAAAAAAACAAAGAGGGGCCTTAATGTTAGATAATTGCAAAAATTCAATCACCCTACTTTGGTGGGAAAATTTTGCATCAAAATTAATCTTAACCCTCCCAGAGAAAAAAAAAACAAGTTCAAAGTTGAGAATGAAGGGTGCTCTTTCTAATAGGTAACCAATTATTAACATGACTTTTATTTATTTAAAAAACCCTTGGGAACAAGAGTGGCATCATGTAAGGAAAATAGAATCAAACTTGAAAACATTATTATAGAATCAATATTTTACCTATATCTAGATAATAACTTATATTAATTTTGCATCATTTGGTTCCATTGAAATACCATATCTACTACTGATGTTGAACACTTCTTTCTTGAATATTTATTAGAAAATGAGGTTAGCCAATTTCAAAAATTTCAAAATTTCAACATATGAGTAACAACTAGCCAAAGTACACCTTTTGTTGCGTATTCATAATAATAAAACCCAATGGTGTAGGAAATACATAAATTATTGCAAGTTGGGAGTTCCATTCTCAACAATTTCAGCAAAAATCAATAAAAATTTCCCTTTTTGTTTTTGGGCTAGTTTTTTTGCAAATTATTTTTGTGCCAAACATTAGTCATGGGTATGGTATATAAAATTATTGAGATATCAAAGTGGGGACTTGCAACTTTTTGGTTGGAACTCCAAACTTATTTTTATATTGTCTTTGATGGGGTTAAATGTCTTGGATCTTTATCATCATTTCCATGTGGCTCTTATTCATAGCAAGAAGCAATTTACCTAATATACTTGCTACCTACCATGTCCCCCCCCCCCCTTTTTCCCTTCTTTGTTTTGGCTTTCTTAAAGGTTGGTTTCAAGGGAGGGGTGGAAGGTGGGTATGGTTGTAAGTGGCAAAATTGCCAAATGGCAACTTGAGATTTGCCAAAAACAAAATTCCTATCCAATAGCCAACAACCCTAAAAAATACACTGAAAGTTAAAATAGGTACCTAGGTGCCAAACGCCTAAATCCACCACCACAACCACCACTAGTGCACCACGTGTCCAGTCCTTTTATATTTAAAATTTAAAAGCTCTCACTATTTAATATGCAGTGTTGGGTAGTTCTTTTTTTTCCAAATAAAGAACCGGCGGATAAGTATTGGGTACGAGAAACCATGACTTACTGACAGTTCTTTAACATGAAAAGAAATGGACAAAGAACCTACCCTGAACTGCCTGTTCTTTGCTGGTTCTTTTGAGGAGATCGCGCCGGTTCTTTGAAAATTTTCAAAGAGCCTGAACTGGTGGCTTGTCTGAAATTTTCCTAAACCCGGGAAATTGCAGGGTTTTTTTTTTTTTTTTTTTTCCTTGTTTAAATTTTTTTGGGGTGAAGTATCGAGAGTGGCAATCAACAACAGAAATTAGGTAGCCAAATTTGGCGACAAGACAGAGTAGAAAATTTTAATTATCCTGTTATATTCTGGCAACATACCTGCTAGAACCTACCTATTGTCTAAAATATGGCGATTTCAGAAATCAAATCCTCTAAAATCTGGCGACTTTGGCGCATTTCTTTCACAAAAATCCTTTCTATGAGTCGCAGCACTGGATATTTCTGGCGAAACTCCCCTCCCCCCCCCCCCCCCCCCCCGCACGCCGGCCGGAGCCTGGGTGGTGGTGGGTGGGGCCCTAAAGAAGGGCCGCTTTCTGTTTCATGTGGGACCGACCCTTGAAATGCTCCGTGCTCGACACTTGGCGCGACGATCAACAGCCGCTTTCTTCTTTTTCTCTCTCCTCTCGCTTCTTTCATTTCGCGTTTTCGCATTCAAATCTTCGCGCACACCAAATTGCACCTTTGTTTTTTCAGTACCATAGCATCTGCATTTTTTCCATACGTTAGCAGTTGTTTCTACAGCCATTTTGCTGTTTTTCTCTCTTTGGGAAGAACATAGAGCTTGCTATATTGTGATGGGTCGGTGCTGTTGCTCGGGTTCTTTGCGTCCTTTTCTGTTTTCCTCTTTCTTTTGCCTTCTCTCTTGGATGTGATGATGAACACAAGCCACCCATCAAGCAAGACTCTGTGAATTCGGTAGTAATGATGAACCTTCTGATTAGGGTTAGCAGCTTGATGGTAAAAGCTCTTTGCTGCTGGCGGAAATCTGGGTACAAGCTCGTCGATTGATTTGGGATTGCGTGGTATTTCTTTCCGGCAGTTGTGTCGTAACCGGGGACGAGAGAGAGAGCATTGCATTCGTTGTAAAGACTTCGGGCAAGAAATCTTCAGTAATAATGGGGGTCTTCATGTGTTCCTGATGACTGTCGGCTTCGTCCATTCTTCGTAAGGCTTAGACTTTTTGGGGGAAGAACATGGCGGGGGGGATACTGGAGCTGGTGACGGCAGCGGGGATCAACATCCTGACATGCGTAGCGTTTCTGGTGGGTTTTGCGCTGCTCAAGAACCAGCCGCTGAACACCAGAGTTTACTATCCCAGATGGTTTGTGAAGGGAGAGGAGGATCGCGTGAGCGATTTTGTGAGATTAGGGAACAAGAAGGGCGGCGTGACTGGCCAATATGTGAATCTCAACTGGAAGAGCTATGCTCATGTCATGGACTGGGTTGTCATCACCTTGCGCATGCCTGAGGAGGAGTTGATCCAGCTCGTTGGCCTCGATTCTGCTGTTTTTCTCCGCATTTTTCGACTTGGGTATGTCCCATTTTTCTCTTTTTTTCTTGCTCTCAAGTGACCTCAGCTCTGTGTTGCCCTCGGCTTCTTGTTGGCCACGGTGTTGATGCTGCTACATGGTGTTGTTCATGATGTGCAGGTTGAAGGTGTTTTTGCCAATGCTGTTCTGGGGATGGGTAGTGTTGATCCCAATCAACCGAACTGGCAATGGTCTTGCAGCTTTGCAAGCTGCCGATCCCCTCTTCACTTATACTGCAGTAGACACCATCTCCATCGCAAATATTCCCACCAAATCAAATCGGTCTGTTTTTCCTTTCGGCTCTCATATTAGCAAGCATTGCCTGTTGTGAATCCTTTTTCAGTACCCACCAAAAAATCCATGATGTTAAAATCCCTTCTGTAAAGGAAACACTTACACAGGGTGCTTTTTCTTTGAGAGTTTTAAAACACCTAATATTGATTTTTTGAGTCTTTGGTTGATATGCCATCTCTCTTGATTGCTAGCTTTGTCAGTTCTGATGCCTTCAAGCAGCTCCAGTGGTGCTCAGTGTGTGATCCTGCAAATTAAAATTGGATGAATAAAAGTCAAAACATGCTGTTTTGGCTCAACAAAACGGTTTTGGCTGAGCATTTTGGCACAGTTTGCCGAGGCTGGTAAAACGTATAGCAAAGCCTAACACCTGCCAGAGAAGAGTGTAATAAATATGATATGATTGCTGTTCCCTGTTTCTCATTAGCCAATCATAATGATTGGTCCAGATGGGTTGCTATTAGTAGTCTTCCACCTATTTGCGGTCCCAGTTTTAGTTTTATGGGCAGAGTTAGGAAGAAAAAAAGAACTAAACTTAAATGTGAGAAATGTTTTTGCAGGGTCGCATACTGAACACTGCTGGAGCTGCTCTTAGTTGCTTCCAGTTTACTTCTGGAAATTTGACGGATTGATTGCTATTTGTGATGAGTGTGACAGTCTGATGTTTTTTCTGAGTGACACTTGGAAGGTTATGATTGTTGGGTCCTGAGAGCTTTTTGAGTGTTAGATATTCTTGTTTTCACCTGAATAGGGAAACTTGTTTGAGTGCAGAGCAGCCTTTGGGCTCATTTGCTGGCAGCATACCTCTTCACTGGCTGGACTTGTTTGATGCTTTACCTTGAATATGGGAAGGTGGAGAACATGCGGTATAAATTCATTGCTGCACAGAAACAGCGACCAGACCAATTTACTGTAATCCCACTTCCCTCCTTCCATACTTGTCACAATGTTGGTTTTCAGTTTTTTTGTGCTTGAGGTTAAGTGTCAAGAAGAAAGCTAGGGTTTTGACTGGGTGCTATCTAACACCTCCTCTGCTGTTGCTGTACAATTGATGTTCATGGTCTGAGGGGAACATTTTCAGCTGATGCAATTTCAGGTCTTTTCTGTGCAGGTCCTAGTGAGGCAGGTGCCACGTGATCCCAATGTTTCTATTGGATTGAAAATTGAGCACTTCTTCCGTGAAAACCATCCTGACCACTACTGTACACACCAGGTTTTAATTCTCTATCTTTCTCTACTCTTCTGCTCTGACCCACATTGGGTACAAGGTCCATGTACAAACCTAAAGCAAGCACAAACTTTAGTAGAAGTACACTTGACAGCCTCAAAGTGATAGAAAGGAAAAATGACAGCATTCTGTTTCTCATGTCCTTTTAGAGCACCCAACCCACTCATCCAGCATTCCAAAATGTTGCAAGAAGTACCAACCTCTTACTGTCAATTTCACCTTGACACTGAGAGCTATGTCCTGACCTGGTGGTGGTGGGTGGTACAATGGTGGTGGTGCAGGTTGTTTATAAAGCTAACAAACTGGCAAGTCTGATAAAAAAGAAAGAGAAATATGAAGGGAAGATTGAGATTTTGTTGAAGAAACAAGCTGCTGAACCCACATCTGACCGTCCTACTACCAAGGTAAAAGCAAATGGCCAGAATGTTACTAATTTTCTTTTCCTCCTGCATGCTTCCATCTGGTAGCATTGGACAGGTATGAGATGACTATTCTCTATCTGAAAGATACCCAGTTTGACATCAACAGGAAGAGTGGCTTATCTAAGTTAGAATCAACATGAAACTCTGCAGTAGAAAGATCAATATTTGACTATAGAAATGACTATGAGAATGCTGCAAGGTTAAGCAATGTACGCGCGCGTACATAATCTGTGTATGTTCTCCATATGCACAGTTCTTGGCGGCACATAACTTTTGACAATGTTTTGTGTAGAAAGGGTTTCTGCACATGTATGGGGAGAAAGTGGATGCAATTGACTACTATGACGCTGAGATTGACCGGCTGACAGAAGAGGTACCTGCCTTCTTGTTCCAAGTTCTTGTGCTTTGCTGCTACACCCGGTCCTTAAACCTTGTCTTATTAGCAGCAAGTTTGGTCTTTCATTGCTGTGAGCCACTACTGAGTGTGCAAAGCAAAGGACAATAGGAGAAATGATATGTTTTTGGAAGGTAATAAACTTGGTAATGAGTGTGTCTCTGTGACAATACCTCCTGCAGATCAGTGTGGAGCGCAAGAAGATTCTTTCTGATGATAAGTATGTGATGAGGGCAGGCTTTGTGTCCTTCAACAGCCGATGGGGTGCAGCTGTTTGTGCACAAACTCAACAAAGTAAAGATGCAACAAAGTGGTTGACGGAATGGGCTCCTGAGCCTCGTGATGTCTATTGGAACAATTTGTCTATACGATATGTGGAGTTAAACTCGAGGCGGATTGTGGTTGCTGTAATTGTGTTTCTGTTGGTTTTTTTCTTCTTGATTCCTGTCACCTTTGTGCAATCACTGGCAAACCTGGACTCGTTGAACCAAATGTTTCCCTTCCTCCGTTCCCTCACTAACCAGTAAGTTTTTTATACACTATAGTGATATGTGCTTTTGTAAAAGAAAATTGCCCATTTCTCTTCAAATTTTCTATCCTTCTGATTTTTGTTTTGGAAATCCTTTCCCTTCTATTTCTCCATGTTCTCAAAATCTAAAAGTTGTGGACAAAAAAGGTGGTTTTTGATTTCACATTACATTCAAATTGTGTGTAGCAGGTTTAAACCTAGATGTGTTATATCTGATTGCTTTTGGTGGGGCTTGTTTTGCAGGAAGTTTATTACATACTTCATACAAGGATTTTTACCCGGGCTAATAACGACATTGTTCCTCAAGCTTCTTCCTTATGTCTTGACAATTCTATCAAAATTCGAGGGCCATGTCAGTTTGTCAGCAATTGACAGATTTTGTGCAATCAAATACTATGTATTTGTGGTGATTAATGTCTTTTTTGGTAATGTCATTGCTGGCTCCATATTTGAGCAGTTCAAGCAATACATAAAAGCTCCACCTACGTATGTCCTTTTTTTCCCCCCTTCTTTGTTCATAGGCTGCTTTTTCTGTTGATCACCGCTTCTTCTCATGGTTCTCCATATTAATATCATCTAGTTGGTTTGTCTGAAATTATCTTGCAATAGAGTGGAATTTACAAATGGGCACTTGGAAAGTTGAATGAAATCTTGGGGCTTGATAATGCGGGTGCAGAGTCCCAACATCTTTTGGAAGTTCAATACCCATGAAGTCCACATTCTTTATCACGTACATCATGATTGAATGGTGGAGTTTGTTAGCTTCTGAAATTTTTCGGCTTGTGCCATTGCTAATTTATCATCTGAAAAGCTTGGTGGTGGCAAAGACAGAGAAAGATAGGGTGAAAGCAATTCCAGCTACACCCCCTCCATACAGCACAATGCTTTCACAGCTGTGTCTCTATTTCCTTCTTGGCGTAGTGTATGCGATCATTTCACCTCTCATACTGCCATTCATAGTCATCTTCTTTGCCTTTGGCTATGTAGTATATCGGAACCAGGTATGTTCGGTCAGGTCTTGTCCCAGTCAGTGGCTGTGTGATAATCCTTCGTGCTTTTTGCATGTTGTTCAGATCTCAGCTTTGCTTCCCCTCAATGTATTATTAGGTACTAATATATATGGGATGCTGTGTGGGTGGTGTGTTATGCAGGTCATCAATGTCTATGAGCCACTATATGAGAGTGCTGCCTCCTTCTGGCCACTCATTCATCGCAACATAGTCATTGCACTGATCCTGAAGCATATCACACTTATTGGTCTCTTTTCAACCAAGAGGGCATTTGAATCAACACCATTCTTGCTTCCACTCCCAATCTTGACCTTCATCTTCTATTTGCACTGTAATCAGCGTTATTTCCTTGCATTTGTGAACTACCCACTCCAGGTTTGGTTTTTCTCCATCTACTACTCCCTTATGATGCTGAAAATGCCAGTAAAGACAATTGAAAACCAGAAACTGTAAACTGTAAACCCTAATTACCTTTGGTCTTTGAAGTGCAGGAAGCTATGCTTAAAGACAAGATGGAGCCTGGGGTGGATGTCAAAGGCTTCCTTGAGGCATCGTATCTGCACCCTGCAATCAATTCAACTGTTGTTGACAGTGATGAAGAGGAAGAGCCATCTGTTATAAAGAATGGAGCAACTCCTGTCCATCCCAGTGCAAGCAAATCTTTGGTCCATGATGCAGAAGCTGACACATCTCTCTCTACACCACTCAAGAAGAAAAGATCAAACCTGAATGGTGACAGTGATGGCAGTCCTGATCTGCTGTCCAGCTCACAGGGTTTCCATGCTGAAGGTAGTGGTGGTTCATTGTTTGGTTCTTCCAGAAGGTTTAACTCTGCACGAACTTGTGATCTGCATGCACAAGGCAAGATCATTACCTCCACAGTTAGTCCTAGCTCCCAAGGTGGGTCATCACATTATCTCCAATGTGAAGGCAGCAGATCCTCGTTTGGGTCATTCCACACATCGAGCTCTCGTATGCATACTGATGAATTGCCTGGTTATACTGACCATTCAGCAACTGGTTCACAAAGATTTCACCTCCAAGGTTATGGGTCATTGCCAAACATGGGAGGGGGCATGTACTACTCCCCCAGTTCATCCAAAAGATACAGTAATATCCATTTGGATACATCCACAGAAGATGGAAACCACTTGAACCTTGTCACTCATCCCGGTTCTCAATATGGATCAATCTCAGACCTGAATGGTGAAGTTAGTGAATTGCCACTGACTGCCATAGCTACTGAGTTGGCTCAAGCTAGTGAGTCACCTCAGACACAGGGAGGTGGAAGGAATGATCCTGAGATTGTGTACAATTTAAATCCCCAGCCAGGATTGTGCAGGTCACGGGGAATTGTGAAAGAATGAAAAATCACCATGCAGTCCAGTTAACAACTCGAATGCCTCTATTATAAAAGTTTTCAATAGAGAGTTATAATCAATTGTAAGGTTATAATAGGTCCCTGCAAATGTAGGGAAAAAGAAAAGAAGTGTATTATATGACAGCATACGAATATGGGTTGCCATTGAAGGGAAAATAGGAAATTTAGTGTGCACAAAAGTGCTCCATTTCTCGGTAGTAGAAAAAAACTCTGGCTTGACAGCTATGGGAAAAAATTGCTGCTCAATTTTGTTCAGCTTATGCTTCAGAGGTGCAAGGTATTATTATTGAACCCAACTACAGTAAATTGCTGTTATTGTGAAACAGTTTGGTTTTACCCATCACTAGGGACTTGGACTGCTCAGCCCTCAGTTTTGCAAAAGAAATTATCTTGATAATTGAGGTACTCTTCAAAGCATGAAGAGACCATGATTTGTTGTGGATTTGTCAGGGTAGTTGGAAACACATATTCTGGATTCTTGCTTAATTTAGATAAAAAAGCATATGCTTGTCATTTGGGGATTATGTTCTATGTTTCTAATGTACACTCTTTCCTCTTGTAGATTGAACCTAGTATCTTTAAGCACCGAGTTTGCAATGTCAGTTTTGTATAATCTGGTTTGGATTTGCCTTTAACTTGAGTGTGCCTTGATTGCTGGCTATATTCCTCATTAAATGATGCCTTGTCAGAAGCTTCAAAATTGATACCCATTTTCATTATAAGGGAACCAATTTTGCTTACTTCACAAGTGTGATACTCTCAAATTGGGGATGAAACTGAGATTAGAGGGTTAAAATAGGGCCCAAAGATAGGTTGACTATGAGTAACTCATTTGTCACACTTTTTTGTGAGATCAACAATATGGACTTTTAGTGGGTTTTTGAGACAAGTCCATAAAAAGGTCATTTTGATGAAATGCATTGCAATGTTAATCATATTAATTTTCAGCAAAAGTTCTTTAGGTTATTGCCAGCTTAACATGTCATAAAGGACAACATTAAGTGAAGAAAGGACCATTGTCAAGAGTTAAAAAGAGTTTTTGTTAAGTATAATGTTTGATTGATTGATGCATTTGAAAATATGATTTGGAAAGAAAAATCATTTTATTTTTCTTTAATGTATTTCTAATCATGGTTTTCAACAAGGAATGATTCATTATAATCTTGTGATCAGGGATTTTTGTTTCAATTTTGTGATGTAGCCACACTCGTGATCTCCACAAGAGGAATTAGCCAAATTTGGCTATAGGTCAGAGTGGAAAGCAAAAAAAATTAGAATCCTGCAGTATTTTGGCGACTGGCTAGAACCTATTATCTATATGACAATTTCAGAAAATTTCCCCTCTGAAGTCTGGCTACTTCGGCACATTTCTTCCACAAAAATCCTTTGTACAAGTCACACTCGATTGTTTTTTTGGTCACCAAGTGGTGAAAATTTACCAAAACAAAAATCCATGTCTGTTTGCATTGATTTGCATATTTTTCATATCAAGTTCAAACAATCAATCATTCATTAGACAATATTAGTGCATATTATTTGACAATGTGCAACATGTATGATAGTGAGTCATGACCAATTCTGCAACATCCCCACTGACCATCATCAACTCCTGGTTATGAGTAATAGTCATTACATTCACCAATGTATGAGATTTCTGTCACAACACCAGCAGTTACTAGAAGACATGCTGAGCAGCTCTACAGAATCTAAAAGTGCAGAGAGAAGACCAAGAATCCAAGATGAAAGAGGAACATAAAAAGAGAGTTAGAAATATTGAGCTTGAGGTTCTCGTTTTAAGATCTTTATACAGATGAAGTGATGAGGTCACTCCAGAGGTTGGTATTTGTTGCAGACACCATAAGCTGCCTCCTCAAAGATGTACCTAAAAGCCTGTATCACTACACACACAATAACATGGATTACCAGAAGTCAATGCAATTAGCAAGCTTGCACGTCAAATCATGACCCTCACAAGGGTTTTCAACTCTCACAAAAACATGTCAAATTCATGGCTGTGGAAGAATCCATCCATAAGTAAGATGGATACCACCTAATGGTATCAGAGTACTGTTGAAGGGTGTCATAGGTCAACAACCCACTTTTTGCTAAATGCTTCACATGGATTGGCGATTCGAATCTCTCTGCCATTGTTATATAGTGTCAAGATCCTTCCACAAGACAAAGGAGGTGAATATCTTCACATTTTCTTGATCCAAGGGTGATTTGGATCATGTGACAGAGGGTGTTTTAATGCCATGTTTCAGAAAGTGCCTCAAGTTGACCATCTTGCACACTCTGGCCACCCAGTGCAACTGAGCTTCAATCACCAGCTTCCACACTAAATGTAGCAATTACTCCATGTCCATCCCCCCTTGGTCTGCCAATGTCCAAAATCCAAATCTTGAGACTGAAGGATGTGACTGTATGAAATTGCTTACCTCTAGACAACTGGGAATTGACCTTGGACCACTACTAGTGGAATTCTACCCCCTCTGATCAAACCCAAATTTCACTGCCAAATTTTCACTTCTCATCCCCAGCTCATGATTTGCTGGCATGAGCATCAGTCTCACAGAGAATTGTGAAGACAGCAGGTGGGGGTGGCTCAAGGTGGCATAAGCAGCACCATTCAAGTAGCTGGAGCACATTGGCACTACCAAAGCCATTTCCAACACTGACAAAGAACATGCAACCATGATCACCAACTCTCAGCTGCTGCAAACCAAAAGAACCTACATCCAGCAATACTGACTCTCCAATGCAAATTACTTACACTGCAAACCAACAACACATCCATTGTGGTACTCATCCCTCTGTACAGTTCACTTGAATAAACTACCATACACAACAAGCAGCAGTGTTCTTAGAAGCACTAGAAGACTCACCAGTTTCCAACACTAAGAGAATGGCCTGGCCAATGACTCCCCACATGTTGCTGATGCCACAAGTGCATATGGCATGGTGACTTGCAGCCTCACTTTGCCACCATTACAGCCATTGATGGAAGCCACCATTGACAACTGTTAAATTATAGGTGTAATGGAGCAAACTTCTCTACTTTCCAAAGAACAGAGACCAACAGGAGAGGAACAATCTCAAGAATGAGGGTAAGTGTTCAACACACAGGTGTTAAGATAGTCTCTCTGCATCAATCTCCAACAGGAAGAAACCTCCCACTGCAGTTCCTGATTCTAGCAATTTGTAAAATCTATCTTCCATTTTAGGCAGTGTTGAAAGCTGGGTCCTTCCAGATGCAATCTAAGTTCTACCTCCAACCCCAATGCAGGCGAGGTGACCTTGCAATGATTCAACAGAACATTCAATGCAAGCAAACATGCTCTCCAGAGACAAATCTCAAAGTGATAAAAGGACTTGGAAATGCAACTTTGCAACTGCTTCAAAAAATTTGTGACATCATAATTCCATTTCCCGTTCCTGCAAGTGGCAGTTAGGCACTTTTTATTGAACTTTGATATTGTTTGAGCTTAATACATCTGGAACTTTTCCTTGGTGTTCTCAAAGATTTGTTCTGCAGCTTCTGCCAGACTACCATCTGCACGCTTTATTTCAAGATTTGCTTTCTGGTAGTATGCAGTGCCTCTGATGGCATCTGCAATGAAATCATCAAAACCAATTGCAAGTGCAGCCTCAGCTTGAGCTCCATACACCAGCCTCTGCAAAAGTATCAAGGGACAGACATGTCCAATTCTTAACAGATAGTTGGTCTGAGAGCTGGACTACATAATCAATTGAAAAAGTACACTGCTGATACAAACTTTCAACAAAGGCCACAGAACAGGAACAGTCTGAGGAAGGATGTTTGTCTCAAATCTATTTGCTTCAGGAGATGTGACAAACCCACCTTCATTTTGGAGAGGTGAATTGCACCAAAACACATCGGACAGGGCTCACATGAAGCAAAGATTTCACAGTCAGAAAGATCATATCGTTCCAGTTTCTTGCAGGCCTGCACATTTCAACCACTTACAAAACACTGTTAGTAATGACCACTGTGTAACCTGCAACTCCCAAGGCAAAGGCTTGACCTTCTTCAATACTCCAAATTTGCATTGAGTAGTGTAATTGACTTGTTTGAGATTTCAACCATTTGTGGCACATTCTTCAACCAGCTGTGAGACCTCTCAGTGCATTTGCACATGAAAGATAGAGAAGCCAACCTCGCGCACAGCAGTCACTTCTGCATGGGCAGTTGGATCCATGTGTCTGAGAACCATGTTGTGGCAGCTGATGATCACCTGATCATCTTTCACTACCACAGCACCAAATGGACCTCCATCTCCACACCGTACCCCTTCATATGCCTCCTCCACAGCTTTTGACAGAAAGCCATAGTCACGATCCTTAACAGCTGCCAACACCACCACCACCGCCATCATCATCATCATCATCATCATTATACCACACCTTATGGACTTCCCTTCCATCTACTGGTGCACAATTCAAAGAGATTCATGAATTTACCTTCTTGGCGGGCAGGAATGTGGGGTGGAACAACAATTGGGCTTTCCATGGAGTTCAGTGCTGCAAGAGAGCAAACATAAATACATCAACATTCTCATAAATTAGAAACTATTTGATAAAGAAGCAAATCAGGCAAGTCTGTTGCCTTTACTATACCAGACAAAACCCTAGAAAAGGATCTTGCTCCTTGTGGTTAGATATTGTTGGAATGGTTGTACATGGTGACCATGAAACTGGCTTCATGGTTGCACATGGGTGACCATGAAGTTCTTCTCAAGTTCATACCACATCTCAACCAGACCTTACAAGTCCTACGATCATCATACATTGCAAACAAAACAGAAGCAAATTACAAGATATTTTCAAATCAAACACTGATTGCAAGAGGGGAGAGAGAAGCAAATCGTGACCAGCATGTGCACTACTGTCATCCATGGTGCAAAACCAGCATGCTCTTGCGTGCTAGCTCGTATTTTCTTCTTCTTCTTTGAACCCTCTTTTCCAAGGTATCAATGTCCTGCTGCAAACTTCAGATTGTGTTGCTGCACTATTGTTCCTCTATGTTCCTGAATCCGATTTCTTACCAGATCTCATGTGGAACTGCAATCAGACGGACAACAAACAGAAGTTAGTAATCTCATCCTCTCCCACACGAAAACGTTGTCTCTCAACACATCCGCCTGTCTTCTCTTTTCTTGACTCTCTCTCTCTCATCCTTCGCCCTGTCTATTCTTCGTGTTCTGTGTCGCGATTGATTCTCTATGCGACTTCTTTGCAAATCTTGGATAACAACAATGTTCTACATCTCCACTTCTTTTAGAACAAAACTGTAAGAATTCAGTGTTCTGTGTCGCAATTGATTCCCTATATGCGAGAACTTCTTGCATACCCTGGACACGACAACTCTATGTCCTAAAATCTCGATTTCTTTCGCAACAAAACTGTGAACAACTCCACTACAAAATGGAAGTATTGTAGTACCGCGGCCCCGAGTGTTGAGTATAGATCGCAAACTTCAGTACTAAAACGCATACAAAAACACGACAATACGAACAGATCTTCGAAGCGCAAAGAAGAATACTCACATCATCAATCGTTCACGAAGAAGAAGGTACCTGGATCGGCTGTTGTTGTCCTCCCGTACGTATCGCACACAAAAAGAATGTAAACGGACACAGAAGGAGGAGATTGTGTGTGCACTGGGATTTGGACATAGAGAGGAGGTGAAGAAGAAGAAGAAGAGGCAAATCGCTTGGTTTCTTTCTGAAAAAAGCGTAAAGCATCTGGAATAAAGCTTGTAATCATGAGACCCCCGGGAAGTCAGGCCCGCCAGAGAGAAAATCTCTCGGAATTGTGGTGGGGACACTGTTGCGGTGGGGAGCGAGTCCCGCGTGCCTTTGTGTGCAAATGTTACTGTTCATTCCAACTCTATTGACCCTTGCAAATGCTGCCATGAACTGAACAAACTGTTGTTTTTCTTCTTCCTGAGCAAATGATCTGATGCTGGAACGCACAAAAAACTCCTCTCTGATGCATCATCACCTCATAGGTCTTGTCTCAAAACAAGACATAAGAAACTCAGGCCTTGTCTCATAACAGACAGAAAATCTCTGTTCTAAGACAAGAAAATGTGAGGAGGAAAAGAAACAACATTGTGAGGAGGAGCACAGAGACATGATTTGATGATGATGATGATGCGGGTCAGCTCTCTGTGCGAGAAATCCTCGAAGCAGGAAAGGAGGAAACTGCAAAACGCTTCCTCCTCAAATCAAGGAGAAGATTATTCATTCCAAGTTTGAGTTACGAGAAGATCGCTGGTCAAAAGCTTGCTTGCAATCGAGATCACAAGTTCGTTTTCTGTACATGATGATGTATGTGCAGTAAGTGAGAAACCTGAAGACAAGCAAGCAAAAGAGACTTGTTTGCAGTTGTTTTAGGTACGTATCCAAGTAAATTGCTTGCTTGCTTGCTTGCTGGTGCGAGGAAGAGCAAGCACAGCTACTTACACACAGTATTGTGAACTACTGTGAGCACCAAACCCTAATTCTTATTACATGCTAGCACGAAACCCTAATCCTTGTTCCACACTCGGCGTTACGTTGAACTCGCGCTCAGTCTTCGTCGCGTGATTGTTAGGTTTCCAGCACGCAATGAGGATTGTAATGCGTCTTTTCTTTACAGACTAGGTTTTATGGGTTTGCAAAATTTGGAGAAAAAAATTTGTTGTTGCTGAAGGAAGAGAGAGACTCGCAGAGACGGACACAGACACACAGAGAGTACAATTCTCCTTGTTTGTTGATCTTGCAGGGTTGGTTTTGAGGTGGCCATTATGCATTGCGGTTGCCATGCGGTGGTGGCAATCGCTCAACACCATTATGGTTCAAAGCAAATGCAGCTGTGGCGACACAAGGTGCATTTCGTGAGAGGCAACAAGCACCACCGCCGCCTGGAGGAGCAAGCAAAGATGGCTGCCATGTCCGGATGTTGCCCACAAGCTGATGATAGAATGCTGCGGATCATTGACAAGGATGTGAAGCCAGGTCAAGACTATACCAGGTATGTGGGTTTCTGAAGAAACCACAGAGAGAAAAAGCTTATGACACAAAGGTTAAGAAGAAGGCTGAAAAATTGGATTGGTCATGTGTGATTGGTGCTACAATATGATTGCAGGTGTGCTGTTGTTGTTTTGACTCCCAAATGGACAATCTGGGCTCTTGAGATCTGAGATCTTGTCTTGATCTAGCAATCTTTGGATTGGGTAGTAAGATTTTTGTTCATACCCTACAGGAGACCAGAAATTGTGAGGGGAAATCAAACCATGAGCACATCATGTAATAGCAGTGGGAGGAGCATCACAAGGTTTAAGGATCCTCGGGCTTTGATTGAGAGGGAGCAACTTCAAGAAGATGTGTTGTGCAATCTGGAGCAGAGAGATGGTTGCTTAAATGCCTCTACATACAGGTCTCTTCTGAAGAGATGGGCGGGCGCAAAGAATCTGGTTGAGGGCAGGAAAGTGCATATGCATATGATTGACACTGGTTTTGAGGCTGACATCTATTTGCTCACCGCGGTCCTGAGTATGTACTGCAAGTGTGGGAGCCTGATGGAAGCTCGTAAAGTTTTTGATGCAATGCAACAAAAGGATGTGATTGCATGTAGTTCAATGTTGACAGGGTATGCCAAACAGGGTGCCAGTAGAGAGGGGTTCAAACTGTATGAGAAACTGCAAGATGACAGGGTGAGGTTTGACAGTATCATGTATGTAAGCATTGTCAGTATTTGTGCCAGTCTTGGAGACCTGGAAAAGGGCAAGGCTGTGCACAGGGACATCACTAAAAGTGGAATCGCAACAGACATCATGTTGGAAAGCAACCTTGTTCATATGTATGCCAGATGTGGGAGTATGAAACTTGCACATGAGGTGTTTAATAAGATGGCAGTGCAGAATATTGTGTCATGGAATAGCTTGATTGCTGGGTATGCTTGGAATGGGAATATTGTGCAGACCTTTGAACTTTTTCAGAAGATGCAGCAGCATGGAGTGAAACCCAATGCAGGTACTTTCATCAGCCTTCTTAGTGCATGTACGGGTCCTGCAGCCTTACTACAAGGACGGTCAGTACATGCTGACATTATTAAAGCTGGATTGGAGGCAGATGTTCGTGTAGGAACTGCTCTTGTCAGCATGTTCTCCAAGTGTGGGAGCACACAGGAGGCTCGAGAAGTCTTTGACAAGATTAGGGGTCGGGATGTCATTTCTTTTACTGCAATGATTGAAGGATATGCTGAGCATGGTCCATACAGAGAGGCCATGGAGATCTTCCATCAGATGCAGCATGAAGGGGTGCATCCTGATGTAGTAACCTTCACATGTCTTCTCAAGGCATGTGCCAACCAAGCATCACTACAAGAAGCCCGATGGGTTCATGCCAAGATTGTGGCATCTACATTAGAGTCAGATCTTCGCATCAGGAGCAGTCTTCTAAACACGTATGCAAAGTGTGGGAGTGTAGTTGATGCATATAAGATCTTCAGCATGATGCCTGGCAGGGATGTGGTGACATGGAGTGCAATGATTGTAGGTCTTGGGCAGCATGGGCATGGCAGAGAAGCCCTTGAACATTTTCGTAGGATGATATCTGAAGGTGTAAGACCTAATCAAGTGACATACATAGGTGTTCTTTCAGCATGTAGCCATGCAGGTCTGGTTGAGGAAGGACTTAGGTACTTCCATTCTATGACCAAAGATCATGGCATCTTACCTGAAGTTGAGCACTTTGGCTGCATTGTTGACCTTCTTGGACGTGCAGGGCACTTGGAAGAGGCTGAGAATGTTGTGAACAAAATGCCACAAACTCCAGCAGCTGTAACATGGGCAGCGTTACTTAGTGCTTGCAGACTTCATGGGAATGTCAAGATGGCAGAATGTGCAGCACAATATCGAGGTAGGCTGGAACCACAAAATGCTGCAGTCTATGTGTCACTTGCACATGTCTATGCTACAGCTGGTATGTGGCAGAATGCCACATTATTGAGGAAGTTGATGGAGGACAGGGGTGTGACAAAGGAGCTAGAGTGCAGTTGGATTGAGGTGGAAGGGAGTACACACGAATGTGTTGCTGTGTAGCCATATGCAAATTGGTTTTCTTGAGTTGTATAAGGTTAGAAATAGTTGTTGTAGAGTAGAAAAGAAATCTGCCACAACAATATGGGATGAAGTTTGAGGTGCTACTGGGATTGTTGTGGGAACCTGATGAGAACACATTGGGAATAGACAAAAAACAAAAAAGTCCCTTTCTCCACCCCAAAGACCCAAAAGATGAATACTAAGCCCCCTTGAGTGCGTGCTGAGCCTTCTCATGTGCTGCATGAAATTCCTATTACCAAAACTGTTTTGTGACCATTTTTAATCTGAGCTAATACCCCATTATAAACTGAGGGTACTTATTTTTCTTTCTCTTGCAGTCAACTCTTGATTTTGTAGACCTAGCTTGGTGCACCGTCTTCTATTCAATTCACTGTCAAATGCGCCATTGCTTGTCAAGGTGTGTGTTATACTCAAACAAGTAAGCAGCTGCTTATCAGTTACCAAAGATGAATCACATATCAATATATACAAAATACTAAATCAAGTAACGTGAATTGCATAAACACAGTTGAAAGAAATTTACATGTGAATATTGCAAGAAATACTATTGATTTAAATCTTGCAGAAGTGTACGTGAGATTGCAAACAAATGGGGAAGGGAAACAAAGGATAAACTCCCTAACACTTCGCAATGCGACCCATATAAAGTAAACAAACACATCTTTGTTGCTTAAGCACTAGTGCACTTCAAAGATGATTGAATTGAGTGCCTTAATAATCGATCTACATACAACAATTGATTTATTTTGATTTTGATTTTGATTTTTGGCTTTCATTATTGTTTAATTTATGTTGTTTTCCAATTTTCCATTGGAGGTCATCCTCATGCTTCCGATTCAAATGTTTTTGTGATTACATCACATTCTATTATGGTTTTATGTTTTAGTGTGCACTTTCTAAATGTTGATCCTCCTTTTATGGTGTACCAGTTTTTTATTGTGACTTCGCAACTTAGTTGAAGTCAAGAGTTAAATCACATTTCACAAGCTTTGCTCCCTCTCATTGTTTTGAATTTTTTTCTTCTTTTTGTTATTATGGGTTTAGTTACATACTTGTCGAATCTTTATTAGTTAGCTTTTATGTTTTGTAGGATGTGGAGAAGATACAAGTTTGATTTGTTCAATTGTGGCAAGCAAAAGAATTTCATTATTTTTTATTTGTTTTTGGTTTATGTTCACATGTTTTGCTACTATTGATTTCTTTTTTTTTTAATTATATTTTCATTGCATATTCTAATGTGTTTGTGCATGTGTAGGCTCCATTTGCACACAAGTCTTTATCACTTTTTTTTGGGTGTTTTTTGGTTTGTGTTTGCTTATTTTTTGTTTTGCATTTATTGAGGTTTAGATGTTGGGATTTATTATTATTCAACTAATTAGAAATTTTTTTTTCGTTCTAGTGATTTATATTTTTTCCCATATATTTTCTTCTATATATTTTTGTATTCAATATTTTGTTGTTGTTGATAACCTAGTGGTTATAGTCTCTAGAATTATGACAGTCTTTCTTCATGTTATTTCACTTCTTGACATTGAAAAAGCTAATGATGATCTTTGTGATTATGGTTTGGATTGTGATAAATACAATTTTGCTAACAAAATTGTTTATGATGCCTTGTCTAGCTCTCTTGTGAAAGTTCAAATTTTTATATCCTTCCCAATATGACAAAATTCTTGACAAGCTATCAAACCTCGAGCATGATGAAGATGACTTTCTTCATTTGTATTTCAAAAATCTTGACCCAAGGATATTAGACATGTGAAGGTTGATAATATTAGGATAATGACAAAACATTTTCAGTTTTGGGTCAAAATGACATTTGATGCCTTGAGGCATTACAAGAAGTTGAATACCTAAAAACACTTAGTATCTCATTAATTGAATTTAAATAATCTTATCAATTGCTTTTGTAAGTTCATGGTGGAAATGATGAAAAATGACAATCTTTACCCCCAATAAGGTTTCATTCATTTCTTTATTATTTTAATGTCATTGGTTGTTATAATATGATTATAACTCTGAACTATTATTGATTTACTTTATATTTTATTTCAATATTCATGTGAACATATTTTGAGCTATTGAAAAGGTTATTATAATGAAAAAAACAATCAAATGGTGATGTGATTTGTAAGTATATTGCACAAAATTTACTATTTGCATAGACCTTATGTACCAATGAACAAAAGTTGTTGTCAACCGACTAATTAAAGGATTAATTATCATTGGCCTTAAGAGAAAGGTTAAAAACTTTGATGTTATTTTGCTTGCTAATAAACATTCGACATTAAGTTAAGAGAAATTTCAAGTAAACAATCTTGAATGTGTGGTTTTAAAGGTTTGGTTATCCATGCAATGGAAGTTTCAACATTTGTGGTGTTAATAAATTTCAAAAAAAATAAATGACATTAATTTTTCTTTTCCTATAAATGGATTTGATGTTTATCAAAAGGTGATGTATTTTAATTTTTGTTTGCCTTTGCATTATTAAACATGATATGTTTGATAGTTGTTGGTGTCATTTGCAAATTTCATTTGTTTTGGTTTCGATTGTTCATTTGCATGTTGAATTATTTTGTTTGTCAAAATTTTGTCCTATTGCTACATGTTAAAGTTTTGAAATGTTGAAATTTAAAATGTTTATTAAACAATTGTAAATATCAATAGGGCCTATGTAAAAATTGAACTTTTGATGTGAGCCATTTGTAGTGCAAATGTTCACAAGCCCCTTATATATATTATTATATCATCTATAATATTGTATTATCAATGTTGTGGAAACATATGATGTTTTCAAAACACACCAACTTGAATGACCAAATTGAAAGCCTTATCTTTTCTTTTACCCCTAAAACCAAGTTCAACGTTAAGTGATTAATGTTTGTCTATGAAAACATTAGTTAATACTAACATTTTATTTTTATTAAATCAACAGTTGAATGAAAACTTATTAACGCTTAAATGTCAAAAGATTATCAACAAAATTAATGGTGTCATTACCATCACAAGGATGATAGGAAATTTAATAAGTACAAAATATGTTAAAGTAAATTTTAGGCATTATTATTCCCAAAAGCTATATGAAACAAGTTTTCTTAAGAGCTATGTAGAATAATCTTTGGTGAGGTCAATGATGAGTATGTTTTGAAGGTTCTTGTCGAAGAACATGAATATGTCAAAAAGCTAAATATAGTGCACATTTTGTTTTGTTTTGTTCATCTACTTTTATAATTGGCTTTAACATTTTTGTAAAAAAAGGGTTCAAATAATTCATTTTCATTTATTGTGGTCAAACATTTTTCAAACAAAAAGAATGAAAAACATTTTATTTTACATTTAAATTATATTTCCATTTATCAACTTTGAATTTAGGAATCATTATTATTTCCAAATTTATCATAGAAGTGAATGATAATCTTGATATATATTTTTGGAATTTGAGGTTGTATCATAATCTATTCTATGCAATGTTTGCATGAAGTACAACCAAAGACTAGTTGTGTTGACACAATTGGTGGGCATCAATAATTCCAAAACTTAACAAATTGCAATATTGTTTTTTCATTTTCAATCCAAGTTTGATGGAAAAGTTAATTTAAAATATGCGAAACTCATTGAAGGATTGATCTAACCTTTATTTTCAATTTTGGAAATCTTGTGTTGTTTTTATTCAACTTTTTTTATTCAATTCATTCATTTGAAATTGATTCGAATGTTTAATTTTTAATAAACTTGTTAGGTGTGTTAATTTAGTTGCTTAGTCGGGTCTTAGTTAATTAGGGATAAATTGGGTTAGTTAATCTCAAACCAATTCTTGTGTGTACTGAATTCGAGATATTTGTTATTGGATATAATCCCATCTTGTGTGATGTCAAATCACCAAAAGTGATTTGAGATTCTAGAGTATAATTTTTGCTTTGTAGTTTTATTTGTTATATAAGTGTTTTGGTTTTCTATGTTTTGGGTTTGGATTATTACATTAGTACAAGTGAGTTGGTCTTTTGATTTGGATGTGATGTACCATTCAAGGTATTTATATGTTATGTGTTGTGAGTGTGGTGACAACAATGATTATAGGCATTGACATAGGAGCGCACGAAAAACTTCAAAACTTTTGTGCCACACATGTATTCATACATAATACATTTGATTGTTTTGATCTCAAACAACAATGAACAGAAACTCATTGTTGTTTAATTTGTTGCAACATTGAAGTACTTGGAATCAAAACTAAATTCAAATTTTTGATATGATGAATTTTATATGCACAATTTTTAAATTTCATGCAAATGTTATAATAAGCATATTATCCAAACCATTAAAATCTAATGCCAACTTACTTTTAATTTTCCCATGATGGTTTGAAAAATGATCCTAAACTTAAACACACCAGGGAAATTGCTAAACTTTAAGTGCATCATGATGTGCAAAACTTGTGGAAATTTGATGTGATTATATTATTCATTATTTTAAAAAATTAAAGATTTGAAATTGCAATATAACCATGAACAAAATTAAATCAAAAGCAAGTTCAAAATTGCAACTTAAAATCTAACATCAATTAATAAAAATGTGTTTTGATTCAGTTCAAAGTAAACCCAATTTGAAATTTCATGGAAATGTGAAGTCAAAAACTTGATAGAAAAAACAAAAAAATTTAATAGGTGATCAGAAATGAATTTTCAGGTATTTTAATTATTATTAATTCATATTTGGTTTCTTGTATCAAGTTTTGAGCCACATTGCATGAAAATCAATATTATATGAATTTGCATTTACAAAGAATTTCTATGTGCACATTAAAACTTATTATTATTAATATCATTTCATATTAAAACTTTAATTCATAATCTCCTTAAGCTAAACACCTTCCCAAAAAATGCCATTGATTTTCACCCATTAAGAAAAAATAGGACCAAATTCCTAGCTTGCAAAAGACAAATTGATAAGCAAGAGTATATTTTGAAAGTAATCTTTAATCAACTTAAAATTAGAAACGAAGTTGAAAAAAATACACACATTAAAATCAATGCATTGAAATTTAACAAACCAATTACATCTCAAATCCACAATACAACAAATAAGATTGCATAATTACTACAATTGATATATGCATATTATAACTTTAGAAACAAAACTAGTCCAATTGTGTCTTTTGTATTCTTGTGTTTCAATCTATGGATATTTTTTTTGATGAAATTTTGTAATTAAAATTTAGAAAATCACAAGTGTTGATTAGACCAATTGTTTATACTATTAACCTATTTCAATCCCAAAAGCCCAATTTCAAGAAATCAAAGGTCAAAGAGTATACTTAACAACCTTACACAAAATTAATACCTCAATTGCAAGCTAAAAGTTCAAAGAACATGAAGAAATTGAAGACCTTTGTAGGATTGTATGCAATGGAAATGGAAATGTGAACATGAACTAATTCCTTCTTTTTATCAAACTTTAATAATACAAAGTTAGTGTGTATGCTTCACATATAATACATGTTTTGTGTGTAACATTGAAAAGTTGAAATAGAAAATTTGCATGTTTATTTTGCTTCCTCTAAACATCTTGCAATTTCTACTTGTTCAACAACGTTACAAAATCCTTACCCTTTTGCAAGAAAGTTCATGATTTTAAAAGGAGTGACTTAAAATCAAACAATTTGAAAGGTCCATAAATTAAAGCTTTCATGTTGATGGATTTGTGTTTCAATTTTTAACTTAATCAAAATCAAGAAATCAAAGATTTAAAAATTGGAAGTTAAAGGCATAAGCGTATACATCTCCTTCACATAACTTCAATGCGTAGTTCATATATATAGAGATGGGTGTTTGGATTCAATTTCTCTTTTTCATTCATAATCTTGTATATTATAATCTTTATGATATTTATAAGGTATTCTTGTGAACCTGGTGCATAATGCACCCCGTCGATCCCCCCCACCCGGTCCTTCGCATTTCCCACTCCGGTTCACTTCCACCTATTAAGACCCCTAGAACCCCACCCCTAGAACCCCACCCCCACCCCCTCCCCCCTCCACGAAAAAAATAAAAATCATGACCCTCCTATACCCTTAGCCCAAAAAAAACGCACTCAAATCTCCTCACCCACCCTCCAAATCTCAAAAATACCTCCCCCATCGAGTTGCTGCGCGGAAACGAACGTAAAAGTAAAAGTAAGAAATAAGAACTCGAGGTCCTGAATAGTTTTTGGGCCTTCGAGTGCGGGGGGGAACACAATAGTTGCTAAGCGGAAACGAACGTAAAAATAAAAGTAAAAAGTAAGAACTCGAAGTTTTGAATAGTTTTTGGGCCCTCGAGTTCGTGGGGACAATTTTATTAAAAGTGATCTGGGTTTCAGGAACTCGACAGACAAACTAAATGAATTAATATATAAGATATAGGATTCATCAATATTAACATTGTTTAAAACTATGTAACCATAACCACCTATTTTCAAATGGAGGTGAGGTTGGGGATGTTAGGGTTTTACTATAAAATACTAATTTAAAAAAAGAATTGTTTGTGGTTGGAACCCATTTCAAAATGTGAATGGGGTTTTTGCTATGTTGTGAGTTTGGAAGGTTTATCCCATTGATTGTCTTTGGAGCCTCATGTTTGATGTTATAAAATCAAACTCATTTGTAAGACCTTATTCCAATTTGTGTGCATGCATATGTTTTTCATGTGCATGACTTTGTTAATTTGGATAGTGTTAACCATTGATTTAGTAGTGCACGACGAATAATTCAAAAAGACCTAAGTGAGAGGAACATGGTTTTATTTGATAAATAAATAAAAATAATGTTGTTTGTGTAAGATCTAAAGAATGTCGCTTTGCATTCTTTGTGTTTGAAGGTATTGGTGGAACTATCTATATAACAATATGTGTGTATGTTTCAATGTGATCAAAAGTAACCCTCCGAAATGGTTAACCATTTCTACTTTGGCTATTGACCAAAAAGCAAATTGTCAATAAGACAACATGCACAATTGTCATTCCATAATTTTTGGATCAATGGAGCAAACGTTATGAAACTCCAAGAAAATCCTCCTTTTCTTTTGGACTTGGAGCAAATTTGACTAAGTCCTCTTGAAATGATAGTAAGTCCACCTGCTTCACAAAAATTGAGAAAAGCAAAACCCTAATTTGTGAGTGGGAGGGGGCAACTACCTAGGTAACTAACATTCTTATGGGTGCCTTTGGTCTCTCTAGATTCCCTTTACACCCTTTTGACCCCCCACAAACACCTAACCCTTATATGTTTTGAATAAACAATAATTTTTAATTAAACAAAGGAAAAAAATCCCAGACTAAAAATATGTATAAATTAGCTCTCCTCTAGGCAAAATAACAAGTAACAAATTACACAAAACCGTCTATTCCTTGGATGCTTTGAGTATTTGTTTGAAGTTTTAATTTTAATAAAGATGTATACATGTTTTTTTGACTAAATATGGATAAATTCCTCTTGGAAACAAAATAAGCAAATAATAATAAAAATCCTTGCTCTCTATATAATATATATACATGGGTTGAATGAGAGACTAGTCCTAATAAATATTTTCCCATATTTCACACCATTAAGTTCTCTTGAACCCTAATCCATTAACCACCCACCGGCCTTAGGAGGGGGGGGGGAGGAGGAAATCAAAGTGTACCTACCAACACAATAGGTAATAATAGCTCTTGTTTTATTTTATTTTATTTTATTTTAATAAGCTGTGTTAGGTAGGATACCGTAGTTGCGAAAATAGCTTGTAATTTCTTCGTTCAAATTGGGGGGCCAAAAAGACGAAAAAACCAAAGAAGTTTGTCCTTTAGGACGAAGCAACGGGCGAAAGGCCAAATTTTAACTTTTAAAACAAACTAGGCTAAAAAGGACACCCTTTCAAGCCGCCGTTGGTTATTAGCAGTTGCAACGGCAATTCCCATTTGGCAATTCCCATTTGTTGTTTTTTGGAGCTGACGTGGTGGTCTCCAAGGGCCGCAACAATGACCGGAACGGACGGCGGAGTTCCGGGAGGACGTGATCACACGCAACCACTACCCATCACCGAGCGGCCGTTGGACAAAGTCACTGAATGTGAACAGGTGCCAAATACCCAAAGAAGCGTTTAACGATCAGTCCATTGACGTGACATCACGTCAGTTCAGATTTTGGCCCATTTCTTTTGTCATCTGGGTTTTAGGGTATATGGTTTTTTTTTTTTTTTTGGGGGGTTGTCTTGGGGACAAAGTCACACCAAAAAATAGGAACAAACCGAGGTGCCAAAAACCGAAAACAGTTTAACGACCAGTCCATCAATTGACGTGACGACACGTCAGTGTTTAACCCATTCCTTTCCTCTCTCTAATTCCTTTTGGCATCTGGGTTTAGAGTTTTTGGGGAAGGGGGGGGGGGGGGTGAAGACAAGGTCATACCAAATGGGAACAACTGAGGTGTCAAAAACCAAAAGTTTAACGAACAGTCGATCAATCGATGTGATGACACGTCAATTTTTTGACCCATTTGTTTCCTCCCCTCAAATTCCTTTTGACATCTGGGTTTAAGGGGGTTTTTTTGGGTGACAAAGACACTCAATGGGAAGAACCGAGGTGCCAAAAACCAAAAGTTTAACGATCAGTCGATTGACGTAACATCTCGTCAGTTTTGTGGCCCATTTCATTTTCCTCCCCTCAACTTTTCTTTCGGCATCTGGGTTTAGGGTTTTTCGTGTGCTCTTGCGCGTACCAGACGGCTGGCGCTTGTGCAAGCTCCCGTGAAACTTGGCAACTCCGAGGGTTCTACAGTTGCGATTCTCGCATAAAACTTGCGTGCGTATCTCGATCGCATCCATGTTGTCGTGGTGGTGGTCTTGATTGTTTTGTTGTGGAGAGAAGAAGGATCGGTTTTGGGTTGTGTAGTTTTTGTTGGGTTATTAGTATTTTGGTGGAGGAGAGACTTTTGCGTTTGTGAAAGAAGAACTAAAGGAACACGTGGAGTTTGATCGCAAGAAATTGAGAAGCGGAAATTTGTGCTGGTGGCTGATTTCAGGCCAGAGGGATTTCGCGGTTGTGTACATTCAGTGTTTGAGTCTTGGGATTTTTGTTTGTGGGTTTTAGAACAAACCCAGTTCAGCGGAGTGAAGAAAGAGAGGAGAGCGAGGAGGAGAAGATTTAGTGGGGGATTTAGTGGGGTTGGAAGGAGCGTTGGGTTTTTCTGTGTGTAGTGAGTGATTGTGGTTTTGGAAGAGGAACGGGAACTTGAAACCAGATTTTTGGCTGTAGGGTTTGAGGTCAGAAGAGGACTGCAGACGGAACTAGACTTTTTGGGTGGGTGCAGTGGGAATTTAGAGAAGGCCATGCAGATGCAGAGGTGCGCAACGTGTTGTAAGGGTCAGGGACCTTCTAGCTTCTTGGCTGCAGGTTTTGGAGGAAAAGGATTAGGAGGAGCTTCTTACCACGTGCATTTTTTCCCCCGTGGGACCTCTTCAGGTGTGGTGAAGGCTCTACAGTTTTCAGGGAAGCTGCTGCCAGGCACGCATGATGCGAATCCTCTCTTTCAATCATGGGGAAATCGCCACTGCCCCTGTGCATCTCAGCCAAAGGTTTAGTGAAGCCTCTCTCTCTCTCTCTTTGTGCAGGGCTTTCTGATAGCCCCTCAATTGGAAAATTGTGTGGAGAATTCTCCCATTTGATGAAGAGATCATGCAGATTTCCAATTCAGTTCTGATCTATGTTCATCACCTTCTTGTTGGACATGCCATTATGGCTTTCTCCCCCTTTGCAAATTGCTGTTTGGTTTGTATGAGTGTTGGGGCACACGACTGACTGTTTTGCAATGACCACAACACATGCAGGGTTCTGCAAGATATGCACTCATAGAGCATGAGCTTATGACATCTGCTGGTGAGGAGAAGAAGGCGGGAATAGAAAGATTGCAGTACCTGGTTGAGGAAATTACCAAGCTAGGAGACAGTCGAGATCGGATGCACCGGGTCCTGGAATATGCAAGCAAACTTGGCTGCCTACCTGCTGAGGCAAAGATCTCAGCAAACCGAGTCATGGGTTGCACAGCACAGGTTTGTTCAACTGGAGGGCTTTTTTCTACCTTACAAATTGTTGGGATTGAGTGTTTGCAGAATTGTTGTTTACTCACTTTGTGTATGCTAGAGATTGTACTCAGCCATTCTGGCAGCAATTTCAAATCAATGAGTGTAAGATCTAAGATGTGTGAGGGCTCTGGAATGTCCTGCAAAGAAGCCACTTGCATGGCACTGTGGGCAAGAGCTTTACCAGTTTCTCACAGATCACAGAAACGGCGTACAGGTGTGGCTTACGGTGGAGCTCACAGTTGATGGAAGAGTTAGGTTTGCAGCAGATAGTGATTCTGCTGTAACACGAGGACTATGTGCCCTACTTGTGGAGGCACTCAATGGGGCATCATCTCAAGAAGTGCTGGCTGTGCCAGTTGATATGCTTCGAGGATTGGGATTTGGCATGGAAGCTCAATCACGCGGCAACACATGGCACAATGTACTTATTACTTTGCAGAAACGAACAAGTATGTTGGTTGCCCAAATGGCTGGTTTCTCACCTGTTAAGCCTTTTCCCTCAATCCTTGTAACAGCTGATGAGGTGACTGCGCAAGGTGATTTTGCGAAGGCACAGGTAATCAGAGTTTTTCTCCACGTTGTCTTGCTACCCAGCGTATTTTTAGGTCATGCATAATAAATAACTTGGTTGCTAGTTTTTGTTGGTCACCTAGCAGAAGCTGTTCTTCAGTAGCTGCATCTCCAGTTTGTCCTTATTGCTTCAGGTTGTGTGCACATGTTGTAGGTGAGATACTTGCAACCGGATGTCTCAAAAGTGCATGAGCTAGCAGAATTGCTGAAGCAGAAACAAATTGGAGTTGTTGCACACTTCTACATGGATCCTGAAGTGCAAGGAGTACTTGTAGCAGCCCAAAAGCTATGGCCCCACATCCACATCTCAGATTCATTGGTGATGGCAGACCGTGCTGTCACTATGGCAGATGCGGGATGCAGGTACATTGCAGTGTTAGGTGTCGATTTCATGTCTGAGAATGTGCGTGCCATCCTTGATCGTGCTGGGCATCAACAGGTTAGTCATATTTTTCCCTGACTTCTTTGATTGCTGCTAGAGGGATGTTCCAGTTTGCTGCATTTTAGCCATCCTTAAACCACCTCTTGGGTGCTTCACAATATACTTATTACAAGGATATGTTGGTTGTGAGAGTTTACACATTACAGGTTTATAAGTTGGTTTTGGGAGAAACTTTGCAGGTGGGTGTATTTCGCATGTCAGCAGACCACATTGGATGCTCGTTGGCAGAGGCAGCCGAAAGCTCAGCATACCTCCAGTTTTTAAATGAGGCAGCTGTAACTCCCAAGTCACTGCATGTGATATACATAAATACGTCACTCGAAACAAAGGCACAGGCACATGCTCTGGTGCCCACGATAACATGCACATCTTCCAATGTAGTGCAGACAGTTCTGCAGGTTTGAGTCCTTCACAGCTCTTGGGTTCAACTGTTTGTTTAATTGGTAGCAGGATTTGGGTCTACTACTTGTATATTTGCAAGAAACCCAACAGAGGTTATGACAGATTATTATGTAGGTTTTTGACTTGTATCTTTTTCTGATATTGATTTGCTGTTTGGTTTGTGAGCTGATGAGTTTTTCCAACCATGATTGGAACAGGCATTTGCCCAAATACCAGATTTGACAGTATGGTATGGTCCTGATTCATACATGGGTGCAAATCTTGCTGAGATGTTCCGGCAGATGTTGGCCCTGAGTGATGAAGAGATAGCAGCTGTTCATCCTTCACACTCCAGATTGACAATATCTGCACTTTTGCCCCGCCTTCACTACTTCCTGGTCTGATTTCATTCTCTTGGTTTTGTATAGCTTGATGTTACTTGTATCAAGTTCTAGGTTTGCCTATGTAGAAGTGTCTCTATTAATGGCTTCCTTAAAGGGCTTGTAAATTGCTTTCTGTTTTGGATATTTTTTGCTGATTCTATGTTGCAAAATGCTGTCTCTTTGTATGTACGTGCAGGATGGAACATGTGTGGTACATGATTTGTTTGGTAAGGAGGTAGTTGATAGAGTACGAGAGGGCTATGGTGATGCCTATCAGACTGCGCATTTTGAGGTCCCTGGAGATATGTTTGCACTGGCCATGGAGGCAAAACAGCGAGGCATGGGTGTAGTTGGATCTACACAGAACATACTCAACTTTATTGAGGGTCGAGTCAAAGAGGCCATAGGGCACGGTTTTGATGATCGTCTTCAGTTTGTGTTAGGAACGGAGGCAGGCATGGTTACGGCAATTGTAGGAGGTGTAAGCAAGCTTTTAGGTGAAGTCAGTAGTAGAGGTACAAAAATTGAGGTAGAAATTGTATTCCCAGTTTCTTCAGAAGCCATTAGTGCGACATCCAGTGCACATGGTACCACAGGGTATGAGTCAACTTTAGTGAAGCTGCCAATTGTCCCAGGAGTTGCCTCTGGGGAAGGATGCTCTCTCAGTGGTGGCTGTGCGTCATGTCCGTATATGAAGGTTGGTATTTCTTGCCTCAGTTTTTGCCTCTATTTATTAAATTGTACATTTGCATCATCAGTCTTCCAGGTTCTGTATAGTATTTTGCAATTGTTGTCAGCTTCAGAAACAAGCGCAGCTACTGATTGATTTGTATAAGTGGGTGTGCAGATGAATTCTTTGGATTCTCTGATGCAAGTCTGTCAGTTACTGGGAACTTCAAATGACAAGCGTTTGGCAGCCCATCAAGCTAGGGTGTTCACTGCTGAAATAGCTGGCCAAACAGTGGGAGACCTAGGCTGTGAGCCCATTCTTCACATGCGCCATTTTCAGGTAATTCTTGTCCTTGTCATCTTGAATTGATTGTCTTTCTGTGAGTTTGAAAGATTTTCTTTGGATTTTGAATTGAGGATTTTGAATTAAGCACAGCATCTTGCATTTGCAGGCGACAGGAAGCTTGTCAGATGCATTGGTACAGCACATCTGCAGATCCTATCAACCTATCAAGCAATAGTGACATATAGGCAACCACATCTCTCTGGAAAATTTCTTGGAGGGCAATTGTATCATGACACAAAGTATGTAAAATTCAAGCTTCCATTCAGGTGATTTAGGTCTTTCGAGATTTGGGACTCAAAATGTGGACATGCTGGAAGTGGATTGATATTTGCAGAAAATGTAGACTAAAATGGTGTGTGCCTTTGATATCCTGTAGCATGGGTGAGTCACTGAGTACCTGGAGTGACCTAGATTCATACCGTCTGCAAACTGTAATATTACTGAATCATTTGGTGCTTCAGGAGAGGTTATCAATGGTGCTCCCAAAGTGTGAGACATCAGTGGAAGAAAGTGGCAGAGAGATTTTTTGAGGATGTGGAGTCATGTGAGCTTTCCCATCAGAGCAAAGCAGATTGGGCTAAGTTTGTATTGTTCATTTGATAAAGAGTGAAGTAATAGTTTCTATATTATTAGATCTGACTGGGGCTGGTTGGATCTAAGCCCAATATTCATGTGGAGTCCTGGAGTTCACAATAAAGTCTTTGTCCATGACAGATTTACTTTTGAACCTGACATCTTGTGCATTTTGAGGAGAAACTCTGTACTTGGGTAGTCTTGTGTGTGCAACAATTATGTTGGAGATAATGCTCCCATTAGTGAAGGTTATGGAAATGTTCTTCCAGAAGAGATACTGGGGCATAATCTAGAAGTTGTAACCATCTCTATAGAAACTGTGTATTGTGTGAAGAAAAAAGTGTGTTTGATTGCACAGGTACAGGCTCCTAAATACAGTAAGAGAAAATTAATGGGATAATGACATGTAGAAGCAGGTGGTGTACTCTTGAAAATTTTATAACAGACCACAGGCATTACAAGAGAGGCCATTTGCCCCAAGCTAATAAAATTTGAAGTGATCTGAGGTACCCAGTATGCTTACGACATGGTAAGCAAATAAGTAGGAACTGCTAAAACATCTCAAATTATGCATAAACTGCCCTTTCCATATATACACATGTTCTGAATTGTCATACCTGAGCATTTCATATCAACTCTATCAATGAGGCATAATGTGAGCCATCATATGAAGCCTGATTAAAGTGTCTTGTCTATCAGGTATCAATGGTATATGGCAGCTGCCTCTGCGTGTGGTGCCAAATTCTTTGGTGTAGAGAAAGCTAATGATGATATAAAACAGTGCCAGATTCTGGAATTGATGTTTCTCAAGTCGTCAAAATGGCTCTCTGTAATAGCTGGAGGTGTTTGAAGGAAGATAGCTGGTTCCCACCAAAAATCCTCTAAATTTTTGGAAACCCACAAGTTTCCAGTTGGAGAAGAGTTTCCCCTTCAGTTTGTCTTTAAAACCTAAGCATGTTGGGTGACAGGAACAAAGCTCATGCGAGATGCCGAACCATGTCCTCCTTTATTCTGGCTTCCATGCAGATGCGGTGAATAAAGGCTGATCCATCCAGCCAAGAGTGAGGGTGCCATCCTCTTCACTTAAAGTGTAACCATCAGGTTCAAACATACGGAGGAGGATGTCTGCTTGTGCTTTTGCCCTTTTCTTCACGGGGACATTTATAAACTTTGCTTGGGCCATGAGAACACGCCAATGGGCAAACGGCTCATGCCTCTCCACTCTCTCTGAACCCTCACAAGCAAGAATGTTGCAGATCTCCTGGCTGAAAAGTCGCTCAACCTGTAACCGAGATCTGCTGTCTCGGGCAAGGCTTGCATCCAAGGAATCAAAGACTGCACAGTAGAATTGTAGAGACTCAAGAAACCTAGCCTCAAAATTTGGACTATTGTGGCTCCCTTCTTGCTCAACTAGTGCAACTACCCGAGGTCTCGTTGTCTTGAGCAGGCTAAGAAAGTCCTTGATGCTCTCCCCTGAATCATACAGTAAGCGGTGCAGCTGCATAATACAGTTCACTGCAACAGCTTCATTCTCCTTCACGTGTAACATCCATAACCGAACATCTTCCAACCTGTCTATCACTGCGTGAAATGTGAAAGGAATGTTGAAAGCTTCTGCAAACTCAGCTAGCCTGTCACCTGTGTCCTCTAGATCCTCCTTGCAATCACCAACACCTGTAAAAAGTGCCGGTCATAAGTCACATAGAGATAAACTTGAGTAAATTTCACCTTTGAAAGAAAGGTGCTTCAGAAGCTTATTCCATCACCCAATAGGAGATGACATGAGACAAGTGGCAGCACAGATTTTCATGGGGAAAAATCAACTGTAAGTTCTCAGTGCATTGTAGATAATAACAATTAAGAATGTAGTAGGAGCCAGATAAGGTGATTTTTGACTGTGGGATCCAACTTACCCGTGATGCGGATATGTGCTGGTGGCCCTTCAGGCCTCACTGCAAGGCTGTGAAATAGGGCAGGCCATTGAAGGCCTTGCTTCACATCAAAGTCAATAACATGGACTCGATCAGCTCCCTCCACTGCTTGCAGTATAATGTCAATAGTCGTAAAGTGGGCAAACTTGGTGTAGGGTGAGACGTGATTAAGAAGATGAAAAGCAGTCTGGTTCTTGTCTTCTGTGTGATGAATGTCAAGTGGAAGAGGTTGGTAGATGTGAGGCCACAGTCGAGCTACTCGGCAAGCCAAGCCTTCAGTATAGTAAGCTGCTATACGCTGCATGGAGGTGCCTTCTGGGGATGCCAACTCCCCAAGTTTCTGTAGAAGATGGTTCACTAGACTCAAGCTTTTAGTAGAAATGGCCTCTGCGCAAGCTAAGAGCAATGTTATCAATTCTTGTCCTACTTCCTCACTTTGTTGTCCTCCCTGCCAAGTCTCCCCAGGATTCTCTTCTTGCAAATATTCTGAGGCTTGATTGTCTTCCCTGCTGCAATCACTCCGGGATGGAGATCCACTTTGCTGTTCACTTTCATGTTGCTGTTCTGGGTGCTTTTGTGATGATTCTGCACCTGGGGTGAAGGGAGGAGTACAAGTTTCAGTATCTTTTGGACTCATTGAGTCCTCACCTCGAGATTGCCCTGTTAGGTCCTCCATCAGTGACTTCATCCATTGTTTGGCCCGTCTTTCATGATCTGTTGATGCTGTGGTGGCAGCTTCCCACTCATCCAAGCCAGACAAAGCTTCAGCTGACAATGTATCAGCAGTCTCCGAATCATTGAAGTTTTGGAACAATGGTGGGATCACAAGATCATCTTCACAGCTGAACCTAGTCCTCCTCAAACGCCCTTTGACAGGTCTCTCATGATGTGTTGATGCTATGGACAGAGCTTCATCTGTCTCCGAGTTGTCAAAGCTCCAACCCAGTGGGACAACTACGTGATTGTCTTCTTGTGTGAGTATAGGCCTCTCAGGAAACACTTCGCCTAGCCCCTTATGCTGCATGGATGCTACAGTTGCAGTTTCCCACTGATTGAGAGTGGAAAGGTTCAAAACTGGTTTGCCACCACTATGCTTCCAATTTGTTGGAGCTGTGGTAGCACTTGTAGAAACCCCAGGAGCAGCCAGCATTTCTGGAACCTGTCAGAATTACAAATCTGCTGTTAGAACAGGATGTGATGACATTTCAGTATTACACAAAGAGAAATATCCTCATGAGTACTGAAAAGTTTGAGATACACCCAATAACAAGCTAGCAAATATTTTGGATCTGATGACATGACAGCAATTGATCAACAAGAGCAAAGAAAAACAGAACTGAGGAGTGGTTTGAATGACACATATTCAGGGACCTTCAACAGCAACATCTATGGTATTGATCATCTACAATCATGTCCCCACTGACTTCATTGGTTTGCAGCAATGATACTAGGAGGAAGTAGGGATACCATGAACTTACCAGCAATGGATCAACCTTGGAATTTAAAGGGCCCTCTAACTCAGTAGCATATGACTTGCAATCTATACTGTTCCCAAAGGGACATGCCGTGTCTCTTGTGGTATAGGACTTTGCAGCTACTTTGACCACAGCACCAAGATCCTCAATGACACATGTAGGGGTACAGCTTGCTGCAACTGGAGCTTGTACATGGACTGCGAGGGCAGCAGAAATCTTGGCAAGACGGTTTTCAATGGTAGCAAGCCTCCCATCAACATATGACTTTGATGATGCAGCTACATAAACTGGGGAATTTTCTGCAGCCACTTCTGCACACTCTCCCTGCCTCAACATGGTTCTGTTGAACTGCAGAAATCATGCAACCTAAGGTTAGATCACTCCAGGGCTGGGAAATCCAGCTATCAGATTTAGGGGTTGAAGGTTGTGAACATACATGATGGGGTCTCTGCCTGCCCTCCTCCTGTGTTACAAGTGTGATAGACTCAGCATGAGCTTGACCATAATTTACTCTTCCAGGACTCGCAAGAGGATCACCCACATCCACATCGGGGGTTGTGGGGATGGGAGTTACGACAGTCTGCTGTTCTGCAAGGAGAGAACTCAGTTGTTGAAACAGCAATTGAGCTTGCACGCTCTGCACAGCAGCAGTTTGTCCACTGACAGAATTATTAGAAAGAGCCTCCAGCCCACTAGCATCCAGTGACTGGATTGTGAGGGCATTGGGTGTTGTAGCATGTGTCCCTTTGCATGGCAATTTTCTAGGTAGAGTTTCATCCTCCAGGAATTCGATACTAGAAGAATAATCCAACCAATGTTGGCCCTTCAACATCTTCTTCTTTTGTCACACAAATTTTCCTTCCTTCCCCAATCTTGCACCGCTTCTTCTTCTACAATTGGACACAAAAGCCAAAAATTTGCAAATCAATAGCAGACAAACAGACAGAAAGACAGATCCAAAGAGAGATGATTGACTCAACCACTTGAATAACAGCTCAAAGGATCCTCAACAGAATAGACGAACCTCAGAGTCAGAAAACTAGAGACCAGGTGTGAGTGAGGGAGGGATGGTGGTGGTGGGAGAGTATTGCATTTCAGCTCACCTAGGAGCTTGATTTGCAAGCCTGACTACCTCTAGGTTTCGAAAAGCTCCTCCACTGTCTCTTCCTCAAATCTCGACAGATACACGCGCAACAATATCGCCCATATTGTGTGCACCCTCGAACCACGACGACCCCAGAGACTTCCGAAATCTCAAAAACGCTACAATCTTCCTTCCGATTCCAAAAACTCTCTCAAACTAGGTGACTGGCTCAGCAGAGAGAGAGAGAGGGAGGGAGAAAAAACACACACACACACACACACACTTGCTCCCCAACTTCCTCCCTCCTATGCAGTGCTCCCCCAGGTACCGCAAAGACGTAGCAACAGCAGGAGAAGCAGCGTATCAAAAAACTTCGCGTTCTCTTCTCGTGCTCTTCGATCCAAAATCTCTCAGAAAATAATCCAGAAAAATCCAAACAAAAAAAAAGAAAAGACTACATTCTAGCAAATCCCCATTTCTCCTCGTGCATTGCAGAAAAATCAAAAACTTTCTCCACTTCCTCCGCCTTCTCGTCTTCTTCGTCGTCTTCTCCTTCTCCTCCTCCTCCTCCTCCGACTCCTCCTTCTTCTTCGTCTTCAGAGTTGCGCCATGGCACATGTGTCGCTGCGCAAACACGCTTGCGCGAGCTTGGCCTGCAGCAACAGCAGCAGCTGGAGGCAAAACAGACGTTGAAATTCCTTTAACATTAGGAAGCGCTTGGAAGGGGAATAAATTCATCCATATTTTGAATTTTCACATCCATAAAAGTCACTATTTCATCCTTATTTGAATTTCTCATCCATGAGCGTGGGCTCCACGCCCGTTAACGTAGCGCGCAGTAGTCTAGAGTCTGCCCCCGCGGTCCCTTCTCTTTTTCTTCGTGCCTGGGGCCGGGGGGGGGGGGGGGGGGGGGGGTAGTAAGTCGTAACTTACTTATTAGCAGCAAAGACCACGTCGTCTTTAATTGCCTTTAATTTCATTCCCATTTACTTTTTTACTTATACTTTTGTAATTACGTAACTTTTAATCCTAATAATAATTTCTCCTACACTTTATATCCACGTGTGTTATATTATGTACTCTTTAAAAGCGGTTAAAAAGTAAATAGTAAAAAACACCCAACAAAAAGTCTTTTTCACGATCTTTACAAAGTCAACAGGGATTCTTATTTAGTAATTACTTTTATTACTTTTACCGATACCAGTCCAAATCTCGTCCCTCCGCTGACTTTTTTAGGTTCATTGTAAAAGTTACTATTGGAAGTACGTAATTTTTGGGGTACTTAAAGTTTTTTACCCACCAGATTGGAAAAGCCGAAAAAGAAAAAAATAAACACCCACCCAAATGTTTCTTATTTCTTTTACACCGTATTGTATAAAGGTATCGTATAATACGGTCTCGTGTTGCTTACATACACCCGCCGGTTCGTGAATCGTTTTATGCTGGTCTGCTGGGTGCACTCTGAACTGAACTGTAAAGCAAAGAATACGGGTATCAGGATTCCAGTACCCCCTTTGATCATTTGCTGGTACCCCAAGCACACCACTGATCATACTAAGGTTGCTCAAGGCCTAGGAGGGGGGACGGTTCTTGTAGTGTGCCTACTCCTTATGAATGGCTGGGGTCCTAGGCCTATAGCTGTAAGACCCCCCTCACTCTTAAGGAGCAGTTGTAAGATCCCTCCTCTTCTTTTATGGAGGGGTATTCTTAGATATAAGGTGCCCTCTCTAGCTACACTACAAGATTTCTCTAAGGGCTTTATGTTCATGACATGATAATAAAATATCTCAAGGCCATAACCATCCCCAAGGAGAATCTCGATGCTTTGATTGGTTGTCGAGCCACAACCTTCATTTCATCAATGGATTACTAGATAGCACAAGGTACCACCTTTTGCGCTCATTGACGTGATCATTGGCCCAATGATTTTGTAACCCTTTCTTTTGTGGATGAAAAAATGATAATCACACTTTGTGTGGATGAAAAAAGGTGTCTTCATTCTCCTTAGGGATGGTTATCTCCAATAACCAATGAGATGGTGACGTAGATATTGGAAATAGTCTAGACATATTTGCACCTTGACCCATGCAATCAACACCCTTTTGTTGGGTACCTAGTCCAAAGACCATATGTGCATGGTGGAAGACAATTTGGGAAATTTGGAAAGGAAGGTGAATCTTGGTTGATATGAATTGTATCAACATGGACTATGATTTTCATCAATGAAATCAAAACATCACAAACATGCACATCACCAAGGCTTTCAGTCCTTGACTCCTACTCACACCACATACACACAATCACCCTCCCCATCGTTATACTAAAAACAATAAGAATATATCTTCCATTCACCAACCCAAATTCTTCATAAACACCTCACATAGCTCCCACAAATTTCCTCCAACGCTTTCTTCCTCCCCATATGCTTACTTCAAATGTCAATCATCCTCCCCCCCTTACCTTGCCTTTCCCAAGCATCCCCATGAACTTTCACTATTCTTTGTGGAATAGTTGAAGAAAGCTTCTCACGAAGAATTATCTCTACACATTCTTGTCTTTCGTGTCCAAAACAACTCTGAATAAACTTCTCAATAACAAAATTTAATCTTGGACATCTTGACTTCTATGTAATTCCTGACCTTCAATTCTACCTTCCTCTAGTTATGCTCCCAAATTCTCTGCCTTTCTCTATAATGCTTCTTTCACATCTATGCCCATCATTCATCCCCAAAAATGCCTCCCTTCCTCTCCTAATCAAGTGGTTTTGTAGGTAGCCCAAAAAGAAACTTCCTCCTCAATCCTTGGTTGAAATGAATTCCTTTTTGCCTTGACCTTGGTTGATATTCTTGTTAGTGTTTTGTTTAGTGCTTGACATTGGTTGCCAATTGTTTGACAACAACAACATACTATCAATAATGATCTTCAAAATATTTGATAATGATAATATCATTGATGGTGATTGTCAAACATTTGATAAAAACCATGTTGGCTAACAACGACAAAGCTTACAACCATGTTGCAAACAATGTTGTGGCTACCAATGTTTTTTCACCAACATATTAACACTTGGTAAAAACTTTTTCACTTCAACATTAGGTTTAATGTTTGTTTAACAATTAATTTTCACCAAAACATGGATTTGTGAAAAAACATTAATGTCAAAAGAAATGGTAAATGATGAATAAGTGATTCAATATCATGGTCATCCAATGTTGTATTGTTATGTATGATCAAATATATCTATGAATGTATGTATTGTAAAACATACCAATTAGGGGTGAAAAGATAGTCAAAGGTGCCACCTAAAGAGATGGACATTATTAAAATATATATTCATATGTTTGAAAAATCACAAGGGGTAGAATAACTTAAATTGTCAATATTTTTTTTGGAATAAATTCCATTATTCGCAAAGCTTCAATGCTCAAAATGTAATGTAAGTCAAAAGTCTTTTTGCATGTTTAAAGCATTCAAATCTTTAAAATGAGATTTTTTTTCAAATATGTTTTTTCTTCACCAAATGTTCACAATTTCTTCTCAAAATTGGAAAGGATTTTAAGATTGATTATCGGGAAAAATCTATAAAAATCAAAAGTAATGAATTAACAAAATGTAATTTCATTAAAATTGTGAAAAATGAGGATGTGGTTTTAATAAAAAAAACCATTCATTTTTTGTGGTAAAAAGCATGAATAGATAATACATATGATATGGGATCAAGAATAACAAACGAATATTTATATGTGACACATATTGGTAAAACTAAGTATTAAAAATAAAAAATTTATGTTCATGCCATGTGTCAAATGTAATCCTTGGAAAAAAAACTTTTACCTTCATGCCATCAATTTATTTGATTGTGTTTGTACCTTTAAGTATGAAAGAAGTTCTGTACAAAGTGGTGAAAGAAATATGTCATTTGAAATTTCACCTACACATATTAAACAAATTTTTAGATGACATGGTTGATGAAAGCTTATAAAAGGTTTAGTATGTGGAATTTATTAAAACATTGATGAATTTTTTTTTAATTCCATAAGATAATATAAATAAAATTTTGAATATTATCAACATAAGTTGTGACCATTATTTTGCTAGTCCATTTCATGTTTAACTTGCATCATGACAAGTTCAAGCAATAAAACCATCTAATTATTGTTCATTGTTGAATTCTTTGTTTGTCAATTTTTTCAATCTTTTTCAAGTTGTATCATTGTTTTATTCTTGACATTAGGTTTTTGCATCCATGTTATAATAAGTGTGATTCCTTCAATTTCCTATGTTATAATTATATATTACAATAATTTTTTGAGGCTTATAACAAATAATTTACCTTCATGAAAATTCATATGTAAACTTATGTTTAAGGGGCTAAGGTAGGTAGGTTAGGTTAAGTAAATTAAGTATGTTACTATGTTAAGTCAAGTAGGATAGGCTAAACTAGGCTACCACCTACATACTTGTTTTTTTATGACCTACCTACCTACCACAAAAAATATGTCCACTATAGTCCTTACACATGGGTCATCATCTTCTTTCCTACCATTCAAAATTCCATTTTTCAATTACAATAACATTTTCCAAGACCTCAAACCCTTTCATAATTGATGGGGTTGCCCTCCTTTCAAACTTCCCAAATTGAAGTTTAATACTTTGTTTGACCAATCAAGGTGGTTAAGTCATAGCCACCTACAATGACCCACATATACAATTTTCCCTAGTTGTTTGGAATGAAAACCACATGCATTTGGGCCACAAGTGGGACAACCTTTGTATCTTTTTTGTAACTTGGCCTAACAATGGTTCATGGGCTAGCAAATTGTGGATTGACCACATGAAGATGGCCGACAATGAAAACATTTAATGTCCTTCCGGTTTTCTTGCATCCCATGCCATTAACGCCCTCCAATTCATGTAGCTCCTTCAACAAAGGGGCAAGGTAAACATCTATGTTATTATTCTTGACAAATTATTTCTCAACAATCAACAAAATTTGTTATCAGCCTTGGAGGCAAATAATAATTTAAGATGATTATCAACCATGTAAATCAAGTGGTGGATTGATTCCCAAATGGGTTCACTCCATCCAAGGTGAAACCAAGCCCAACATAACAAGGGTCCATTGGAAAATATAGTTAAGAATTATCAATGTGTGCCCATGCTTTTGAATCCGTTATATGGTGAATAAATTCATCCCAAGTTTTGTTGGCATGGTGCCATGACCTCATTAGTTCTAAAAGGTTTGGTGTTTCATACATTTTGTTCAATGTAAGAATGATTAAGAAGTGCTTTAAAACCTTCTTTGGGATCTTATAAAGTCTAGGAACATGGTGAATCTCACCACAAAGTAGGCAATTATCTTATGTAATAGGTTGGTTGCAATACAAGACACTTCCATTGTCATAAGCATGGATTGGGGTATACCCAAACCTAGATTTTGGATCAACCTTTTTGTCTCATAATGTGATCTAGGAAAATTATTAGGCTTTGAAAAAAATATTTTTGTAACAATGAAAAAAAATTATCCACAAATCCATTTGTGACCTTATGGATTGCACAAGTATTGAAGACCAGTAATGTACCCATCAATATGTTTCACTAAGATCCATCATATAATGGAACATTCGACTTTGTTACCAATTTTAAAAATTAAAAATTGTTTATTATAGGATCAAACACCCTTTCATTTGTTGGGTCAATAGCCTTTTCATCTTCAAATAACATGTGATCATTCAAACAAAAAGGTTGATCTCTCTTATTGATGTTTGTTCTTTACTACATCACTTCATCCATTGTTACACCACATGTTTGTCATGCATAATTTAAAGTTGTAGTCGTTTGAACCGTTAATTTAGCCTTGTATGTGTTTGGATATAGATTATTGGGATTGGTAGTTGTTGCAACAACACATTAGGCTACAAAAGTATACCTTGTATCACCTCGTTCCTCATCCAAAGAATTAAATGGTGCATGTCACAAAATTAAAAACAAATCTAAGGTACAAACACAATAATCCAATTTTGAGTATTTTACTTCCACCTTAGCAAAGCCTTCCAACTATAAGTTCAAATGATCAACATCAAAATTGAAAGAATTTCAAATTCATGGGGAAGCAAATTTTACAAGATTGACTTTGATGTTGCATAATGTTGGACTTGTAAAGGTGTTGTCAAACCACATTCTTTGTTTATTCTACTACCTCCATGGCAAATGCTATAATTATAAATAAATTTAGCCAATTTCTTTACATTAGAATAAACTTCCTTTTATTGTCACAACTTTCATCCTTGGCCCATAGTCATGTTTTTAGGTCAAGAGGCCATGTACTTGGTTAAAGCCTAGTAATAGTAGTTGATGGCAAAAGGTCCACACAAAAGGTTGTTTTGTAAAATTTGATTATAGCTAAATTATTTTGGCTTGCCATTTGGATCTTCATTGATTAATTTACCAAAACAATGTTGATGCCTCAAAATTGTAACAAAAAAAAATGAAACATGTCATGATGTAGTTAATATTTACATCCTCTTACATTTAAGACCATGGGAATATTTTCAACATCCCATGCATAAGACAATAAAGGTGCCTTGATGTGAGGAGATTATTGAAGGAAAAAAAGGTAGAAAGACTCAAAATGGTTTACATGATGTTGTTTAGAAATTCATAAATTAACCAAATAACATCCAAGAAATAGTTACTTAAAAACTTTGGCAACATTTATACATTGGCTAGTAATGGTCATGACAAAGTTTTATTACCCTAATAAGAGTTTTTTGTGCATATGCCAAAGTATGTACATGAATTCAATGAACCAATTTTTAGAAAAAGAAGTGCATGCATGCACATTTATATTTGGTACACAAATCTATATGTTATTGCTATCTAATGTGCATATGTGCTAGTAGATTTTTTCCATTGAAATTTCAACAACATTCTAATTGTATATAATTTATATCACTTTGTTTTTGGGCATCAAACTAGTTGTACTTGGGATTATTCATTTAGTTTTTGGGCAATAGATCAAATAGGTTTTGAACAACTCATATAGGGCGTTATCTTTTGGGCAACTAACATGCTTCCAATAAAACCTATCCCTTTATCTTGGGCAACAATGTGGTTGTAAACATTTTATTCCATAATTATGTTTTTAAGCTCTTCACATGACAATTACTCATTTCTTACATGTAATGGTCCGATGAATTTCTATTCAATATCATTCCCCTACAAATTTGAACTCATGCCAAACATACATCACATGCAAAACATTAGATTTATGAAATAAAACATAACAGAAAGTTGCAAGAAAAAACACAAATCCAACCCTAGAGCACATAAGCAACTAGAAAAAACACAAGGAACCTTGATTGGCGGAGATAATCATTTCAATAACCATGCATCACAACCTTCAACAAGGAGCCCACATGTCACATTTGCAATCATTTTTGTCTCATCACAATATTTGTCAATTTCCTTAATCAAGGTTATCATGGGTGTTTTTCACCTTTGAATCTTCTCCATTAACAAGTTGTACTAGATTTCATGATTTTCTAGCTACAAAAAATGCCACAACCAACCTAAACCAAATGTGATTTAAATTAGAAGGTTAGATTTTAATGTCTCCTCAATAGCCAACAAGGGGGGCATGGTTGCCACATATAGTTTAGATACTTGGTAGGCAAGCCAAAACACATAATTTTCAACTTGGACTTTCCAAGATTTTGACACATGCTGCCAGGTCTAAATATGATCTAACACATTGTGCCTTTCTTCATCAACCAAAAAACATGGTTAGATGTGGGTGAGGAACACATCATTTGGGATTTTTCAAAAAAATCATCCCAAAATTACATAATATTTTTGGTTGTTGTTCAGGCGATGCATGTGCATCTACCCTTTCCAATAATAGGTTATTTATTTTACTTGCTTAACTTGGATGTTATCTTGGGAACCATTTATGTACATGATCCAACAATAAACAAATCAAACAAATTGTTGTATTAAGGTGGTTAATGATTAAGTGGTTTTTATGAATTTCCAAATAGTAGTCAAATTTGGAAACCATCCCTTAAAGGTGAATTACACAAAAAATTAACCCAATCATGACTTTGACCCTGTATCACCCTATATAATAATCAACATTGTGAAAAACACTCTAACCATTAGGTTACTTCAAAAATTAAAACAAAATCAAATTCCAATTTTTCTTGGGGTTGCCACATATCTTAAACTAAATTCTAAGGAAGCTACATTAAGTTTTGGCATTATAACATTACATGTGATTTCTCCTTTCAAGAATAACCTAAATTGATTCCTCAGTTGGCTTTTGATGCGTGCGCCCTTTGTGCTTTCAATTTAAGGCCTTTAATAGTTAGGGCTTTGCCCCCATCAATTATTTCTTATTTGACAAAGGGTACTCATCATAATGTAATTACTACATACTAGATCCATCTTGCACCTTTACTTCCTTCTTTTCCTTTTTGAAATTCCTTATAAGCCCAAACCAATATCGTGCTCTATTTGAGGACTCATGTTTTCATGACTCACCGTAGATGGACTGCAAAGTGTAGCTTGGGCCTTGGGCTCCAAAAAAAAAGTTAAATATAATTGATTTGATTTTTTAGTTCAAGAATAAAAATTATGTTTGCATGTTCATTAACTTTGGCATATGTATTGCAATCTTATAGAATCAACTTTAGGCTGAGGATATTACCAAAGCAAGGAAGGTCATTGAGTATAATGTCCAACATTTTTGCATTTTTTCCCAAGTTTATACAATTTTTGTGCATAAGTTATTAAGTTAATAAAAACAAATAAGCTAAACCTTTCATTAAATATTACAATGGTAAAATTTTATCACAAACATTGGGGAATATGATAATCAAATTACCCAACAAACAACATCAATTAGAAGATCTAAGTTTGCAAAAGCCAATGTTGAAGAAAAGTCAGTGATGATGATTCAGGCACATGTAAAAATGCAACTTTTTTCACTATGATCAAAACTTAAGGTCCCCTATTTAGATGATTTTTTCTTTCATATACATAAAAAATAAAACATACAAATGCTTGAACGATGCCCCTTATTTGCAAGGAAAAGCATGAGAGAAAATCAAATTTAAAAAAAAAAAAAACATATTCAAGGATATTGAACAAAAAATGGAAGTTGACAAATTATGCCATTTTAAAATAGGTGGATGGGTTCATTCCCTAAATAAAGGTAATGAAGATAAACAAATAAAGGACAAAGGGAATTTAGACAACATATAAATGTAAATTATTAGAAGGATAATTCATAAAATCTCCTTGGGGGGGAGGGAAACTACCACAAAATTCATTACAATAAAGTTTCAATGATGAATGACCCCATACAAATTTCTACAAGTGTTTAGATTTGGAAAAAGTGAATCCTCACAAACAAATTGCCAAAAATATGGACAACAAGGACCAAGTACTCTAATGATTTTGACTCCTTACAAGATTCCCTCACTTTTTAAATTTTGGGGAAAAGAAAATCTCAACAAATGGACTAGTGTTCAAATGGATGCCTTGACCTTGTGTTTGGCAAAAAAATCATTGCAACAAGAATGCTAATAACTATGCAAGTTTAGAAACTCTTTGAGCTCCTCAAATTTAGGATAAAATGTTGTTGCAAAAATAGTCAAAAAAATCTACACCAACAACAATGTTGGTTACATCAACTTTTCAAGCACATTCATAACTAAAATTTGGAAAGTCATTGTTACAACAAATTAATAAAAGGAAATGCAACAATAAAAATACACATGATAATATAATTGATTCCTTTCAAACTTCCAAACCTTTAAACTTCCCCCTCTTTGTTTCCCTTTCTTTCTTCCTCTCTTTCAAACACACTAGAATTGTAGTTTGATGTTTCACAACCTGCATGCACATTCAACTATAGAGGCACACTTGGTCTTCTTGTGATTTCCTATAGTTGTGAACTCCCATTATGCATACCCAAACAACTTTTTTGTTTTCCACATTCCAAGCTTTAAACACAAATGTGAAACTTAAAATATTTCTTCAAGTATTCCCACCATGTTGATCAACTTTTTCCCTCCAGTGCATATGATTCTTATAAGATTGTGAAATGTTGCAACTATTACATTTGAATAATCATAAATAAAATTTGACAACATTTTTTTCAGGTTTTTTTTTGAAGTTGTCAATTTGGTGATGTACCCAAAATGACGACGATCCATAAAATTTGGCTATAACTAATAAATATGAAAATTTTGTTAAACATCTTTATAATTTTCAGCTACCTACTTGAACCATGCATGTAGGAGTATATGGAAATTTTCCTTAAATTACAACCAAATTTTGGCTATAAATAGTTTTAAACTAACTTGATTTTATCCCTTTTAGCTTTTAATATAATGTTTTGGTTATATAACCCCAAATAAAGGTGAATGTGTATAAATGTAGGCCTCCTTTTGGTTGCAAAATTGATTTTTGTATATTTTGCAACCTTAAGTTAAGTTAAACTATACTTCCTAAATTCTTTAAAAAATCTAGCATTTTTTTCTTGAGAGAGTCATATCAAATTAGACAAATTTAATTAACTTGGAAAAAAAAGTCTTCAAAATTTAAAACATTAAATTTTACTTGCATAAAGATGTACAAATAGTCCCATATATGTATACATGCATAATAAATGCACAAACTTGATGACTATAATGGTTGATCTTAGTAATGTAATAATAACTTAAACAACTATAGTTAGTAACCTTAATAATGTAGTCATATTTTTTTGGCTGAAATTTTTTCATAGTTGTAAAGGATTTATTTTATATAATTACATGGTTATGGCAAAGACATAATCACAAAATGTCCTAATCATGGATTTCATATTTGGGCATAATGATTTGAAATAATGTTTGAAGGACCAAACCTTATCAAAATTAGGGTTTCATTATACCATTGAAAAGGCTTTGAAGAGTAATTTTAGTGGGGTTGCACTCCCCGTCTGAAAATTTGAAACATAAATTATGATAGAAAAATGGTTAGAAATCAACCTAGTAATTTTTGTCATGAATGTTAGTATTGAACATGATCACATGACAAATGGAATTCATTCATATAGATGTTCATTCATGATTCATAGTTAACTCCTTGTTATTTTTTTAGTTAACTTTTATTTTTTTAGTCCATTTTTAGTAAACTTTTAGTGGATTAAGCACAATCATGGTTGAAATAAGCCAATTGGTTATCCTTGCTCACATAGTAAAAGTAGGTGGAAAGTAGAATTTGAATTTTTGAATTTTAGGTCTTTTACCAATTTTATAAATTTCGGGTTGTATTAGCCATATTAAATAAACCATATGTGGTAATCCCTAATCTATGTCATTATTCAAACTATTTTATTTATTTAATGCAAGTTTATATTTAATATTTTTTTCAAATCAAATTATTCAAATGATATGTATTAATGGTTGAACCATCATGCATTTGATCCACATTTTTTGAAACTCAAATATTCCAATTATGACAATGTTAAGCCTTTCAAAAGTAAGTTTTTCCTTATGTAGGTCCGAAGCATTATTTTTTTAAAAAAAATATGAATTACAAATGCATTTTGTGTTTGTAACATGGTAAAACATGTTTTAAACATTCATTAAAGAGCCATAAGAATAAAAAAAATCAAAACTCATAATTATACTTTATGTTTGTTTTGTGCAAAAAGGGATAACAATACCAAAAATGAGTGAAAATAAATTGGAAAAAATGTAAACATGACATATTAAGCTTTTTAAAAAAAATTCATGTCATATTACATATGCATGTGTAGTTCAAATGTTAATTTTCAAAGAATGTGTCCTACTTTTTAACATCCAAAGTTGACAATTCTATTTTTCTACATTCCAAGGATATTTTTTAAATCTATTTTAGCATGTTTATGCCCAACTCATAGCTAATTTCTAACTCACTTTTAATTAAATATTAATTAACTTGTAGTTCACGTATAATGAAGATTTTAAAAAACTTCCATAATCAATGGGCACATGAAAACCTTCATTGAAACTTCTTTGACCTAGGTCTAGTATAAATAGAAGTAGGCCTCCCCATTACCTTTAATATGTTCAACACCAATTTAAAATATGATTTTTCCATAGCTTTGTTTTATTCCGTTTATGTTTATATTTTCATACTTGATCACAATAAATATTTGTTTACATTTTTATTTTGCACATTTTGTGTTTTTATCTTTAGCATATTATGTATTTATTTTGGTTTCTATATTCTGTATTTGGATTTAAACTTAGGTCTACCTTTCATCATTCATTCTCATAGCTCATGTGTTCATGACAAGTTAACTTTAAATTACCATTAGCACATTCAATAAAAGGGTTAAACCACCTTTGATTGGAACATGTGATACATTAGTGGAAAGTTAGTTTCTTGAAGGCTTTCCATTGAGAATTCTTGAATAAAAAATGGGAATTATGAACTTATAAAGTAATAAGACTTGTAAATTGGTATTCCTGAGAATTTGTGGGGAAGGTTATTTGGGAATATTGTTTTTTTTTTGTCATTTTGATGTAGTCCATATCATTATTTATAAATTATATGATGGGGATGAGAATGGTGGTTCCTCCCAAGTTCGAGTTATGATGTGTTTTGTGAGTGGGGTTTTCCCATTACTTTTTTTTGGTTAACTCCTCTTTTTTTAGTTTGTACAAATTGATTTAATTATTGAGGTCAACTTCATGAGCTTGTCTTAATTCCATTTTGGAACTTTCACACCTTTTTTTTGTGAACCATGGAACGTGCTTTAAATTTGCATTTTGTCACAAAAATGAGAATTGAAGGGGTTCTTAACCATCATATTATTTGGGAAACTTGAAGGTGTATATAAATCACACAATCACAAGATGCAAATAAATTGACACATTGTTTTAATTTTAAATACAACATGCAATGCATTGATAGAAACCCACATGCAAATGACATCATATTCATTATAAAAAACTTTTTTCATGATATGAAGAAATTACCTAAGCTTGTTGCCTTTAGAATCCAATACAAATTGGTCCACCATACTAATGTTCATTGGTCTACCAATCTCAAATGATAATGTCAAATGAAACTAAAGCCAAAGAATAAAACTTCCAAACATACATGTTAATGACTAGATCCAAGTGTATCATGAGGAAATTCTTAACTTGTTTTTGATGTAAAACAAGGTTGAGAAGGTCCATCCAACCTTTATGAAACGTAATGTGACCACAATCAAAATCTCAATAATTTTCAAAAGTTTTGAAAACATATTTTTCAACATGCCATTGAATTTGACCTTTGCCACATTTGAGATGTTGAGTTATAATATGCCAAAAGTACAATTGTTTTCTTCATTGCAATAAAAAAATTGATGTAAATATTAATTTAATGCCAATCCATCCAACAAGGTTAGACGCATCATGCCATTTTCATTTACCTTGGGTGGTAATAATATTTTTTGAGCAAAGCAAGTTATCTAGGAAACATGTCCTCAACATTAAGTTGTAACCAATATTGTGGGTAAATAATTCCCATAACATCCAAGAATTCTTGTGCAAGGAATAAGTCTTGTAAAGTTTGTTGATCAATTGTAGTGCAACTTGAGTGTTTGTGTCTTCACCTCTTGCAACGACTTTGCCCAAACTTTTTAAATGACCATGTTGCAAACATTAATCACCTTGCATGCTTTGTGAATCATCTTATACATTCTACTGTAATAAAATAATGTTGCATTTGGTACACCAACAATTGGATTGTTCCATGACACTATGTGCAAAGGATCAAAGTTATGTTCAATGAAGTTTTGAAATTGGGAGAAATCAATGTAGTTGTACTTCTTCTCATCACACAAATACATGTTATGCAAGTCAAGTTGACATTTCACATAACTCACAAAGTTGCAAATGAAGGTCTTTTTGTTTTCAACATACTTGTTCAAACTTTGCACAACTTCCAACATTTAAAAACCACATAAATAAGGTACATGATGGTTTCAATGTCACACACCAATTTATAATTCATAGTTATAGACTCATTAGTAATAAAATCTTGTGCCATTTTGACCAAAAGAGTTTCAAACTTTTAAAAGACCACATTAGTTGGAGCCACCATGCTAATGCATGTGTTTTGATATTTTACAAATTTTTGAACCCTTTGATTCCATAATTATAGCCAATTTCCATGTCTTTTAAAATTTCTATTTAAATTTTAGTTGAAATATGCGCACACTCATCAACGTTATTTCAATAATCAATATTATGCAAAGATCAGAACGAGGACAACCATGTTCGTCCTATGAACTACATAAGGCATAGAAATTTAAAATGGTGGGGATTTGTTTTTAACTAAGTTGAAACCATGATGTTGATGCTTTGAAAAGCAATTGCACCATTTGTACAAAAATAAAAAAGCTCAAGAACCAAATCATGGTTGGAAAATCCCCCAAAAACTTTCACAAAAATTGGATCATGGTTATGAGATTATTACTATGCAACCTTTAATAATCTAATTCTAAATTCAATAAAATCGATTTCTTTTTAAAAGCCTCAACAAAACATAGGTACAATTAAATTTAGGATTAATTATCTATATTAATTAGGTCATCATAAACTACAAGAACATATAAGTCACTTTTTGGATGCCATTTTTGTCTTTGTGAATGCCAAGACTACATTTGTCATTCACTAAATGCCATGCCCAAACCATTATTGTTTGTTTATTATTTGTTATAGTTGTTTTTCACCTTCAAATGCTGTAACAAATCATGCATGCTCTCAAAGTTAATTAGGGGTTTCCCCAATTTTAGAAGTTGAAAAAGTAACAAATTGTTTTTTTTCTTTTTGGCCTTACTCTCTTTTTCAACTTGGAGTTGAGTGTTATCACCACTAGTTATGCCATGAATATTCTTATTCCAAATTTGATGACTTTTTGAAAATTAATATATATTATATATAGCATTTCCCAACCACCTTGTCAAGTCATTGTTAGATTGTTAAGTGCATGCCAAGGTTCATTTGTTCACTTTTTGATGACATCATAACCTAAAATCCCTTTGTGAATGTCATTTATGAAGATTTGAACTTGCATAAATGCGAAATTTTGTCACAATAAAAAAACACTAGTTCAAACATGTTGAAAAGGATTTTACACCATGAAAAAAAAAAATATAGTATGACTTGCAATGACTCATTCAATTTGTTTGGTTTGCCAATCAACCAAATCTGATAGTATTTTATCTAACAAAACAAAAAAATGGAGGTATCAACATTGGATAAATATAGATATAATTTTTTTTTGTTGATTTCCCTTTGGGTTAACGATATACGAGTCGACCTACTCGCAAATAAGATGCCTAAAAATATGAAAATGTACAATGTTTACATGAACAATATAGGTTGCAAATTGTAACCTTGAGATATAAGTTAAATTAGGGTTTTAGAAAATTTTAAACTAGTTTTCAAAAAAAAAAATTTCATGCAATTTACATTAGGATATTTTCCCTTTTAGTTTGCAAATTAGGCAATAGGTTTTGAAGTAAACTTGTTATTCATTCATAACACATGCTAGTGTTTGTTATAATTATAAAGCCTTCCAACAAAATTTGCAAATGTATTTTGCAAGGAGACTTATCACAATATTCATTCATAATACATGCTAGTTTTTGTCATAATTCTAAAGCTTTCCAAGAAATTTGCATATGTACTTTGCAAGGAGACCTATTACAATTGTGAATATCTTTTCTACAAAAGACCACCTGGATCCAGGCCCCTTGTTTTGAGAATGCCTTGGCCTGAGGCCCTTAAGGTTTGTTCCCGGTTCCCATCAATGCCTAGGTTGGAGCCCTTGGCTGAGCCTTTAAACTGACAAAGAGCCTAAACAATGTTCCTTAACCTATACTTTTAAACATTTCCTAGAGGTACTTTAAAACAATTAATGGTTTTTCATCATACCTTAAGAGGTTGGTAGTTCCGATCTTACTAGTGTTGGCCAGTTATTGTTTTTTAATATAATAATGGGTAGATTATTTAAATATTTTCCGGGATCATACAAGTTATCAATATCAATAAAAAGGGGGAGGGGTTATTAAAGAAAATTGAGTAAATAAACCACTGGTTATGCATAAGGGTAGGTTATCAAATAACCAGCTGATAACCACTTGCTATCCTGTTGGTTGGTTATTATTAGCTGGTGCTAATAAGGGATTTTCTAAAATTAAAGTTATTTAAATTAATTTAAGTCTTAAATGATGATAATTTTGGGTATTATTGTTGAAAGATTGATAACCTACCTGGATGATAATGGGGTCAATCCAGGACCGCTATTAAAAAATATTGAGGATTGAATTGAATACTAAGTGGTTATCAAAAAAATAAAAATCGGTGACCGGATGGATGAGAGGTTGGTGTTAGTGACCGGTCTAATAACCGGTTTGATAACCGGGTCAAACTAGATAACCGGCCAGCGCCTGGTGGTACCTGGGCAGGTTCGTTCCCATCAATGGCTAGGAAAAAGGAAAAAGTAGGTGACGTGTCGGGAACTGGAGTGCGTAGGGGTCAGAGAAAGTAGGCTCCTTGCTGCGACCTTCTCTCCTTTGCCTAGTGTTGTTCCTTGGACCGCCCTGCCTGCTGCCTGTCGCACTGCTCCCTCTTTCAACCCTTTAGCACCTCCCCGTCCCCCCATCTCTCTCCTCTCTCCTTTGTTGCATTCACGGCTCTCTCTCTTCTCTTTACCCTTCCCTCCTCACACCTACTAGGGACAGAACAGACAGAATAGACGCGCACACACACACAGAGACAAAAGACCCTAAGTCACTGCCAAAGTTTCTCCTGCCAAGTTCTTCAACCACCACTTTTGCCTTACAAAACAATCAGCGGACCATGTCCTAAGATTCTCTCTCTCTCTCTCTCTCTCTCTCTATTCATAGCCTTGCAAATTCACACAGCAGCAGATCATTTTAGGGGAAGAAGCCCTGTCTGATTCAGAATTTGGGAAGGGTTTGTAGTTGTAGTTGTCTTTTCTTTCTCTTTTTTTTGGGGGGGGGGGGGGTGGGGTGGGTGGGTGGGGGCTTGGGGTTGCGGTTGGGGGCGAAGAGACGCCTATTCTTATTATTAAAGGAAGAGTGGGGGATTATGGAATGGGAGGATGATATGCAGGATGCATGCGAAGGGACGTCAGACGGGGATTATGATGACACCAGGGAGGAGGAAGACGAGGAAGAGGACGCAGAGGAGGAAGAAGAGGAAGAGGAAGATGAAGAAGAGGATATCATATCTGATTGTGATGACCATGACTTGCAACCCATCTCGATGCTGCCACAAGTAAGGTGGACGATCCCCTTGAGTTTGCAGAGAGACACAGAGAGAGAGAGAGAGATAGAGATAGAGAGAGAGGGATTAGCCCAATCAGCTTTTAGGGCTCATGGTCAATCTTGCAAGTGGTCCCAGGACCAAGTCTCCTGTTAGCTGATGATGCCTCAAAACTTGAGAGCGCTTTGTGTTTGTTTGCCTGAGTTTGTTTACCATCCGGTCGGTGTGGCCAGGGTCTGCTCTTCACCAGGGTATGGATAAAATTGAAGAATTGGAAGGGAAAAACTTCTTCTTTATGTTCCAGTGTATGTATCTGAGATCTTGGTGCCATTCCTACACACAGGAAAAGTGTTTGTTTGGGGTTTGTATTTTGCTGTGATTTTTAATTGTTGTTTTTTGTTTTGGTCCCCAGATCAACTACTATGTACTAAGTGAGAAAGATATCCAGCAGCGACAAGAAGAAGCTACAAACACTATCATCAACGTCCTCTCAATATCACGCGCTGAATCTAGTGCACTCTTGCGACACTTCAAATGGTTCTTCCCTCTCTATCCACACATGTGTTCTAGTCTTTGGCGGTCTGTACAGATGAAATGGGTTTTTGGGACCCCTATGTGGTGTAGATTAGTTGTTTATGACTTGCAGTTTGATCACTTGACAGAGTAGCTGTGAAAGATGGTGGGTGGATGTCAGAGGACAATGCTGTAGTATGACCTATTTGATGTCAGACAGCTGAAAGAATGTTCCAGCTTTGATAACAGATGCTTCAAGAAAGGGGCTCTGGTGTGCTTGTTGCAGGAGTGTGAGTAAAGTGAACGATGAATGGTTTGCTGATGAGGTGCGGGTACGTGCAACTGTTGGGCTTGTGGAGCATGTGCCTCAGAGAAGGGTTTCAAAAGAGGTGAGATCTAGGATCTTAGTTTTATCAGAGATGATACCTTGAGGGTTTCTCCAAAAGTTGTTTATTTGTATGTTTACTTGCTTTTGTTTTTGTGTTTGGCACTATAGGTTTTCAGAGCTTCCTCTGACTACACTTGTTGCTTACATGGCTTGTGGGCAGCTTTTGTGTGGAATTTGCTTTGAGACACATGCAGTTGAAAGGATGAAAGCACCCGCTTGTGGTCACTTCTTTTGCAACTCTTGCTGGACAGGTGGGTGATGCTTTGATGGCATTAGTAAATACACCAACATATAAACTCCGCAGACATTGGATTGGATTATGGGCTGAGTTGTCTCAGCCCCGTGCTGGTTTGGTTAAGATAGCTCATTGTTTTTCAGTATTTGATTGCTAGGGTTTCCAGTAACCTGTATTCTAAGTGGCTGTGGTGATGTGCATCAGAACTTAGAAGGGGCTGTATGAAGTGTTTGATCTTTCAATGTGTTTGGATGTATGTTCTGGGTTACAGGCTACATCCATACAGCCATCAATGATGGACCAGGATGCCTGAGTTTGAGATGTGCCGATCCACCGTGTGAAGCTATTGTTGGGGAGGATCTCGTTTATGAGCTAGTTTCTGAGGATGACAGAAGAAAATATTCACGTTATCTCCTAAGATCCTATGTGGAAGACAACCGCAAGGTCGGGTTTTTTTGCTGTCTTTTTATGTCCTGGTTCCAAATTGTGGAGTTCTCTGTGCAAGATTGAGAGACAAGTAGGAACTAGGCTGCAAGGTGCCTTGAGCCTGGGTTTGTAAGCTCTTAGTTGGTGCAAGGACATGGAATATTGGTACAGTGGTTTTCCATTCCTCTGTGGTTTTAATGACCTCTGGCTTGTTTGAGTTTGTTCACTGCTTTTGTGTGGTCAATATCCTGGCTTTTTGCTTCTACCACCTTTTCACATGTTTGTCACAGTGTGCTGGTCTTTCTATGAGTTGTGACTGATGAATTGAACAGAAGAGTCATTTTGCAGGTTAAGTGGTGTCCGGCACCAGGTTGTGAGTATGCTGTGGAGTTTATTCGGGGCATTGGGTCCTATGATCTTGTTTGCAAATGTGGACACAGCTTCTGCTGGAATGTAAGCTGCATTGCTTTTTGGCAAGTCGAGGACCCTGACCTGTCTGTGCAAGTTATGTAAAGGAATTACTCTAGGTAGAATGTTTGTATTGGAGTTAGCAGAAAAGGGTTGAATGTGCAATAGTTATTTGTTTGCAGTGTCGGGAGGAGGCACATCGCCCTGTTGATTGTGAAACTGTCAACAAGTGGATACTGAAGAACTGTGCTGAGTCTGAGAACATGAACTGGTAAGGCACCTATGCATGCAACCTTCTATGTTCTGAGCTGTTTTTTGGGGCATACTAATATTCCAGCATATTTAGTTCTATAATTGAGTAAATTCCAGTCATCATTTCTGGTCTTGTTGCAGCTTACTTTTGTCCACTACAATCTTCATAACTGTCAACTTGGCTTTGTGCTTGTGTAGGTTTCATATACAGTTGAAGTTATTAGGTGTGTCAAAATGATGTTGTCCTTGTCTTGTGATAGGATTTTGGCAAACTCAAAGCCCTGCCCCAAATGTAAGCGACCAATTGAGAAGAACCAAGGCTGCATGCATATTACTTGCACTCCTCCTTGTAAATTTGAGTTTTGTTGGTAAGAGTTAACTTCTGGGTTCCCTCTATGGATGCAGTTTTTATGGATGCAAGTGTTTTGTTGCATTAGATCAAGTCACAGATCCACTACCATTGCATTGCTAATGTAGCAATCATGATAAAGTTTTGTGTGGATGAAGAGGTCATGCCTCACTAAAACACTGGAGAAAAGTGAGGTTAGAAGATTACATGTTGTTTGAGATGATGTTGCCCTCCTCCATGCTGCTGCATCTTTGCAAGTGTTGTGATTTCTAGTGTCCTCATGGCTCACATCATTGTAGCCCTGTATTAAGAGGAGGCACCATTGTATGTATGATTTGAGTATGTGTTATGCTCATTGTTACTGAACAATGATGATGTTTGCAGGCTTTGTCTGGGAACATGGACAGATCATGGAGAGCGAACAGGAGGCTTTTATGCATGCAATCGATATGAGACTGCTAAGCAGGAAGGCGCGGTATGCAACTTCTACTTGTATAGTTTTTGTAAGGTTGGAGAGTCATCAGGCTGGATAATGTCTAGGTATTGGAAACAAGCTTCTTGTCAGTTTGGAACTGCAGCATTTTTGTGCATTTCTGGTCACTTGAGTGGTGCCCAACATCCTGACGAAGTATTCCCATTGCTTCTAGTAATGTGACAGGAACTCAGTTGAAGGTTATGCTTGATCTGGTGGCCCAAGAGTCTTAGCATATTATAGTAGTCCTATCTCCACTCACTTTCAGGAGCTATGAAGTCAGTGGAGAGGAATGGCAGCTAGTCTCTGCAATTCATGAGGAATGTAATTGTCCCATACTTTGTGGGTGACACTCACAAGGTTATTACCATGGTCATTCTTGGCATGGTTGTTTGGTTTGTCTGGACCTGACATAGTTGTCATGTTCAAAGTGTTGTGGAATTTTTTTCTGCAATCCGATAGATATGTATTCCAGTTTTTGTCTGTCCTGGAAGTTTGCATGTGTGTGGATGAGATAGGAATGTGTCTGGAATGTGGGCCACTGATTATCCAAAGTCCACAAAATGCCTTGATGTTTTGTTGTTGGGTAACTAAGCATCTATTAATATTGTCAGTATGATGAAGCTGAGAGGAGAAGGGACATGGCAAAGAACTCGTTGGAAAGATACACCCATTACTATGAGCGCTGGGCAACAAATGAATCTGTAAGTTTGAGATTGGTGGAGTGGGCAGTTTGTGCTTGTATTTTCCTTTTCTCAGTTTGCATCTGCAATTCAAGCAGTTGGAGATCCGGAGCCAATGCCAAAGTTTCTGGTTAAGCTACTCTGCTCTTGAAACAGGACCTACTAAAGTGCCTCATTGAGTCAGAGACATGGTTGTGCTATGAAGTAGTTGGCTACCATGAGTTTACTATCAGTCTTTTACTGACAACAATTGCTTCATGCAGTCGAGGGCAAAAGCACTTTCTGATCTTCAGCAAATGCAGCAAGTCCAGGTAGTCAACAAAATTTCACCTCCTTGACAAGAGCATTTGCTTCATCTGCTTTGATGTTTGTTTTGACAATAGCTTTTGGAGGTATGATTTCCTGTGAGTGTCTTGGAGATATGGAAGAGTGAGTTCCTTTGCGTATTGTTGATTCCTGTTTTCCTTGTCACTGCACCACCTTGTCCTTTGTTAGTGGAAACAATTGCAACTTAATTTTGAGTTCTGTGCATTGATTTAGAGCTGGTTCTTCTGGAATTGACCTTATTGCAAGTATAGAACAGAAGCTTGGCACAATTTTGATTTCAGGTATTTTGCTGTTGAATTGAGCAACCTGTGTCTCAGTCTGTGATTAGCAATAACTGACGGTATCATGCTGGGTTGAGCTATATGCTTGCAGTGCAGGCATACTACGGGAATTTCATGATTCATTGCCTGTAAAGGTGTTCCTTGCAGACTTGAATTGATTCCTATGGTCTTTGGCATGTTTGCAGATTGAGAAGCTCAGTGATAAGCAGTGTCAACCCGTCTCTCAGCTGAAGTTTCTCACAGAGGCGTGGCTGCAGGTGAGATTGACTGTTACTCCTGGGTTGTGTGTCAAGAATTAAGAATCCATGACTAGTTTATCTATTGCCCAATGACTTGCCTTTTGAGACTGTCATGCACTAGTGGTGTTTGGGTTTGTGCTTGAGGGTCTACTTTTGGATGTCTTTTGGAGACTTCCGGAAGAGTAAAGGCTACTTGTTGTTTTTTCAGATTTGAGTGTAGGGTTCGAAGTGGGAAGAATTGCATCTTTAATTGTTTTAGTAGGGCAAGTTTTGGTTGTCTGGATGTAAGATTAATTTTTCAAGTGGATTACAATCAGAATGCCTCTAAATTTACAAACAGGTTGGAGAAGCAAGTTGGAGTTTTGACCCTTGGCTTGTTGATCAGATTGTGGAATGTCGCCGGGTGCTGAAATGGACGTATGCATATGGATTCTACCTTCCTGAAAACGAGCATGCAAAGCGGGCATTCTTTGAGTATCTGCAAGGTTAGGGTGCAAACTATTCAAGTACTTTGATGATGTTCTGTCACATGCCAAAGTTGCCATCTCTCTGGGCAGAGATGCAGATAAGTGAAATTAGTTGATGATGGTTTCATGGATGTGTAATGCAGGTGAGGCTGAGACAGGGCTAGAGCGGTTGCACCAGTGTGCTGAAAAGGATTTACAGATGTTTATTGAGGCAGAAAATTCTACCACCTCCTTTAATGACTTCCGCAGCAAATTAGCTGGTTTGACCAGGTGAAGATCCTCTCTTTGATTTCCCTCCCTGGAGTAATGTGTTAAGCAGATAGTCAAGGTGCACTCACAGTATGATACATGTCTTTGGATGTGTTACTTCCAAATATAGAGGAAGGCAGACACAAACACTGACATTGTGTTGGTCTTTACTTGTCTTTTTCCCTGTTCTCATATTTGGCTTGTTTCGTGTTTCACTTTCTTCTTTGTTTCCTTTGTGTTCTCACCCCTTTGAGGTTTTGTTGTGCTGCTTTGTGACAAAACTCACTGGGTTGGTTATGATCAACCCTAAACCCTAAATCCTGCGGGGAGCTGATGAAGTCACTCAGAATGATGTGTTGCTGTTTAATTCCATAAATGTCACCATTGAAGGTCTCTGAACATGCATGGGTTTCCTGGTTTGCTCTTTGGTTGTGTTCTGTTTTGCTCTTTGCTGATGTGTTGTCAGATCTGGAATCTCTAACCTTTTTATCAGGTCATCCCTAAATGCTATCCAGGTTTACTTCTATTGTAATTGTGGAAAAGTTCTCATTACCTCTGAAGATAATTTAACATCCATTACTCTGTTCCTGATGGTTAGAAGAGATTCCCAAGGAGTTGAGGGGTTGATGCATTTGCATTCTTATGTTATAATTGCAGTGTCACAAGGACATACTTTGAGAACCTGGTGCGTGCACTTGAGAATGGGCTATCTGACGTTGACATTACAAAGGGAGGCCAGAAGTCTAGCAGCAGCTCCAAGGCCTCAGGTAGTTCAAAAGGCAGAGGGACAAGGGCTAAAGTTGGTGCTGTCAGAACAGGAGCATCAAGTCGTGGTGGGGATGAGTCAGGTCATTGGTCATGTGAGCATTGCACTTATGCAAACACCACCTCAACTTCTGCCTGCATTGTCTGCAGCTATCGTCGATCTTGAAGCACTCTATGTTTTTCAATCCACCAGATTTGTACCCTCTGCACCTTTCCTCCTCTGCACTATAGACTTGTCCACTAAGTTAATACTTCTGCACTCTGGCCAGGCACCACGTTGGTGCCGAACTCTTGATTTTCCCTTGCTTGGATGTCTCCATCAGAGCCAGTCTCTTAGGGTTGACTGCTTCCTTAGCTTTATTAATAGACCCAAATTATATCCCTTAAGGGGTTATTTGGAAGTGCTGGACAACCAGGTGCTGTGGCTCTCTTCAGGGAGGACATTAGAAGTATCACCTTGTTGCTTGTTCCCAACTGGCCTGAATCAGAATGTAGCTATCTTGAGGGAATCATTGACATAATACTGGCATGCACTGGACAGAGGTTGGAGGCCGTGCGGGGAGTTCTGAGTGAGAACTCTGGGCTGCTATTTGTATAGGGGTGATGTGGCTTGTAACATGGATAGTGGGGAGCTGCTCTGATTCCATGCTGGGCAGTTAGTGGTATAGCCTTGGTTTTCTTGTCACTCTGATGGTGATCTGAAGGTCTTCTGTCTTGCTTCACATGACATGAAGTCACTAGTTAATCTGGGAACAGGAACAATGTAGTAGGATCTCCACTGGTGTGGCATTCAATTGGGTGGCTGACCAGTTGTCTTAAGGCTGTATACTCAGACAAGTGATGTCACACATAGGTATGTTCTGGTGGCTGTGAAATTGAATGTATATTGTACAATGGAGTGAGCAATCTCAAGGTTATGTTCACTCCAATCATATGTGCCCATGCATGTTTCCACAGGTGAACTCTATAGGGAGAGGAATTTCATGTTTGAATCTCTACTGAAAGTAATTTATGTGTCAGGTAGTGGATGATTTTTAGTATATGCAAAGATCAATGTCATCTAATGGGCATGTATGAAGATTGATAGCTCTTACTTCTGACAAGAGCAGTTTGCTGACCACTTTGCCTGGGCTGCATTGATGGGTTCAGACTTAGATTTCAGGAGTTTTTGCTATTTCTCATGCAATTCATATTTTCTTTGCGTCAGTAGTCACAGGAATAAACAATGTCATCAGGCTTTTATGCTCCTGTAACATGGATTTTTCTGTTATGATGGATGATTCCAGCAAATGGTTAATTGGTTTGCATTCAAGGAAAAATGGGGTCAAACTACTAGTGCTGATTTGAAAGCAATGGAATTAAATTGTATGTCCAATCTGTGGCTGAATTGAGTGTCAATGTTTTTGTTATTCATTTTTTGTCTAGTCCCCCACCCTCTGCAACATAGTTGAGTGCATCAATGTTGAAACATTGGGGGTTTCAGTCTATGGGAGTTTTGGATGCTATGAGTTCTTCTCCTTTGTATTCTACTTGGTGACAATCAATTGCCACTCCTGACAAAACTCTTCAGTAGAAGCAATTCTTACACTACACTTTGATATAGAGTGCATTATCCCCTTTTCTCTTCTTACACCGAAGTTGGTATTTGAAAACGATGTTATTAGTGAAATGAAGAAATGTGGCCACAAAATCTCTTATTAAATTTGGCTAATTTGTCTTGGAGATGATTGCCACTTGTGCCACATTACAGGAAAAGAAATTCTGATACCAAATGGTCTAGTTGACAGCAATATTATTAGCAAAGAAGCATGCTGCAGAGTGCAGTTTGTAGTTTGTATGGCGCTGAACTCCAATGGTGCTCAGTATGTGACCTCCCCCACAAATATTTTTCACATCCAACTTTAGTTATTTACTTTTTTTCAACCCTAAACCCATAAGACCGAAACTGGGACAGCAAATAGGTGGGGGACTATTAATAGCGAACAACCTGGACCAATCAGTATGATAGACCAATCACAAACACTGAGCAGCAGTGAGATCATATTCATTACACTTTTTTTCTGCAGGTGCACATCGTTATTGCGCCTTTTACTAGCCATAGCAAAATTGTGCAATGATGCTGCGCCAAAACAAATTTTCTTCAGCCAAACCAGCATGTTTTGGCTTTTCTTCATCCAATTTAGTTCTCCAGAATCACATACTGAGCACTGCTGGAGATGCTCTTAGTCAACGTGAAAACCATAATGTCTTTCATACATGTGCATTAAACACCCATTACGAGGTTTGCAGCTCTCAGTACGGTCCACTGTGCGGGACCCTCATGCTTCTGCCGCAGGGCGGAGGGGCTGTTCACACTTGTCCTTCTGCAAAAGATTGTTTTCACACTGCTTGTCCTGGAAACAGAGAACAATCCTACATGTTCTCCTGAAATGAACAAATGACCTGGGCCAAGAACATAGTGTTTTAACCCCCTTCTCTAGACCCACACCCATTTCGTAGATGTCCAAGTAGGAGAACTTTACTTTGGGATATGTCAAAATTACTGGGGGGGGAAAAAAAAACATTCAAGGCTTGCATAACCTGGTGGCCAAATCAGTAAGAAAAGAGAAACAAATTGGCTTTATAAATAGATTGTCAAAGTAGTAGTCTTTACAAAATTGCCCTGAAAAATCAATTGCAAAATTAGTGAGGAAAAAAAAACAAAAAACAATTTGCCTGATAAATGGATTGTCAAATTAGTGAGGAAAGAAAAAAATTGCCTGGTAAATGGATTGTCGAATTAGTGAGGAAAAAATAAATTTTCCTAATAAGTGGATTGTGAAATTAGTGAGAAAAAAAGCAATGTGCCTGAAGAAATGGATTGTGAAATTAGTGAGAAAATAAACAATGTGCCTGACAAATGGATTGTCAAATTAGTGAGAGAAAACAAATTAACAATTGGCATGATAAATGGATTGTCAAATTAGTGAGAGAAAACAAATTAACAATTGGCATGATAAATGGATTGTCAAATTAGTGAGAGAAAACAAATTAACAATTGGCATGATAAATGGATAGTCAAAATAGTGAGAGAAAATAAACCACAACTGGCATGATAAAGGGATTGTCAAATTAGCCAGGAGAAAAAAAACACAATTGGACTAATAAATGTTTCATGACATTAGTGAGGGAAAAAAAACATTCGCTTGATACATGAATGGCAATTTACATAAATTGAACAAGAATACATAAAAAATGGCTTCATAAATCGCTCACTAGGTCTCTAGTCTCAACAAAGAATTAGAAAGTTAAGAAAAAAAGGTAAAAGAATTGCTTGAGGTTATTGAGAACCAAATTGTGCGGATTGCTTTTTGCAATTCTTCTGTTTCCTATCGCTCCATGCTACAAACGTTCTTTTGCGGCCAGAGAGGAGGGAGGTTGGGGGTTCAGGGTTTAGGATCGCTTCTTCTGTGACGCTGTTGACGGCTCCGTCGCGTCTTGACCTGCGGATCTTTGTGATTCTCCCGATGGCCGGTTCTGAAGCTCCTCACCGGTTGTTGTTGGATTGGTTTTTGGCAGCGAGCCCTCGCGTCGTAGCATCGAGCCCTCACGTCGCTGTAGCAGTCGAACTTCTACTGACTCTTCTCCTCTCAACACGGGACTAGAAGGTTCTTGACCTAGGGATCTCCCGCTTCCGCCCGAACCTCCTTCCATCCTTCGGATCAGTGTTGACCGGGAGTCGCTAGCCAGCGAGGGCTCTCGATTGGAGTCGTGGCTGCCGGACCTTTGCGATACTGAGGGCCCGTTCTCCTGATCTGGTGATGGACTGTTTTTCTCCAATATCTTAATCCGCGAAGTCCCCAACCTTTGCCCTATCGTTGACATTAACAGCATGAGCCAGAGAGCGCGGAAAGCCACCACTGCTGTAGACGCGGCAGACCAAATGCTTGCCGCCACCACCGCTGCAAGCACGATGCCCGCGAGGTTGTCCATGGAGGAGCCGGTGTCATCGTCGACCAGCGCCAAGTACGTGCCCATCAGCACCACGACAGCCACCTGGCCGAACACTCGCTGCCAACGCCAGTCATCTGTAACATCTTTCAGCCCTTTCACAGCGTCGTCCCAAGCTCTGGCTTCTAGCTTAATGCGCCTCTGCTTCTTCTCGTATCGTGAGTTGGAATCTTCGACGTCGGCCTCTGTCGCGTGGTTGTTAGAAGCTCCGATGGATTGTGGAATATCGTTGTTGTGCTCAACGGCGCCGGATTGTTCGCCGTTTTGCAAGTTGTGTGATTCTCGGTTGTTGTCGTCAGAAGCTTCGGATTCTTGGGCGTCTTCCGAAGTGTTGGTTTTATCAGAACACATTGCGAGTTGGCGGAGGAAAGAAGAAACCATGGCAAACAAGGTCAGATAACTGTAGACGGCACCGGCGTTGTACATGATGGAAGCTCGCCACATATGAAGGTTGGAGTGACCCAGAGCTTCCATCATGCAGTCCCCTATGACGGCCAACAACATGAGATGAACAAGATCGGTGATAAAATCCGCCCAACCCGACCTCCAAAACCACTCCTCCAGCCTCTGCCGCTTCTCATGCCGAAAGGATCCATCCCACAACATCTTCCTCTCCTCCGACTTCAAATTGCAAAACCAAACAATCAAAACAAGAGCTTGCAGAATCACACACAACAAAATCCCGGTCTCCACTCCAAGAGGAACTGTATGCCGCCAGAATCTGGAAACGTACAAGCTATGCAAATCAGTGTAATCGCAGTGGAGAGGATAGTAGATGTCTTTTCTGGGCACCTTCCAGAAAGTCCAAGCTCTCCAGTAATTCTTGAACCGAGACACAGCGCCGAGATCGAAATAGGGACGAGGATCTAATGCACCTTGTGTAGGCCCGTATGTGAAGTTAGAGAGGCTGAGATTCGTGGTGCCGTCTTGGCAACAATACGTGAATCCGTCGTGTAGTGTCTCTGGCCACACTCTGAAAAACAACTTCACTGTGTCGTTCCTGAAGGCCGAACAATTCGAAATGCTGTAGTTCCATACTCCTATTATCCCCGGAGTTTGGAGTAGGCCTGCCGTTGTCGTCATATGTCACTCTTCGCGGAATTCAACTCCTGCCGACAGAACTCTTATCTTCCTCTTCACAAAAAAGAAAAAAGAGAAAACCCAACAACAACACACAAACGACCTAAGGACTCTGTCAAGAGCTGCTTGATAAATCAAAGCTCCGAAGAAAGAAAAAAACAAAAACCCAACAATGACAACGAACAACAAAAACTACCCAAGGACTTTGCCAAGAACTTTGCCAAGACCCAACAACAACAAAAACTATCTAAGGACTAGACTGTCAATAGCTGCTTGATAAATCACAGCTCCAAAAACAAGAAAAAAAAACCCAACAACAAAAACTACCTAAGGAAAGAGCTGTTTGATAAATCAAAGCTCCAACAAAGAAAAAAACCAAAAAAAACAAAAAACCCAACAACAACAAGACAAATACTACCTAACGACTCTGTCAAAAACTGCTTGATAAATCAAAGCTCGAGTGGTTCAACCTCACAGAAAACAAACTACTACCCAGGCTCCATCCTCTGAGAAAGATCGAGAAAAGAACACACTACCCTGAGCTTTAGGACTCTATTGTCGACAAGTCTAGCTGATGGACATGCTTCATGAGATATCAAAGCTCAGAATTCAAGTGCTACAACTCGTGAGGATCCCAAGAAAGATCGATCTATATATTATAGCATTCTGAAAATAGCGAAGTTGGCTTCTTCATCAATCAAGAGTGCGACTTCGAGACGCGTCCGAAAGTGGAGAATCGTCGGCACTACCGTCTGGAGTGTCGGAAAGGGCCGGCTTCCACGAAACACATTTAACGCCTCTGAGGCAAGTGTGAAGTGTGAACAAGCACCCCGCACGAACGAACGCACAACAATGGATGGATGATACCTGGACAGGACGCATTTTTTCATTGAGTTCTTGGTCTCACGCCTCCAGCCAAAGGGAACCGGCAACCACGAAAGCACCGCCGTGGATGGATGGTGCGTCGACAGGACACTGATTTTCATCGAGTTCTTGTTCCCCTTCGTAACATCCCTCCCCTAGCTGAGGATTGTAAAACTGTGCCCATTGCTAAAATTAGGATTCATCCAATTGGATGGCCGGAAAACTGGGGTAGAAATTTCGTGGGTGCTGGTTGGATCTACAGCCAAGAGCATCTAAAGCCTCGGTTTCCACCGTTGGATATACAGACAAGAGCAGAGTATCTGAGGCGTTGGCTTTTTTTCTCTAGAACATTACAGCGTTGAATTTGCATACAAGCGCGTCGGAATCCTCCGTTTTGTTGAGTGGATTTAACGTTTTCTTTTTGGAAACTTGGATGGTTTATGCACATGAAACCACAAGGTGCCCCCAACATGTGATGTTATAAAAGTGTTGCATTTGAAGAGTTTCATGTCAACTTGCCATGGGGTTGTGGAACAAGTTGTAAGAATATGCCAAAATCATTTACACATGAGCATGAAAAGAGTAATGATTATGAATCTACATTGGTTCAAATGAACGCCTTCATTTTCTATTGCAGTTAGTTGGGTTTCAAAGTTTTGACATGTTCAAAATGAAATTTAATGAAAACATGTCAAGATAATTATTTTCAAATTCTTATATTTCATTGTCATTCAAGATCATTCAATTGTAGGTTTTGAAGTGAATGTCAATTCCTATGGGGCTTGAATGCCCTAACATATTTTATAAATGATGAGCATGGACTTCACACCATGAAGTTAGTTGCATTGGAGTTTTGGTGGGCGTCATCAAAGCACATACATATGAAGGTCAATTTATTTTTCATCTTTTGGTTGATGTTTTTATTGAATTGGGAATTTCAATGTTAGGTGGTCAATATTTGAACAATTGGGTCCATTTTTAATGCATTAATTTTTATATTTAAAAAACATTTTTTAATTTGATAATGGTCCCAACTTTGGATGATTGCGCAGAATTTTAAATCTTTTTATATTTCAAGCTTGGGCGGATGGTGGCTAAAGATGTATTATTACAAAACTAGGTTTTTTAACTAGATTTTTTAATTTAAAAAATTTACCAAAAGTGATAGGCGTAAAAAAAGGTCACCCTATCAAACTATGGACATGTTCATTTGGATTATATTTTTCATTGGCACAAGAGATTATTTGACTAATCATTTTGAGTATTAACCATTTAAATCATTTTTTTCTAAATTTTTATATTTTTAAAAATTAGGTATTTAGATTGTAAAAAGGTTTAGGTTGTAAAAATGTAGGTAGGTAAGTGGTAAACCTAACCTACCTAAATTAGCCTATCTACTTACTTTAATTTAACCTACTTACCCTAATCCCTTAGGCATCCACATAGGTTACAATTATAATTAATTGAACTTTTCATCTTCACCTTCATAATGATAAATCAAGTCTTTACCAATGGATTGCACTTTCAAAAAGTGACAATTTTTGTCAAATTTTTTATATCACATCATTAATTATGTAAGTAAGAAAGAAAATTAGGTAATTAATATGTAAGTTGAAGGTATGTAGAAGAGATAGGAAATAGGTATGTAGGTATATAGGAGGTAGGACGTAGGAAGTAAATAGATAGATATGGGTTTTAGTCAACAAACCATTTTCACCAAGGTGGTCAATTTTTTGCTCAACTTGACTAAATTTACCATTTGATTAAAACCCATTGGCCATTTTGACCAAGGTGATCAATGTTTGTTCAATTTGATAGATAGTCAAATAGGTCATTCTAATCAAGTTCATTAGTTAAAAAATACTCATCATTTAGCAAGTAGGCCTCTAGTCAAAATGGATATGTTCATGAGTCAAGGTGGATAAGGTAGTCAATTTAAATAACTTAAAAAATTAAGAATTATAGTAATGATGGATAGCAAACAATGACATTGTGAATAGATATCATCTTATGCACCATGGATGGATTTTCTTTTATCAAAAGCACACATTGGAAAAATTCATTGGCGATGGAAACCAAGTATGTGCAAATAATTGTGGATAGTTTGAAAGAAAAATTTCATAACCTTTCAATTTTTTTATGCATTGACGTTTTACAATCTCAATAATTATCAAAGGTACTGTGCTCCACTTTTGACAAATCAGGGGATGAAATCAAAAGTCAAGATGAAAACAATGCACAGAAAAAGAAAAAAGAGTTAATCAAATGGATTTTTAAGAGCTTGGGTACTTATTATGATTTATAATAATTAGTTTAATTGCGTGTTGTGTAGCCGAAAACAAAAATGTCTCCAAGGTTTTTTTTTGGTTTGCAATGGGCCACTTTGATTGGCCTATCATCAAAAAATTCTAAACTCATCCCCCTTCTGCCCCCCACCCCCAAAAGAAATGACATGTTTTTACACTATTTACATAAACACGTAAAATCACATAAATATAGTTGTTTCATACTTACACTGCTTTACACTGCATAAAATATATACACACAGTTTTACATTTACATGGAGAGTAAGTCCTAAACCATATACACACACAACACATTCAAACCTTGTTGTCCAAATCCACTCCAAAAACTGCAGACTGCAAAATCCAACTCTAAACTAACTAAAACTGAAAAGGATTTAAAAAAGAAAAAACTAAACCAAAAGAAGTGCTTCAGAAATTGGAGCTAATTTGCTACTAGTTGCTCTGCACGAGTTCTTTGTACACATATTTTATGTTTGAACCAAATTCATTAAAATGCACACAGGAAAATTTCAATGTCTGAAACAATAATATGATCAGACATATAATACATAACGGTGGCATGTTCCTAATTGTAATTTCAACAATCTTTCTAATTCAAGGGTGAAATCCAGGGTTCATTTTTTCATATTGGTGATGCAGCCAAACTGTTGATCATCCACAAGAAGGTAATATGTAACAAAATTTGGCTAATATAGATTAGATATGAAAGTAGAAAAATTCAAGAATCCTTTAATGGTTTGGCTACCTACTGGAACTTGTTATAGAAATCTGGCGATTTAAAAATTCATTTATCTACGGATTTATCTCTGAAATCTGGCTTTTCTTACAACCTGTTTTCAGGAATAAATCTCATTGTCCCCCTGAGGAAAAAAAGACCCACCAACAAAAAGAATAAAATAAAATAAAATACTGCACTAAGTGAAAGCATGGTAAAATTTACAGAAAAAGTAATTCATGGGCTTCACTCTTAGCCCACACATTTGCAAGCCCTTGCTTTGGTCACGAGCCCAAAGCTAGGGTCGTGACAATGATTGTATAACAAAAATTCAACTTATTTATACATAGCATGACTAATGTGCAACTGATTAATTTTAGTTTTTGATTTAATCACATGTGGATTTCACCCATAAATTCAATGGTATTTTATAAGACCAATAAATATAATCTACATGGTTTTGACCATATAGATGTAAACACACCTTTGATGATGGTTTCTAATGAACCCATCAAGGCCCACACTCCTTCACCTTTAGCCCCCATCTAGATTGCACATTCCACACCAATTTTGCGTTGTTTCATTGGGCATGTGAAAAGGCCTAAAATTTGACAAGATGAATAATGTATTAATGTATATAAAATAGTTGGCAATAAGGAAAAAAAAAGTAGAATATCTAATTTTTTGGAAAATAATCCATGATTGTAAATCAACTACTCGTGAGAATGTAAGAAAGCATGAAGGAATGAACCCCCACACTCCCAAGTGAGCTTACACTTTGGGAGTTGGAGTCCAAATGAACTTCCAAATTTTTAGAAAGTAATTATAGGGGTTAAAACTCATTAGATTGGGTTGTTCTTTATATTATTAGAAAGTTGTTGAAACTTATATGTCTAAAATGAGCTTGCATAATCCAATTGGATACTTAAATATAAGTTATGACCAAAAGAAAGGCCGGGAGTCAAATTGTCAATTTGACTCCCGACCACTAAAAGTCGGGAATCACCCCGATTTGCTTGCGTGCAGGTGGTGTGCCACATATTATTCAAAAGACTTCAACAAGGGCTATAACTTTGCTTCAGACCTCACTTCCCCTCAATCGGAGGTCTGCACACAAAATTATGGATTTCCAAAGTCACGGAAGTCCCAATTGAGGGAATTCTGGGACTCCAACTCAGGAGTCCCGGGACAAAATGACATTTGGGTGTTGGTCTCGTGACTAGGCACATAAAATAGTATAAGGGGGGAAGGTGGTGGCTTCCCTCAAGTCTGGGTTGTGATGAGTCTTGCGAGTTCGTGTTTGCCTGTGGTTCATCCGTGCACCAAAACTGCTCCAACTATGCACTAGCTAACTTGTTGTTTGGTTTGTGCAGGTCCGTGTGAGTAATTGACTTGCTTATCACCCTTCTTAGTCCCTATCTCGGAGCTCTAATGTGCCCGTTTACCCCCAACGTGTTGCGAACTAGGGAACATACCCCAACTCCCCATTCTTTTGTTGTGTCACCTTGGACTCACATTTGAATCTATTAAGGAGCTTGGGAGTGCGTCACATTTTCTCCATCAAAATCATGCATGCATTTAAAACACCTCTTATGTTAAATTGTTTTTGAGATATTTAGGTGGTTAATTATAAACGAGGAGAAGAAGTTGTTATTTGTAGTATAGGAGTTCTTCAACTTTTAATTTTTAATGAAGAAGTTGAAATGTATAGAATTTATAAAATGGTAATATATTTACTTTAACTTCTCAAGTTGCTTTAGGTATTTTTTAGGGATAAATTTAAAGCAATGTGTTAAAGACTCGATATGTTGTGGCAACAACATCAGTGTTCAATCAATTAGGCTTGGGCTTATTGACCTTGTGACCATTTTTGAACTCTATCAAATTGATTCATTTTGATGGGTAACACTAGAGACAAAGAAAGGCAATATGGAGAATGTTGATATGGTCCTCTGGGCAAAGAAATTGCCTTCAAAGAAAGAGTTGTAGGAAGAGCTCGACTTGAAGAACGCTAATGTGTTTGCAATGAATGCCAAAGAGCAAGATGAAACACATTGTTGCAATGTTTAAGGGTTTTGTAAAATTCTATAAATTTTGTGTCGAATAGAGTCATTAGAAAGGCTACATAAACCATTGAGGAGACAATTTTTAATCAACTTGTTTTATTCCTCGAGCCGCTTGACAAAGAAACAATAATGCAAAGGGTGCTCTCAAATCTAACTGTTGTTTCTTATGCCCTTAAGCATTTCAAGTTCTCAAAACATGGTATTGTTGAACAAGAGTTGATTTCAAGTTTGGTTCAATCTTTGGCTAAGGTGAAAGCATCTAATTTTGCAACAAAGTTGGCAATAAAGCATGCCATTATGATAGATGTTATGAACAACTTCAAAGACTTCTACAAGTAAAAAACTCTTTTATTAAATGTGCATCCTAGAAATGTGTCAAAGGCTATCAAGTGTAGAGTTGATGACCTCATTTGGAGATTTTCTTTGGAGTCTTTCAATGTGCAAATCAAAGACCAATGTTTTATGTCCCATGACAATGATCCCAAGTTTCAACAGAAAAAAAAAAAAAAAAAAAACATCATAATGGGGGGTTTAATTAATGTTTAATATTGCTAATTCCTCTTTGAACTAGAACCCCTAAAAACACAAGACCAAATATAATGAAGTAAGTTACAACCATCTAGAATCTAGTCTAGAGTAACGGTTTAAAACACCAGATTAGTGTACAAGCTGTTGACTGAAATTAAGGGTTGGAATCCACTCCCAATTTGCTGAATTTTGTAGACAGATATATTATTCAAGTAAGTCTTCTGTTTACATGGTTCAATGGATGCGGGGTTAAATACTGCAACTGGATTACGAAGTATGTAGGCTGACCGCGTTTGAAGAAGTGTGACGCTCAGACAGCTCATCGGTTTGCATACTCCGTCCGTTTTTGGGTCGAGGTACTCGACCACACGGTCATTTGAAGAAGTGTGACGCTCAGACAGCTCATCCGTTTGCATGGACTCCGTCCGTTTTTGGGTCGAGGTACTCGTCCAGAATGTGTGGTCTTACGAACTTCCACGCAAGTATCATGAAGGTCGCGGAGCGGAAAAATACGACAAATGTGACGCCAGCAGACCAGATACAAGCGGCTACGACCGCTGCCAATACAATTCCCGCAACATTGTCCATAGCCCCGCCATCGTCGGTATCTACCAACGACAAGTATGTCCCCATGAGTATCAACACGCCCAACTGGGCGAACACTTTTTGCCAGCGCCAGTCGTCTGTGACAACCCTCAGACCCTTCCAAGCTCGGCGTGATCGACCCCAGGGAGTGTTATCGACTGATTCGCGAGGCATGAGTCGACTCCCACTGTCTCTGGCAACCGGTAGAGTGTCGATTGAGTCGAAAGGCATGAGTCGACTCCGTCTGTGTCTGGGAACCGGTACATCGTCGACTGACTGGCGAGGGAGAATGCACATTGCGGATTGGCGAACTAGTGACGACAGTATAGCCATTGCCGTGAGGTAACTGTAGACTGCACCGGCGTTGTACATGACGGAAGCTCGCCACATATGAAGACTAGAATGGCCTATAGCTTCCATCATGCAAGCCCCTACCAACGCCAATAGAATCAGATGAGCCCAATCTGTGATGAGATCTGCATATTCCAATCTCCAGAACCAGTCCTTCAGCATCTTGTGTCTCCAGCGTGGCGACAGGCGCTCCGATCTCCTGGATTCACTGATCCAATGATGCGGACGAAAAAACGGCCCTACCCACAGACAGAGTACCCATACCAAAACTGCGAGTTGCAAAATCCCCACAAGCACAGCCCCAGTTTTCGCTCCTAGCACAATGGTCTTGTTCCAGAATCTACTCACGTACAAACGATGCAGATCCGTGTAATCGCAGTGGAGCGGGAAACTTATGGATTTCGTGGGGACTTGCCAGAAAGTCCAGAAATACCAGTATGTCGGAAACGTGTCTACAACGCCTAGATCGAAGTAGGGACGGGGATCTAATTGACCTTGGTGAAATCCGTATGTGAAATTCGCGAGACTGTAGGTACTAACTCCATCTTCGCAGCAATAGTTGAAGACTCCATTCAGCATCTCCGGCCACAAAACGAAAAACCACTTCACTGTCTCGTTCCTGAAATCCGTGCACGGGTACTGAGAAACGTTCCATACTCCAACAATACCCGCTGTGAGGGTTCCGTTTATCGACATGTCTTCTTTGTTTTGTTTCTTCTTCTTCTTCTTCTCCTCCTCCTCTCCTCGCCTGTCAGCACCCCCAAGTTACAACCCCGGGCTGCTGCTAATGCTGTAAGTCGTCGACTCAGAGGAGAAAGTTTCTATTTGGCCAAACCTTTTAGAAACTCCAAAAATTGAGAAAATTGAGACGATTTTCTCCGCAAAAATCAAACGAAGGAAAGAGAGAAATGAATTGCTTACGACGTCAACATAACCTGTTTTAAAAGCTGAAGAATTCGCAGCAGCATTCTCTTCGTCGTCATCGTCGTCCTCCTCCTCTCGACTTGTCAACAGGAAGACCACGTTGGAAGGTTCCAGGCGAACCGCTCGCACCTGCCAGCGAGCGCGTGCAAGTACAAGAGCGTGTGCACAGGTTGCGGGCGTCGGATCCTCAGCGTGTTCCGTGTCATCGCTGAGGCCGTTCAGTACTTACCGACGATTCATGCAGAGTGTCGGATCTTCGGATTGTTTTAGTTCAGTTTTTCTTTTTTTCTTTTCCCCCTCATATTCGCAATTGATGGGATTGTCGGCACTACTAGTGGGGTCGGCCCCCTAACCACCTGCTCCGAATTTGGCCTGGATTAGTAGCCCTTCCTTAGAACACCCTACCTATTTAGCGGAACTTTTTGTTCACGCCCGTGTTGTTTCGAAAAGCTTAATGGCTGCTCCTGCGGGTGTTTTGGTTTTTAGGAACTGCTCGTCCTCCCTTTGTATTTTGTTTTCCGCTGATGAGCAACACCCCCACCTCCCCCCGCCCCCCACCTACCCCCGGCCCCTTTTCTTTTTCTGCTGGCTAGCCAAAAAAGTTATATTTAAAATAAAAAGAGCTGACATCAAGTGTTTTTAGATTTTTAATACCCATATTTTCACCAAATTTTTTAAAAAATCATTAGGTTTCTTTACATTGTTCAAGCAAGTAGCCAAAGGTAAAGAAAGATGTTTAACAAGGTTTCTCCTTTCACATTTTAGCTTGTAGCCAAATTTGGCTAAATCTTCTTCGAGTTCATTGCCACTTTCTCTACATCATAATATTGACATAATAAACTCCCCATCCCACACCTCCAAAACACCAAAAAAAACTTACCCTCCTTGCCCAGCTCCCACAACCCGTCCCCCAAAAACACCACATTAACAAAAAAAAAATTTATTAAAATTTTATAAAAAGAATTCTATAAAATTATAAAAATTAAAAAAAAAGAAAAGAAAATACTCCTCTTCCCCCACTTCATTACCCCCAAACACCAAAAAGTGGGTACCCTCCCCAGAAAAGCCTAAGAATCAGAGCATGTATATGAATGAGCCTTTGAGACAATTTCCAGGCTTTGCGGAGGAGGCTATGAACTTGGGGCATCTTGTTCTCAAGTGGGGCGAACGGGAGACCTTTTCTCCACTGACTGAGTTGAAAGATGAGGGTCACGCGTCATCGTACATCGTTCCAGCATATTACTGTGTGTACTTCAGGCTTTAAGATTGTCCGTTGTGCCCAGAAGGAAGATTCTTGGAAATATGATGTGTCAGATGCTGGGGTAATTTTTTATTTATTTTTCTTCAATTCATGTGTTGGTTACAGACAGTTGGAGACTCATTTAACCCTAATTTTTAGGCTAAAAGCTCATTTTCTTTATTAAACTCATTTCATGATGAAATTACTTAACCTTTTTTTGCCTTTTTTTCTGGGGGGGGGGGGGGGGAGGAACAAAAGAAAACAAGCTTCCTAGCAAAAGGAGAACAGAACAAAACCAAAGGAAGGACCCTAAGTAAACCAGAACCCAAAAGAGGGAATTTCTCACTAATCTCACACAATTCATATAACTGATAGCACCATGTAATGCCTAATACATCTCATGAGAAGAGAGAAAAATGCACCATGTAATGCATAATACATCTTGTGAGAAGAGAGAAAAATGTGTCGCGTAATGCATGATACATCTCATGAGAAGAGAGAAAATTTCCTCATGTAATGCGCAATACATTTCATGAGAAGAGAGAAAAATGCCCCACCTAATGCATAATACATCTTGTGAGAAGAGAGAAAAATAAGCTCCTCATTTGCTATCAATTTGTCTTGTAATATCAGCAGAACCACTACTTAATGAGCTTCTTGCTTTAAGTATTTTGGATGAACAAGCATTTTAAAAATGTGTGTTCTCATGTTTCACCACCCATATAAAGTTCCCAACTTCTGTTTGATTGATTAAAATAAATTTGTAAAAAAAAATTCTTATCAATTACAGTTAATTTTTTAATCTTGGATGATTATCTAGTTTTTAATGTGATAAGCATATCTCGACTTATTGTTTTAAAAAGTTTTAAAATTTTCTCTTTGCAGTGGTATTCTTTTTGCTGACTATCACAGAAGTGGTAAGCTGAAAACACACAATTTACACAGAGGAAACTCGTGAATTCTCCAAGTTTTTCTCTTTCTTTTGTGAAAATTTCACCAGAAAAATCTGGTGGGTGGATAAAGTGTTTCATAATGTTCTTGTAGATGAGCGAAAAAACCATATAACCCTGCTTGAGTGCAATACGATTCTTTAAAAGAAATTACCCTCATGATAAAGGCATTTCATGCTGAATATATCATGAAAGTAAAGGTTGTATGCTTTTACTTTTTGCAGACCTCAAATAATCATGAATGGGCGACATTAAGGTGAAAAGAGATTCTACACTAATATTTGAAGGAAAGGGCAAACAGACCTTTTCACCCAAGTTAGATTTCACAAACTTAGCATGAGGAAAAGGATATTTTGTGCAGAGCTCCAAAGAGAATGTTTAGTGATGTTAGAAGGGAATGGGAAACATGCATTCTCTCTTTTACCATTTAACTTCACAAAGTAACCTTGTGAAAAAGGGTACCCTGCTGAAATTTAAACCCGAGGTTAAATCCCAAAACAAGGCATAATAATGTTATAACCTTAATGTTGTTTTGCCTTCAATATATATTAGTGTAACAGAATATTTGACTACCCAGTGTACGACATGTTAATATAGCCTTATTTGGGTTTGCTGGCAAGGTACATAGGCGCAAAAAGGGTACTCTCCAAACACTGGTTCAAACCAGTGTTTTTTTAGGGATTTTCTAATCTAGCTTAAGTGCCAATTGTTCACATGAAGATGTGGAAAAAATGGTGATCAGCCCTAGGAAGATTTAGTCAAATTTCACTATTAACAAGATATGAACTGCAAATCTTTAATCAACTTTCTATGTTTGTGGTTACATATTGAAAACTATATAAGGAAATCTAACATTTATTATTGTTATTTTCTGATTTCTGGAGATTACAACCTTCAAAAATTGTGTGTGTGTGTGTGTGTTTTTGTTTTTAATCTGGTGGTGTTACTCAAGTGGTGAGCATACCTAAGTATATTTGTCCAAATGTGGCGATATTCAAACTATGAATGTAAAAACTTTTAAGCACCTAAGTTTCATATTGAAAGCAATTGTGGCAATTTTTGAAGGAATATAGTCCGATCCATGAAGACTCATGTAGTTATATCTATGGTTACAAGACTACGACTAGGCACAAAAACATGACATACATAACTATATGATTGAAAAATGATCATTAATTATATTTTCCTAATCATAAATGTCAAGTTTTGATGTAATGCATAGCCAAGGTAAGATCAAATATTTAGGTAATGTAACTTGTATGTAAAGCTAGGTATGTAATGAGTAAGTATGTAGAGGCTATGTACATATATTCTAAGTATGTATAATCCGAAGATATACCTAAGCTAGATACATGTAATTAAGTAGGCCTATCCTAACTTAATGTAAGTATAGATAATTATATACCTAGATAGGTACATAAGAAATCATATACTTATACCTAGCGTTGGTACACAGGTTATGATATGCTTAGACTATGTAAAAATATGAGATACCTAACCTAGTTATAACTTACAATAGACATATTTTAAATACATATCCTATTTTACCCAACCAAAATATACAATGATTACCTTAGCTTAAGTATAATGTAATATATTTAACTAGGTCATACTTATGTTAAATTAATGAAACATGACCTTAGTATATTTAATTTAACCTAGGTATACTTCTACCTATATTTATTTCATATTACTGAATGGTTAGATCAAATTTATGTGACTACATTTTTTTTATCAGGAAATCCATATGAATAGTTAATAATGTACAATTTGAAAGATAAAAACTTTTGAATTACAGGGGAAAAAATTAGAAGGTAGCCATACATATGTACCTAGTAAGCATATTATAAGCTTGTAAATGATCAAACACATAATGAATGCACAAATAAATAACTAATGCTTTATAATTTCTAAAACTTTTGGTTTAGAGTCATTAATTATTTATTGTGAATTTCTAGATAGTCACTAAAAAACATTTGGTGGATAAAATTTCAATTTTGAAAAACTCTCAAACATTGGAAAACAAATTGCCAAAAAATTTTAAACCATAAAATTAGATTAAAAATGATGGTTAGAATATAATTAGAACATTCAAGTTGGGACTCTTGCTCAATTGTTTATTCAAAATGAATATCTTTTTTGAAAATGTTGACATGAAATAATGAAATACATTCTTATTAATGATATTCAAAAATATTCAAAAGAAACCCACATGCCCCAAAATGGTATTACTTTTCATGTTTCCATGTGACGGGTAGCAAAAAAATATAAAATTTGATTTTTAATCATTTATCAAAATATTTGGTCATACAACTTGGAACATTTTTAAAAATTTATGTTAAATCACATTAAATGAATTGAAAATAACATTAAAAATGAGATTCAAATTCAAAATTCACAATAAAGTTTAATAATTATTGTGAGATAAAAATGTGTATACATTAATATTTATGGCATTTAAATAATTTAAATAAAATTTATAAAATTTAAATTCTTAAAAATACTATTATATGTTTCATAGATAGCATATTTTATTTTTAAATCTATTTTATAATTAAAAATAAATATAACACAACATTAACACAATTTTCATTATTTCATTATTTTTAGAAAAGTGGGGAAATATTATAAATTTAATATACCAAAAAAACCATGTTGATTTCAGATATTTTTATTTACAATTATTTTTATGAAAAACACTAAAAAATCTTCAAGATATCATTGTTGTTCAAATGTATGAAATGGTGAAGAAGTTGAATTTTGTAAACTATATAATTAAATGAAAAAATATTTGTCTACACAAAATACATGTATTAAATATATTCAGAGTGAAAATATTACTTGTGATGAGCCAATAGAAACGGCTTGTCACTAAAAAATAAATAGCATCGTACTTACTTACCTTCCTACTTGCCTACCTATTCCTACCTATTTAGGTAGCCTATATCTAGGTTTAGTATAATGGCTTAGCACTAGGTACAACCTAAAAAAGGACGTACTATAGGTTCTTAGGGTAGTTTTAATGTTCCCAATTCTACTTCAAGCACTTAGACCTAGGCTTAGTTGCTTAGGCGCTAGGTTTTAGGTTCCTAAACCTAGGTACTAGTGTTAAGTTTTAGGCCTAGCTTAAGTTTAACCTAGGTCATTTGGGTTTTGGCCACATGGCTAACCTAAATGGCTAATGTTTAAATGCCATGTCGTTTAGCTTAGGTGGCCAATCTTTAAATGCCATGTGGCCTATCTTGGGTGACTAATGTTTAAATGCCACATGGCATAACTGGGGTGGCCAATATCCAAATGCCATATGGCCTAGTTTGGGCGGTTAATGTGTAAATGTTGCATGGCATTTGACCAATCAAAACTATGTTTGACCATCAATTAGGGTTTGTTTAGTCACTTTGATGGCCATTGCACGAAATGACTAATTATACACATGTTGTTTGAGCATTGTAAAAAACCACACAAAAAAAAATTGAACCAAACACCCAATTGCCTATTCAGTGGTTTTTTATCCCACTAAGGACCAATCGTTACTCAAAACCACTAAACTTACTAAAAACTCACTATAGTGATACCGCATATTTTCTAGTAGTGACCTCCCACTATTATAATTCCTTTGTTGCATTTGTCGTTATTACAACTAGCTTAATTTCAATATTCAAAACAAAACCTATCAAGACAAAAAAAACAAAATCTCGTCCTATTATAATACCAAAACCTTAAAATCTTAGATTGGTATTAATGGCAAACCTTGCTTTTGAACTTTCATTAATGCCAATGATGGGAGCTAGATTTAGGGCACAAAAAATAATTGAAGGAACAAAATAACAATAAAGGCTTTCTTGTGAATCATATTACAAACATCCAATGAAGGGGGTTGGTTAATGGTGGTGACATGTGATTAGATCAACATGGAGGTTTGAAGGCAATAATGATCGTTATTATTGTTGTCAAACAACAATAACAACCACCATGGTGTTGTTGAATTTTGCAATCTAGCTACAATGTTCATTAGCAAGGAAAGGAGCTTGGGGAGGAGGAATAACAGTAACAACTCCCATGTTGTAAAAAAACTAAAAAATTTGTTTTTGGCAATGGTGAGGTAATTTCGACTATGTGGTGAGTCTTCCTAGCAACCTTTTTACAATAGTTGGAACTCTTGCAACGGCAAGAAAGTCTTTTTTTCAAAAAAGTTTTCATCCCCCTTTTTTTTGAGTTTGGTCTTGTTCTATCTTTTCTTTTCTTCTCCTTCCCCACTACCCCCCCATTTTCTGGGGTAGGCTACTTGGGCTTTTGCTTCATAGGGGTTTTGAATGTAGCTTTTTTTTTAATGGTTCTTTCTTTGCATCCCTTGTCATTTCAAGATACCCCTTGTCTTCATTGTTCTAGCCTTTACATTTTAGGCAATTTCTCAAGGCATGTCAAGAATGTTCACTCTCTTGTTAGCCTCATTTCCCAAGTTATTTTATTTTTGTAAGTGTCCTCCTTTTTTGTATTTCTCCTTAGTTATATTCCTCTTACTTCTTGGGGTTGGGTTTGAGCTCAATCTAATTCCATTTTGGGGTTGTTTGAGTCTTGTTTCAAATGCCCTTGTTGGTTTCTTACAATCCCTCAAGCCATTTAGGACAAATTTAGTTAGGCTTTTCATTTGCCCTTTGACCGATTTGCTTGAGACCGACAAATAAGTTAACATGGTTCCTTTTTTTCTTGTTGCCTTGTTGATGTTTGTGTTATATTCCAAAAAGGTTGTTGAAATCAATAAAAGGATTTTGTTCACCTCAAGAGGTTTATGGTGGGCAACTATTCTATTATTTAAGAGAACTTTTCACGTGCTTCATGTGCACCCCATTCTTACCATTCATGGGAAGATTCTTCAACCATTTGTTTTTGTCTATGTTTAACTTTAAAGGAGAGCCAATAAGTATAGTTGCATTGCTAAAGCTCTCCAACCCATAACACTAGTTATTCCTTAAGAGGACATTGTTGTTACCTTGCACTAGTTACACCTCCCACCTTTAGACCTTGTCCCTCCACTTAGTTTTTACTTTTAGCATGAACACACTTTTGTTTTGGATAGGACTTTGTTTGCCTAAGCGTCAACCATTGTTCCCCATTTATTTTCAATTGGGTTTTCTGGGACAGTATATGATCATCTTTTGGGATGCTTCATATCAAAGGACCCATCCTTAAGGTTTTTGAAATTATTCTAAGTTGTTGTTGTCCATGGGGTTATTTTAAATCGATGGCTTTAATGTTAGAGGTTAACAAATTGTTGGCAATGGCAAAGGACACTGGTGGGCTTCATCCTATTGATGTAGGTAAAGTATTTTTTTGACTTATTAATCATTCCATTATTTTACATCTTGAAGGGTTGTTTCAAGAACACTTATCCCCCATTAGTTTGGAGTATCAACCCTTAGAGGCTATGGAGCCATCCCTTTTGGCATCTGAACCCTCTTTGACCTCCACCCTAATTGGGCCATGATGTAGGTCGACGTCAAAAACATTTTTAATAAAGTTTCTCAAGTAACTATTTAAAAAAATTATGCGATGTCAAGGGGCTTTTGGCGAGCATTGTCCTTTTTACTAGGGTGTTTTATGACACCCATTTTTCTCTTTACTACTAACATAGGCAACATTTGGAGGAGGTCAACATTATTGAATCATTTTTAAGCATGAGGCAAGGTTACCCCTAGGAGGTCCTTTATTTATTTTAGCCCATTATCGAGCTTTCCTAGAAACCATTGTGTGAGCCAAAACTACATCTTTCCATCCCTAGTGGACAATACCCACATCATGGGGTTTCTGAATGAAATTATTTGTGCTTTTGACCACCTTTCAACCCAATTAGCTATAGTTGGGCTTAAGGTCAAAGTGTCAAAATGTAAGCTTTGGAGCCCATTAGAGATTTATCTAGGCATAAAAATTCTTCAAGATTGCACTTTGGTCATAAGTGGCTTATGCATTTTAGGTGTGCAAGTGGGTTTTCAAGATTTTTCCATGCATTTTTTGGATGAAGCTTTATATCAAAATGTGGCACATGTCGATAATCTTCCTCTCTTAGGAGACACCTTAGTTGCTTTGGGCATTTTGCCCTCATGTGTAATTTGTTGACCTTTTTATTTCACATGGACAATCTTTCTTTTTCTTCTTTCCTATCTCTGTTTATGGGTTTTGACATAAAGTTATTTAAATATGTTGGGACATTATGGATCCAAGATCATGGGAGTCTTTCTAAGGCCCCTTAGCAAAGTGTTAAGCTTGATTATTGATATCCTTTGGGGTTATAAGCCTTTTCTTTATGGAGGATTATGCCCCATTTGTCATTGTAGGGAGTTGGGATTTAGTGGTTATGCATTTATGTTCTAAGTTTCATATTTTTGATAGACCCATTTTGGAGGAGTAGGTTGAAACGGGCCCACACATGCTTTAGTCATGTTTATGTGCAATGTGAAATGGCCTTCTTCTTACAACTAGGGAGATGCACCTTCCTTTGAGAGTTTAGTAGTTATTTGCACACCAAGTCTATAGGTTTTTTTGATGGACATGCACCACGACACATCCTTTAGGTCTATCTTAGAGGATGGTTCCATTTCCTCAACATCCAAAGTTCGCACTCATTCTTATTTTGGCAAGGGGGTAGGGCTATGGTTGGTTGCTAAGCCATCTATTTGTTTATTTTGCATTAGACATTATGTTTTCATTTCAATATTGTGATTCAACCTTCAACATCTAATTTTCTCACGTGTGAGTGTGAACGCAAGTTGGATGTATCTAACATGCATTTAACTTTTTGCCCATTTGGAGGTCAATAAATAACCACACATGACACCATCTAAAGTGTCATATATGCCTTTTTTCAAGAAAGTGGGCACACTCTTTGGAGAGAGTGATGGTATGCCTTTATGTTAAGAGTTTCATTAGAAACCAATCTCTACATAATCTAAAAAGACTAGGTCTTCATTGTTATTAATAGTTATTGCCCCAATGTGGGAGATGGTGGTGTTGAGTGTCATTAGTCAACTAGCAAGTGGAGTTGCAAAACTTAACGTCATTGTTAAGATTGACAAGTATAGAAAGTTTCATGATAGGCACCATTTTATTCTGATGGCCATGAAAGTGCACAACACACCCGAACGTGATATGGATCCTTTCATTAGGGAGTGTGCTTGTATTTTCCGCAATAGACAATTGGGAGGTCATTTATCCTTGTCTTTTTGCATTCAATTTTTCAAGTAGCATGTTAGTATTGCTCTTCAACATGCATTAACGTCTACTATAGAAAGGAAAACTTGCATTGATGAATGATGCTTGTTCTAGACCTACCATTATTATTAGATTTCACAATTTGCATGCAAGTGACATTAGGGGGGCCATGGGTGAGAGAGCTTCCTACCATGAGAGGGAATAGTTTTTTTTTTTTTTTTTTGGTTCTTACGAATTATGTGTCTTTTGGCCTTTCTTTGGCTTTCCCTTTTTGTCTTCCTCTGATGGTTTTAGCCATTGATCTTTTATTAGATTTGTGTGACTCTCTTAAATCAACATAATGGTTATTTTTCCCATCCATGTTGTCACATTATGGTGAATTTTTTGGTCTATTTTTTAGTTCAAAATATTTAAGGCCATTCACCAAGCTTTTTTTCTTGGTTGTAACATGGTGAGAATCCACCACAAAAAAAAATCACTATCCACAAGATGGTGAATATCTGGCCAAAAAGATTAGCGCTCCAAAATTATTTCATTTTCAAACATTTTATTTTTATTTTTTAGTTTGGCAAAAATTTCACCAGTAATAAGAAGGCTAGTTCAAAGGTGAAACCCCTCCAAATCCCAAGCACTAAAGAGATTTCCGTAAAGTTAAGAAAAGACATCACCGGTCCCCTGAATTTGGTCACACAAGGTGAGATTAAAAAAAAATGCAAAAAAGTACATTAGCATTCAATGGGGGGTGATACGCAGAAAGACTTAATTAACAAGATCCCCAACCTTTCGCCTATTGTTGACGTTAATAGCATAAGCCAGAGAACGCAGAGAGCACGAAAAGCCTTCACTGCTGTAAACGCGGTATACCAAATGTTTATTGCCACCATTGTTGCAAGCACAATGCCCGCAAGGTTGTCCATGGAGGAGCCGGCGTCATCATCGACCAACACTAAGTATGTGCCCATTAGCACCAAAATAGCCACATGGCCGAACACTCACTGCCAACGCCAATCATCTGTAACATCTTTTAGCCCTTTCATAGCATTGTCCCAAGCTCTGGCTTTAGGGTAAGTAGGCCTCTGCTCCTTCTCATGTTGTGGGTTAGAATCTTTGATGTTGACCTTTATCATGTGGTTGTCATTAGAAGCTTCAAATTCTTGGGTTTCTTCCAAAATGTTCGTTATATGAAAACACATTGTGAGTTGGTGGAGGAAAAAAGAAACCATGGCAAACAAGCTCAAATAATTGTAAATGGAACCGATGTTGTACCTGATGGAAGTTCACCACATATGAAGGTTGGAGTGACCCATAGCTTCCATCATGCAATCCCCTATGACCGCCAGCAACATGATATGAATAAGATCAGTCATAAAATCCACCCAACCCAACCTCCCAAACCACTCTTCCATCCTTTGTCGGTTCTTCCTCTCCTCCGACTTCAAACTACGAAACAAAACAATTATCAAAACAAGAGCCTACAGAATCACGCACAACAAAATCCTAGTCTCCAATCCAAAAGGAACTATATGCTGCCAAAATCTGCAAACGTACAAGCTGTGGAAATCCGTGTAATTGTAGTGGAGAGGATAACAAATGTCTTTTTTATGTAGGAATTTGCATTGCTTTTAGTAGATGTTCCTTTAAATATCATGGGAACATGTTTTTTCTCATGTGCGAGTCCAAGGGTAGGCGCTTTGTTATTAATTCATCCTACCACACTTGCATTTCATCTATTTTCAACCCATTTCCTTACAACATTACATACTCATCTTCTCTTGTCACATCTTATGGTTGACCATTTGTCACAATGTCAATGTGGTCATGTGATTGAAAATTCAGGTACCCATTTGCTTTGTGCCCTTGTGGGGGTGAACCTACAACAACCCATGATACATTTTGAGATACTATCGTAGCTATTGCCTTGGAAAATGGAACAATGTTTAGAGAGAGGTTTCCTACCTTTTCCCTCATCACACCCAATGTCAAATGGATATCCTTATCACTAGAAACAACTTTCAGACCCCAATGGATGTCGTCATTGTTAACTAAACTTGCACAAATATGGTGCAATGAACATTGATAATGACAACACATGTATGATGATGGCTGCTCATGAAAAGACATGATCATACGTTGAATGAGCACTAGGCAATGATTTCTTTCCCCTTGTTATTGAGATGTATGGGTGTCTTCATTCCCATTTTGATTCATATTTGACCATTTGTGCATAGACAATTATGGCACATCATTAACGGTCTTTTTTAATCCCCTCAATGCTTGTTTCTTACTATTAATAGCACGTGGCCATAGCCCTGCAATGTGTGTAAGCCATAATCATTCTTTAGCAAGCTGCCGCGTTTAATTGAAGTTCTTCATCTCTTTCACATGTCATAGCTAGTGCACTTTTGTCACCAACTGATTTGTGGTAGAAAACAACTCTTTCATTTTAGCTTTTCTTTCTTATTGTTAATTCTCATTTCATAGCCATAAGTTTTCTTTGCATAGGGTCTTTACTTTATTTTTGTTGATTGTTTCTTTGTTTTTTTGTTTTTTTGGAGTTGTGTTTATTTGTATTCTCATTTGCATTGTATTTTTGATGGATGGGTTTACATCCTTGGTTTTTATTTACAATTTTTTTTAAATTTTTCATTTACATAATACTCTTGTTGTACCCCTCATCATTTGCCATTAAGATATTCCCATGGGTTTTTTTGGGGTGATTTATAGACAAAAGGTGAGGAAAAAAATGGTATTGCAAAATGGCATGAAGATTTTTTTAAAAAGTTGCCCAAAAGGCCCTTGTGTGTTAATATAAGTGTGACGGAAAAAAAATGACATTACAGTACACATTGTTGACATGTGATGTACATCTTTAGATTCCATTGCCAATAATGCCTTTAGAGATTTAGGGATTCAACTTTATGGAACCACCATAAGATTTTTTGTGCCAAATTGTGATCATATGATTTTTTAAATAGAGTAATTGTGACCATATGGTTTCCTAGGTCACCTTATTACAACCATCCAAAAGCCTACTTCGCCTAATCTATTATGTTTTTCCTAAAATTGTAACATGCTAAGTATGCTTGCTCAATGTTTTAGTGTGTTCATTTTTTGCAAGTTGCAACTTGAAAGTTCAAGAAGATGGTGATAGTAAATTGTTGTTGAACATTCATTACAACTTTCTTGATTTTGTTCTTTCAACAATTGGATATGAAGATTGTTCCAATATGATGATGCAATGTTGTCATTACAAACTCATAAAATGGATTTAGGAGAAGGGGTGGGAGTTTGTTGCAATTCCATGGCAACTCTAAAAGGATTCAAAAACAGTGACATCAACACATATAAAAATGTTGAAACCCAATGGCAAAACCCATAATAATAGAAATGTGTGTTTTTCTTCCATTTTAGATGTTTGTGCTTCTTTGATTTTGAATTACAAGTGTTTGGTTATCTTTAATTTAAAAGCAACTTAAAATTGAAAGTAATTGATTTCCTTTGCGTTTGGTTATCTTCAATTTGAAAGGGTCAAAATTTAATTTTTTTTCCTTTTTGGTTTGATTTTTTTTGATGGCTTCATTGAAAGTTCTTGAGAATTTTCAATTCAAGTTTTTCTTTTTCGATTAAGGCAATGGTGTTGCAAAAAAATTCATTCGATTTTCTCCATTTCAAGTTGCTACTTGTTTCTAAGCCATGTAGCTTGAGTAAACATGAATTTTCGTTAAACAAAATTGAAAGGTCTTATGATAAATTGCCATGTGCTATATAATATTGACACTTACAACTATCATTATTCTCACACACAAACCAAATAACATAAAATCACTTTAAATAGCACATCACTTTCAAACCAAAAGATTTGTTCATTTATAACAATTAGAATTCAAGCACAAAACACATATTAAAATTCACACAACAAAGTGCACAAATTTTATTTGCATAAAACATAGGAAAATTGCAAACAAACAAACATTATATCACCATAATTCTTGGGTTTTATACCCAATCCACAAAATATCTTAAACCTAGTTGACATTTGAACTGTTTTTGTAAAACATATTTAACTACATTAATCCATTGTAAAATTGATGTAAATATGATTTAATTGACCAATGATACTAACACTTTTAGAATAAATGCAAGGTATGGTGGTGGTTCACTTTTGTGATGGAAATGTGGTTTTTTAAAAGTACCTTTTGTCCAAATGTGTATGGTGATTAATATGTCCTTGGATATATTAATTATAATTTGAATCTAAACTAACAACTTGATTATAAACATTTATGTCAAATTAGTTTTTGATAAATAATTCGTTTGTTAATAATAATGGACTTTTGAAGTTCAAAAATATGGAGTCGTCATCATATTCAAATTTTTCATAATGTTTGGTTTGATGGTCTTTTGAAAATTTCTAACCCGTTTATGGGTTTTTCAGAAACCCTGAATGCACCAGTGGTTTCCATGGACTAACCAGTCAACAATTTTAAATAAAAGGTTGTTTTGACCAGACATTGGATGTTTTGAGAGCTGTGGTTATATATTTGAAGTGATTTTTAGACTTTTTGTTGAAATGCAATTGTATATCAGAATCAATTCTTAGATTTTTTAAAACCAAGGCTATATATCACAACTGGTTCTCTGATTTTATACAGCAGGGGTTATATGTCTTTAAGGACTGCTCTCAGAACCTCAGTTTGGTGCCATTTCTGGTCACTGCCCAAAGTGGTCAGAATTCAAAACAAGAGTGGCAACCAAATAGAAACATAAAAAATACATGACTGCATACCTTCATGGCTATCTGGTCCAATTGTACCCATCCACTGATCTCTTCTTTGTGATAGTCCACAAAAAACCATGTTATTTAGGTTACCATAATACCTAATCAATATAAGCTCAATTGTATCATCTATTCTTCATCCAAAGTTTTGCCCAGCTGATTTGCAATTGATCACACAAATGTTCAAAGAGACAGAGATAACAACTTCCCATGATGAGAAAGAAAGGGAGCTATGGTAGTATTTCCCTTTAATCACCTATATACAATACAAGAGCAAACTTTTGGGCAAGGACATAGAACAAATTGTGGTGTCATTTAGGGGAATATCTTGGATGCACATTCTTGGGTGCATTTTGCTTCATGTCATTGCTTGAGTAGAATTTCTATTCCTAACTTTGTTCATCATCAGTTTTGGCTTAGGACTTTACAAGAGCTTGGGTACTTATTATGATTTATATTAATTAGTTTAATTGGTTGTCATGTAGCTGAAAACACAAATGTTTTCAAGGGTGTTTTTGGTTTGCAATGGGCCACTTTGATTGGGCGATCATCAAGAAATTCTAAATTCATCCCCCTTCTGGCCCCCACCCCCAAAAGAAATTACATGATTTTACACTATTTACATAAACATGTAAAATCACATAAATATAATTGTTTTATTCTTACACTGCTTTACACTGCATAAAATATATTTACACAGTTTTACACTTACATGGAGTGTAAGTCCTAAACCACAACACATTCAAACCTTGTTGTCCAAATCCACACCAAAAACTGTAGACTGCAAAATCCAACTCCAAACTAACTAAAACTGAAAAGGATTTAAAAAAAAACAAAAAAAAACTACTAAACCAAAAGAAGTGCTTCAGAAATTGGAACTAATTTACTACTAGTTGCTCTGCACGAGTTCTTTGTACACATATTTTATATTTGAACCAAATTCATTAAAATGCACACATGAAAATTTCAATGTCTGAAACAATAATATGATCAGACATATGATACATAACTGTGGCATGTTCCTAATTGCAATTTCAACAATCTTTCTAATTCAAGGGTGAAATCCAGGGTTCATTTTTTCATATTGGTGATGCAGCCAAACTGCTGATCATCCACAAGTAGATCATATGTAACAAAATTTGGCTAATATATGAAAGTAGAAAAATTCAAGAATCCTTTAATGTTTTGGCTACCTACTGGAACTTGTTGTAGAAATCTGGGAATTTTTAAAATTTATTTATTTATGGATTTATCCCTGAAATCTGGCTTTTTTCAGAACCTGATTTCAGGGATAAATCTCATTGTCCCCCTGAGGAAAAAAAGACAAAGAAAAACTGCACCAAGTGAAAGTATGGTAAAATAGACAGAAAAAGGCATCAGCTCAAGTTTTTAAATGATCCCAAGTTTCAACAAGTACAAAATATATATTACATCATGATGGCAGGTTAATTAATGCTTACTATTGCTAATTCCTCTTTGAATTAGAACCCCCTAAAAACACAAGACCAAATATAATGAAGTTACAACCATCTAGATTCTAGTCCAGAGTAAAGGCTTAAAACACCAGATTAGTGTACAAGCTGTTGACTGAAATTAAGGGTTGGAATCCACTCCCAATTTGCTAAATTTCTAGACACATATATAGTTTATAAACTTCAAGTAAGTCTTCTAATTACATGGTTCAATGGATTCGGGGTTACTACTGCAACTGGATTAAGAAGTCTGTAGGCTGACCGCGTGTGAAGAAGTGTGACGCTCACACAGCTGATCCGTTTACATGGTTCCTGGAGAGGTACTCGTCCAGAACGTTTGGTCTTAGTTTGATCCACGCTATTATCATGAAGGCCGCGGAGCGGAAAAATACGACAATTGTGACGCCAGCAGACCAGATACAAGCGGCTACGACCCCTGCCAATACAATTCCCGCAACATTGTCCATAGCGTTGCCATCGTCGGTATCTACCAACGCCAAGTATGTGCCCATGAGTATCAACACACCCAACTGGGCGAACACTTTTTGCCAGCGCCAGTCGTCTGTGACGTCCCTCAGACCCCACCAAGCTCGGCCTGATCGATGGAGGGGACTGTTATCGACTGAATCGCTACGCATGAGTCGACTCCCACTGTCTCTGGGATCCGGTAGAGCGTCCACTGACTGGCGAGGGAGAATGCACATTGCGCATTGGCGAACTAGTGACGACAGTATAGCCATTGCCGTGAGGTAACTGTAGACTGCACCGGCGTTGTACATGACGGAAGCTCGCCACATATGAAGACTAGAATGGCCTATAGCTTCCATCATGCAATCCCCTATCAACGCCAATAGAATCAGATGAGCCCAATCTGTGATCAGATCTGCATATTCCAATCTCCAGAACCAGCCCTTCAACATCTCACGTCTCCAGCGTGGCCGCAGGCGCTCCGATCTCTTGGATTTACTGATCCAATGACGCGGACGAAAAAATGGCCCTACCCACAGACAGAGTACCCATACAAAAACTGCGAGTTGCAAAATCCCCACAAGCACAGCCCCAGTTTCCGCGCCTAGCACAATGATCTTGTTCCAGAATCTCCTCACGTACAAACGATGCATATCCGTGGAATCGCAGTGGAGCGGGAAACTTATGGATTTCGTGGGGACTTGCCAGAAAGTCCAGAAATACCAGTATGGCAGAAACGTGTCTACAACGCCTAGATCGAAGTAGGGACGGGGATCTAATTGACCTTGGTGAAGTCCGTATGTGAAATTCGCGAGACTGTAGTTACTACCGTCTTCGCAGCAATAGTTGAAGACTCCATTCAGCTCCGGCCACAAAACGAAAAACGTCTTCACTGCCTCGTTCCTGAAATCCTTGCACGGGTACTGAGAAACGTTCCATACTCCAACAACACCTGCTGTGAGGGTTCCGTTTATCGACATGTCTTCTTTGTTTTTATTCTTCTTCTTCTTCTTCTTCTCCTCCTCCTCCTCCTCCTCCTCCTCTCCTCGCTTGTCAGCGCCCTCAAGTTACAACCCCGGGCTGCTGCTGCTGCTGTAAGTCGTCGACTCAGAGGAGAAAGTTTCTATTTGGCCAAACCTTTTAGAAACTCCAAAACTTGAGACAATTGAGACGATTTTCTGCGCAAAAATCAAAAGAAGCAACGAGAGAAGTGAATTGCTTACGACGTCAACATAACCTGTTTTAAAAGCTGAAGAATTCGCAGCAGGATTCTCTTCGTCGTCGTCGTCATCTTCTAGGGCGAACCGTTCGCACCTCCCAGCGAGCGCGCGCAAGGATAAGAGCGTGTGCACAGTTTGTGGTCGTCGGATCCTCAGCGTCTTCGCTGTCAACGCGGAGGCCATTCGATACTTACCAGACTATTCATGCAGAGTGTCCGATCTCCGGATTATTTTAGTTCAGTTTTTCTTTTTTCTTTTCTCCCTCATATTTTGCAATTGCTGGGATTGTGGAGTCGGCCCGCTAACAACCTGCTCCCAATTTGGCCTGGACTAATAGCCCTTCCTAACAACACCCTGCCTATTTAGCCCAACTTTTTATTCGCCCTTGGGTTGTTTTGGAAAACGTAATGCCTACTCGTGTGGGTGTTTTTTGTTAAGAAGTGGCTCGACCTCCCTTTGAATTTTGTTTTCCGCTGATGGGCACGCCCCCCCCCCCACGCCCCTTTTTCTTTTTCTTTTTTCTCTTTCTGCTGGCTAGCCAAAAAAGTTATATTAAATATTAAAAGTGCTGAAATCAAGTTTTTAAGATTTTCGATACCCATATTTTCACCAAAATTTAAGAAAAATCACTAGGTTTCTGTACATGGTTCAAGGCAAGTAACCAAAGATAAAGAAAGTATGTTTAACAAGTTTTTTACTTTCACATTTTAGCTTGTAGCCAAAATTGGCTAAATCTTCTTACAGATCATTGTCACTTTCTCTATATCATAATATTGACATATTAAACTCCCCATCCCACACCTCAAAAACACCCCAATAAAGATTACCCTTCTTCCCCAGGTCCTAAAACCCGTCCCCCAAAAACAGCACAAAAACAAAATAAAAATGTAAAAATAAATAAAAATAAAACTCCTCCTCCTCAACTTCCTTACCCCGAAACACCAAAAACTGGGTACCCTCCCCAGAGAAGCCTAAGAATCAGAGCCTTTGAGAAAATTTCCAGGGTCTGTTGAGAAGGCTATGAACTTGGGGCATCTCTTTGTCAACTGGGGCGAAGGGGAGACTTTTTTTCCACTGGCTGAGTTGAAAAATGAGTCACGCATCATCATACATCGTCCCAGCATATTAGGGTTTGTAGTTTTGACTTTAAGATTGTTGGTTGTGCCCAAAAGGAAGAGGCCTGGCAACATGATGTGTAAGATGCTGGGATAATTTTTTATTTATTTTTCTTCAATTCATGTGTTGGTTACATGCAGTTGGAGACTCATTAACCCTAATTTTAGGCTAAAAGCTCATTTTCTTCATTAAACTTATTTCATGATGAAATTACTTAACCATGTTGTTTCATCGTTTCAAGTTTGCTTGTTTTTTTTGGGGGGGAGAAGAGAGGAACAAAAGAAAACAAGTTTCCTGGCAAAAGGAGAACAGAACAAAACCAAAGGAATGACCCTGAGTAGACCAGAACCCAAATGAGGGAATTTCTCACTTATCTCGCACAATTCATACAACTGATAGCACCCTGTAATGCCTAATTCATCTCATGAGAAGAGAGAAAAATGCACCATGTAATGCATAATACACCGCGTAATGCATAATACATCTCATGAGAAGAGAGAAAATTGCCTTCTGTAATGCGTAATAATCTCATGAGAAGAGAGAAAAATGCACCGCCTAATGCATAATACATATTCTGAGACAAGAGAAAAATAAGCTCCTCACTTGCTATCAAACTCAGCAAGGAGCTCCTCTTCATCTTCCTTATCTGACTTGTTAATATGGTGATAGTCCTACTCGACTCCATCCCAGTGTATGCAACTATGCGTTGCCGAATAAGCAATTTGACTATTGATCTGAAGAGTTTATTTTGACCATGTTCTGTGGTTTCATCTGCTCTCAAGGTCTTGTTTCAAGTTTCAATTTGTCCTGTAATATGAGCAGAACCATTACTTAATGAGCTTCTTGCTTTAAGTATTTTGGATGACCATGCATTTCTAAAATGTGTGTTCTCATGTTTCACCACCCATATAAAGTTCCCAACTTATGTTTGATTGATTAAAATAAATATGTAAAAAAATTGTCTTATCGATTACATTTACTGTTTTAATCTTGGATGATTATGTAGTTTTTAATGTGATAAGCGTATCTTGACTTTTTTTTCTAAAACTAAAAAAATTTCTCTTTGCAGTAGTATTTTTTCTGCTGACTATCTATAGCCCAAAAATGTTATTATATATCAAAAGTGCTACATTCAAGATGTTTAGATTTTCAATAGCCAGAACTTGACCAGAAAATTTAAGACACATTGCCAGATTTCTATACATGGTTCAAGTAGGTAGCCAAAAATATAGAAGAGTCTTTGAGAAAATTTATATTCATAAATTTAGCTTGTAGCCAAATTTGGCTAAATCTTCTTGTGGATTTGCAATAGCCTTGGCAAGAGGTGTAGCTACAGTGGATGGATATGTCTTAAGTGGCTGGAAGTTTTCTAAGATTAAGGGAATTTTCTTTTTGTCTATAGGTTAACAGGTCCACTAATTTTACCCACATCTCAATTGTCCAAATAAGTCAATGTTGGGTGGGCATGCAAGTCAATGTCATTGTTCGTAGGCATGGGATGAAAGATAGGGCAAAGAAATTTCTCCAAGATTCTTTACACTTGAGAAGCCATCTTCCTTCTAGATTTATGTGTAAAGTTTCAACCCTTCAATTTAAGGCTTTTGGCTTGGTTTTGAGTTTTGTGTCTCGTGAGCCCTTCAAGATGATTATGCCCCTTGTTAAAAAAAATAGTTCCTTTACGATGTTAAATTTCAGACTGTTTTGGATGATCATTCACTTTTGAATGAACATCAATCCATTTGGTGGATAACATTTAGTATGTTACGAACAGAAGTTGTAAAGCTTCAACTAATGAAAAGGCTGCCTAAAATCATATTTATCTAAACATAACATGCATTTGGAGAGGCAACCTAAGTAATTTTGTTGGTTTTTTTAGTCCCTCAATATTTTTTGCTTTCACAGAAGTGGTAAGCTGAAAACATGCAATTTACACCAAGGAAACTTGTGAATTCTCCAAGTTTTTCTCTTTTGTTTTGTGAAAAATTCACCACAAAAATCTGGTGGGTGGATGAAATGTTTCATAATGTTCTTGTACATGAGCGCAAAAACCATATAACCCTCCTTCTCCATGGACGAAAATCCATAACCATTCTCTGTCCAGATGATGTATGCAAAAAGATAAGGAACGAACAGGGAAAAAGAGGGAGAGGTTATGCATGGAGAGAGATGAGGGGAGGGCTAATCACAAGGCTCCAAAACTCTAGTCATAAGGTTATGGACTAGGTTCATAAAAGTGTTTCATTCATGTTCACCTAAACGACGTGTTTACTTAGCATGACTATCATAATAAGCAATCCTCCTCTATCTCGTTACAACCCAACAAATCTTATGATCCTAAATGTATTTCTTGTTTGAATGTGTATGGTTTGGATTTCAACCATCATTTAAGCCATTCAAAAATGTCAATTACAAACATGATAATGGACAACAACTTTTTTTTAATTCTTGATTCTGCTTTAACTTGAGGGCAATATGATTCTTTAAAAGAAATTACCCTCATGATAAAGGCATCTCATGCTGAATATATCATGAAAGTAAAGGTTGTATGATTTTACTTTATGCATACCTCAAATAATCATGAATGGGTGATATGAAGGTGAAAAGAGATTCTGCACTAATATTTGAAGGAAATGGCAAACAAACCTTTTCACCCAAGTTAGATTTCACAAACTTAGCATGAGGAAAAGGATATTTTGTGTAGAGCTCCAAAGAGATTTTTTAGTGATGTTAGAAGGGAATGGGAAACATGCCTTCTCTCTTTTATCATTTAACTTCACAAAGTAACCTTGTGAAAAAGGGTACCCTGCTGAAATTTAAACCCTAGGGTAAAACCCAAAACAAGGCATAATAATGTTATAACCTTAATGTTGTTTTGCCTTCAATATATATTAGTGTAACAGAATATTTGACTACCCAGTGTACGATATGTTAATATAGCCTTATTTGGGTTTGCTGGCAAGGTACGTAGGTGCAAAAAGGGTACTCTCCAAACACTGGTTCAAACCGGTGTTTTTTAAGGGATTTTCTAATCTAGCTTAAGTGCCAATTGTTCACATGAAGATGTGGAAAAAATGGTGATCATTGCTAAGAAGATTTAGTCGAATTTCGATATTAACAAGATATGAAGTGCAAATCTTTAATCAACCTTCTGTATTAGTGGTTACATATTGAAACTATATATGGAAATCTAGCATTACTTTTTTAAAATTCTGATTTTTGGAGATTACTACCTTCCAAAATTGTGTGTGTGTATGTTTTTGTTTTCAATTTGGTGATGCTCCTCAAGTGGTGACCATACCTAAGTATATTTATCTAAATGTGGCAATATTTGAACTATGAATGTAAATAAATTTAAACCCCTAAACTTCATATTGAAATATCCATGTTTACAAGAATACTACTAGGCACAATAAGATGGCATACATAATCGTATGATTAGAAAATTGTCATTAATCATATTTGTCCTAATCATAAATGTGAAGTTTTGATGTCGGGCATAGCCAAGGTAAGGTGAAATATTTAGGTAATGTAGCTTATATGTAAGGCTTGGTATGTATAGAGTAAGTATGTAGAGGCTATGCACATATAAATTAAATATAGATATTTTAAGTATGTATAAACCTAAGATATACCTAACCTAGTTGTAGGTTACAATAGACATATTTTAAGTACATATCCTATTCTACCTAACCAAAATATAAAATGATTACTTTAACCTAAGTATAACTTAATATAGTTAACTAAGTCATACTTATGTTAAATTAATGAAACATGACCTAAGTATATTTAATTTAACCTAGGTATACTTCTACCTATATTTATTTCATATTCATTTATCTGTTACTGAGTCGCTATATCAAATATATGTGATTGAAAATTTTCATCATGAACTCTATATAGATAGTTAATAACATACAATTTGAAACGTAAAAAATTGTGAATTAAAAGCAAAAAGAATTAGAAGGTAGACATACATATATATCTAGTAAGCATAATATAAGTTTGTAGATGATCAAACACATAATGAATGCACAAATAAATAATTAATACCTTATAATTTCTTGAACTTTTGCTAGAGAGTCATTAATTATTTATTGTGAATTTCTACATAGTGGCTGAAAAAACTTTGGTGGATAAAATTTCAATTTTGAAAATTTTTCAAAAAATGGAAAACAAATTGCCAAAGTTTTTGAAACAATAAAATTAAATAAAAATTGATGTGTAGAATATAATTAAAACATTCAAGTTGGGAAGATTTGACATTGAGTAATGAAATACAATCATTGTTTAATGTCAAATCTTCAAAACTTCCCAACTTCATATCTTTTTTGAAGATTTGACATTAAATAATGAAGTATACTCTAATTAATGATATTCATAAAAATTCAAAAGAAATCCACCTGCCCCAAAATGGTATTATTTTTCATGGTTCCATGTGATGGGTAGCAAAGAATATAAAAATTAATTTTTAATCATTTATCAAAATATTTGGTGATACAAATTGGAATTTTTTAAAAAATTATATTAAATTACATCAAATGAACTAGAAATAACGTTGAAAATAAGATTCAAATTCACGACTTACAATAAATTTTGATAAAACTATGAGATTAAAAAGTATGTGTATAAATTGATAATTGTGACATTAAAATATTTTAAATATTTTTTATAAAACTTTAAATTTAAAATATTAATCTTATATATTAATTGCGTTGTCTGTCTGTGACGTGACAGTTATGCTGTCGGTTCTGCATTTTTTGTATATTACTACACCTGGATGATTAACTGTCGAAAAGTGCAGTTCAGAATGCATCCATGAAGGTATCTTACTATGCGGAAAGAATGGACGGAATTCTCAAGGCGAGTTTTCGCCGACCACTGGACACAGAAAAAAGTGACGGTCCAAGCACCAGTTGACGACCGTAGGATGGAGAACTTTCGATGAAAAGAAAAATGTACGCAACAATAAAAAACGCATGGGGGTTTAAATCTTATATATATATATATATATAAGTGAAAAAGAAACAAAATAATAATAATAATAATAAACACATAAAATAATAAAAGAAAAAAAAGAAAAAAGTTAAAAGTTTTTAAAAAAAACTAAAACATGAACCAAAATGGCCGAAGGTCACGGGCACCCACTAGTATTATATGTTTCAAAGATAACATATTTTTATTTTTATTTTTATTATAATTACAAATAAATATAACACAAGATAGTTTTCATTATTTCATTATTTTTTAAAAGGTGGGGAAATATACCATATGTAATATACCAAAAAACCATGTTGATTTCAAATATGTTGATTTAAAAATCTTTTTATGAAAATTAAAATTAGAATCTTGAAGATATCATTGTCATTCAAATGTATGAAATGGTCAAGATTCAAATGCATTTTCGGTCAAATTACTTGATATTTTGGTTCTAATTTTTTTATAGATGTGTAGATCTTGGAAAACTCTTTGGGAATGAGATTTTTTATTTTTATTTGGACAAAGCATGAAAATGATAATAATGGTAAATTTGGGTATTTTTGTATGGGAGACAGGATGAGGTGAGATAATGTTGTAAATTTATCCCATATTTTTTGTCAACAAGATGAATTTTGTAAACTATATAATTAAATTAAAAAGCATTAGTGTACACAAAACACATGCATTAAATATATTCAAAGTGCAATATTACTTGTGATGAACCAATAAAAATAATTTGTCACTAAAAAATAAATAGGATCTTACATCAATGGCTCCCATGCTGTAAAATAACCAAATTTTTTGTTTTGGCAATGGTGAAGTAATTACAATTGTGTGGTGAACCTTCTTAGCAACCTTTTTACAACATTTGGAACTCCTGCAAATAATTTTTACTATTGTGCTCCTACAAGAATTGGGCCTACGATTGTTGGCAAGCTCTTACAACGGCAAGAAATATTTTTTTTCAAAAAAATTTGCATCCCCCATTTTCTTGGGTTTAGTTTTGTTTTGTCTTTTTTTTTCTTTTCCTTCCCCCTCACCCCCCCATTTTTTCAAGCAATTTGTTTGGGCTTTTGCTTCTTAAAGGTTTTGGGCATAACCTTTTTTTGAATGGGTCCTTGTTTGCATCCCTCGTCAGTTCAAGATACCCCTTGTCCTCATTATTTTAGCCTTTACACTTAAGGCAACCTCTCAAGGCATGTCAAAAGTGTTCACCCTCTTGTTAGCCTCATTTCCCAAGTTATTTTATCTTTGTAGGTGTCCTTTTCTTTTGTGTTTCTCCTTGGTTCTATTCCTTTTACTTCTTGGGGTTGGCTTCAAATTCAGTCTAATTCCATTTTGGGTGTGTTTGAATTTGGTTTCAAGTGCCCTTGTTGGTTTCTTACAATCCTTCAAGCCAACCAAAACAAAGTTAGATAGGCTTTTCGCTTACCCCTTGACCAAATTGCTTGAGACCTAACAAATGATCTAACATGGTTCCTTTTCTTCTTGTTGCTTTGTTGGTATTTGTGTTAGATTCAAAAAGGTTATTTAAGTCAACAAGAGGTTTTTGCTTACCTCAAAAGGTTTATGGCAACCAACTGGTCTATTATGTAGGAGGCATTTTCATGTGCTTCATGTGCACCCCATTCTTACCATTCATGGGAAGATTCTTCAACCATTTGTTTTCATCTATGTTTAATTTTAAGGAGAGTTGGTAAGTACAATCGCATTGCCGGAACTTGCTAACCCATGACACTAGCTATTCTTTAAAAGGACATTATTGTTGCCTTGCGCCAACTACACACCCCACCCTCAAACCTTGTCCCTCCACTTATATTCTACTTTTAGCTTGAACACACTTTTGTTTTGGATAGGATTTTGTTTGCCCAAGCCTCAACCAATGTTCCCCATTTGTTTTCAAGTGGGCTTTCTAGGATGGTATATGAACATCTTTCGAGATGCTTCATATTAGAGGACCCATCTTTAGGGTTTTCAAAATTATTCTAGGTTACTATTGTTCATGGGGTTATCCTTAAGTCAATAGCCCTAATGCTGAAGGCTAGCAAATTGTTTGCAATGGCAAAGGATGTTGGTGGCTTTCATCTTATTGACATCGGCGAAGTGCTCCTTCTACTTATTAATCGTTCCATTGTCTAACATCTTTGAGGGTCGTTTCAAGAACACTTATCCCCCATTAGTTTGGAGTTTCAACCCGTAGAGGCTATGAGGCCATCCCATTTGGCATCCAAACCTTCCTTGACCTACACCCTAACTGGGCCATGATGTAAGTCGACATCAAAAACATTTTTAATAGGATTTTTTAAACTATTATTTTAAGATGGCGGGGACCGTTTGCGAGCATTGTCCCCTTCATTAGGGTGTTTTATCATGCTCATTCTTCTATTTACTACTAGCATGGGCATCATGTGGAGGGGGTCACCATTATTGAATCATTTTTAAACATGAAGCAAGGGGACCCCCCAGGAGGTCCTATATTTGCTTTAACCCATTATTGAGCTTTTGTAAAGACCATTATGTAAGCCCAAGTTGCATCTTTCCATCCCTAGTGGACAATAGCCACATTGTGGGGTTTCTAAATGAGATTACCCACTTTTTGACCACCTTTCGACCAATTAACCCTAGTTGGGCTTAAGGTCAACGTGTCAAAGTGTAGATTTTGGATCCCATTACTGATTTATTTATGCATAAAAATTCTTCAAAGTTGCATTTTGGTCACAAATGGTTTACGCATTTTAGGTGTGCCTAAATGTTTTCAAGATTTTGCCACACACTTTTTGGCTGAAACTTTATATCAAGATGTGGCACATATCCATGATCTTCCTCTCTTGGGAAATGCCTTGGTTGCTTTGGGCATTTTGTCCTCATATGTAGTTCGTTGACCTTTTTATCTCACATAAATGGTCCTCCTTTTTCTTCTTTCTTGTCTCTTTAAGTGGGTTTCGACAAGAAAGTTATGCAAATATGTGGGGACATTATGGGTCCAAGATCATGGCCCCTTAGGGAGGTGTCAAGCTTGATTACTAATATCCTTTGGGGTTATACACCTTCTCTTTATGGAGGATTATGCCCCATTTGTTATTGCAAGGAGTTGGGTTTAAGTGGTTTTGTATTTATGTTCTAAGTTTCATATTTTCAATAGACCCATTTTGGAGGAGTATGTTTCTTACGTTGAAACGGGCCCACACCTACTTTAGTCATGTTAACGTGCAACGCAAATTGGCCTTCTTCCTACAACTAGGGAGATGCACCTTCCTTTGAAAGTTTAATAGTTATTGGCACCCCAAGTCTATAGGGATTTTTCATGGACATCCACCACGACACATCCCTTAAGTGTATATTGGAGGATGATTCCATTTCCTCAACATCCAAAGTTCCCATTCATTTTTATTTCGGCAAGGGGGCAAGCCTATGGTTGGTTGTTAGGCCATCTATTTGTTTGTTTTGCATCAAACATTTTACTTTCATTTCAATCTTGTGATTTAGCCCTCAGAATCTAATCTTTTCATGTGTGAGTGTGAACACAAGCAAGATGCATCTAATTTGCATTTAATTTTTTGCCTATTTTTGGAGGTCAACAAATAACCACTTATGATGCCATATGAAATGTCATATATGTCTTTATTCAAGAAAGTGGGCACACTGTATGGAGAAAGCGATGGTATGCCCTTACGTTAAGAGTTTCATTACGAACTAATATTTACATGATCTAAGAGGACTAGGTTTTCGTTGCCAATGTAATAGTTATTGACCCAACGTAGGAAATGGTGGCATTGAATGTCATTAGTTAGCCAACAAATGGGGTTGCGAAATTTAGTGTCATTGTTAAGATCCACAAGTATAGAAAGTTTCATGAGGGGCACCATTTTATTCCAATGGCCATGAAAGTGCACAACACACCCGGGCATGATATGGATCCCATCATTAGGTAATATGTGTTCCTCTTTTCCACGATAGATGATTAGGAGGTCATTTAACCTTGTCTTTTTGTATTCAATTTCTCAAGCAATGTGTTACTATTGCTCTTCAACATGTTTTAACCTTTGCTATGAAAAGGAAGATTACGTTGACGAAATATGCTTGTTCTAGACTTGCCATTACTATTAGATCTCACAAGTTGCATGTAAGTGACATTAGAGGGGCCATGGGTGAGATAGCTTCCTACCGCAAGAGGGACTATCTTTTTTTTTTTTTAATGGTTCTTGCAAGTTGTGTGTCTTTTGGCCTTTCTTTGGCCTTCCATTTTTGTTTTCATGTGATGGTTCTAGCCATTGATCTTTTATTGGATTTTTGTGATTCTATTAGATCAAAATAATGGTTATTTTGCCCAAACATGTTGTCACATTATGGTGAATTTTTCAGTTTATCTTGTAGTTCAAAATCTTGAAGACCATTCACAAAGTTTTTTTTCTTGGTTGCCAGAAGGTGAAAATCCACCACAAAAAAAAAAACTATCCACAAGATGGTGAAAATTTTCCCAAAAATATTAATGCTCCAAAATAATTGGATTTTCAGAGATTTTATTTTTATTTCTTAGTTAGGCAAAAATTTCGCCAATAACAAGAAGGCTAGTTCAAAGGTGAAACCCGTCTAAATCCACTAAAATCCCCAAACACTAAAGAGATATTCATAAAGTCAAGAAAATACTATATTGGTCCCTTAAATTTGGTCATAAATAGGGTGTGATAAAAAAAACTGCAAAAAAATTCATTAACATTCAATGGGGGGTGAAATTCAAAAAGCCATCAATTTTGATGGTTCCATGAGTTTCATCTTGTCTTTTTTTTCTTCCTAAACCCCTCCATTGTTACATAGATTTTCACTACTCCTACATGTGCAACTTTAATTCCTTTTGAACATTGTGCATAAATGATGAAATTCAACATTTTGTACTTAGTTTCAACATTTCATATCAATATTTAATAAATTTTTCGTACCTTATGGATACCACTAAAAGAAAGGTTAGGGGGTGAAAGGAGGCCTAAAAACAAGATGACTTTGCAAATTTTTCTTATCAAAGGAAAAAAAACCTTTAAACCTTGAAGAAGTGCTACTATGTGCCCATTAGGTCTTTCTATGGATCATCGCCACTTTGGTTACAACACAAAATTGACCAAAAAACATTGCATGGTGGTGTGGGTTTTTACTACTTTTTTTGGACAAGAAAAATAACATTGGGAATCCTTGAGTTGGCAATGTACAAGTTGTTAGGGATGCGGAAGTTGGGCTAGAGTGAAGCAATAGCCACGAATGCACCAATTAGCTATTATGTCCACTAGATGGGTTGTGTTTTTTCATTCAACGCTAAATGGGGTTCATCGCAATCCATTCTTTTTGTTGTTGACCACTATACTTTTCTTTGTTTTAGTTCTTGGCCATTTTCCCCCTAGACCTAACCTCACACATAGTTACCCTACTGACCTTCCTACCCTCATAAATACTACACCAACCTTGGTACCTTATTTATTATCCCCCCCAAACATAACTACCCGAATAACTAATTATCCTATTGACCTAATTACTATACTACCTACCCTACTAACCTAGCTACCCTATTAATTACATACCCTACTAACTTAACCACTGTACTAACTACTTACCCTATTGACCTAGCTACCCTAAATACACAACCACCCTATTGACATAAGTACTTTATAAACCTAGTAAGGTAACTTATTTCTTATGTACTAACTTGCCTATCTACCTAACTACCTTGTTGGTGTAACTTTCTTCCTACCTATTAATTTATTTACCTACATGCCTACTACCTTAGTAACCTATCTACCTTGTTTTTTGAACTTCCTTTCTACTTATTAACCTACCTACTAACCCAACTACCTACCTATATACCTACTTACCTACCTATGCACCCATCTTCCTACCTATCCATTATGCTTACCTACATATCTATGTTTTTCACATAGCCAAATACATAATTAACTATCTACTCACTTTTTCCAACCCCACCCCCTGCCCCCCCCCCCCCCCCCCCCCCCCCAATCCTACTTATCATTTTATCAAAGTTTGCCTTAGTTCATGGATGATGAACATAGGTCCCCATATGTAAGTATTACAAACAATGCCATAATTGTAGCCATTTTCATTTAAGTAATGCATATTTTACTAAATTTTGTTTACCTAATTTATTATGGAATGGACATTACAATACATCTTTTCATGTAATTATTATAATTATGTACTATTGGATTATGGTTTAAGTTTATGGTTGGGACACATAAATTAATTAGTAAGTTTTTTTTAAATGTACAGTAATTAACCTAAAGTAGGCTAAATTTGGGGGGAAATTTTTAGGGCTATACATATGTGAAATAATACAATTTCATTCTACATCCTCTTCAAAGATAATGGAAAAAATTAAGTTGGAGAGATCACACAAAGGTAAGAGACATATCTTCTCTTTTGGCTTTGTACAAAATTTATTTGATTATTTTTTTAAATTAAGGTATTTTCTTTCAATCAATAAATATTTATAATTTAAAAGCCTTAAATTTTGGTTTCTAATTTTTTTCTTATGTTTTTAAAAATTTGTTTGTTTTGCATTATATAATTTATATAATTTGTATTTTCTTTTGGGTTTATGGCATATACCATCAGGACCTTTTTTATTAGGGTTTGTGTAGTTAGGGTTGTAATAGGGCTTCTAGCAAAATATCATTCGGATTTTTAGGGTTATGCCTTATGATTTAACGTATAGGAATTTGGTTCATATATTTCAAGGCTTAAGGTTCATATTTTAAACTTTGCTCATTATATTGATTTTTGATCTTATCACTTGTTTACATCTATACCATAATTATGAATCTTTTTTGTTTCCATCTATTCCATAGTTGTTGGAGTTCAATATTTTCTAAGCCATTTTCGTACAAGTTATGATCGTTTAGGGATGCGTTTTCAATCGGGACTACAGACTTTATTAGAACATTGTCATTTTTTATTCCTAAAGGTATGCATTTATCTCTTATTACTTCTTTTGTTTTGTGTTTATATTTTCACAACTCAACCTCTTTTCATTTCCTAGTTATTGGATGTAAAATGGGCGTCAAGTTTCATTAAGTATACAACCATAAATAAAGGTTTTATACCTTTACTCGGATATTTCATATTCAATATCTCTTTGTAATTTGATTTTTTCATACCCATATGCATATAATGCATTTATTCCCCACAACCAACATGGGTTTTATGGATTAAGGTAGGTATTGCATATGTGAACATTTTCAATGATGGAAGGTTTAATAGCTCAATGTGGATATTGCCAAAGTTTGGTTTAGTATATGGGTTCATAATGTAAGTATTGTATGTGATGTACATTGGAACAATAGGTATTTTCTATCATGATACAAGTATTGTAATGGGAATTCCAAGTCATAACATCGATTTTAAAGGAACCATGTAGGTATTGCATTTTGCATTTTTGTTTAATGATGAATGTTTATAGAATTATAAATTCTTTTGGTGCAAAATTTTTGTCCTACTTCCTTTTATCATGGGAAGGGTTCCAAAGTCCCATTCTATTCATGTCCAAAACCCCACCAAATTCCCTTTCTCAAACAAGGACTCAGTGTGCAGGTCCGGGATATGTCATGGAGGGTAAAATAAAGTGACCATTCAATCTGCTTATGTTCCATATGTTCGCATCTCACAATTCTTGGAAGGTAAACAAGGGGATACGAGCACCCATGTGGAATGGAATGTTTACAAAAACTTTTCAAGCTAAACGAATGTCGAACAACCAACTATTAAAAACCACCTTGTGCATAAATGGTAAACATTTATGGCATTAACCTTTTTAATTTCTTTAATTCATATACCAAAGATGTAATCATTTATGTCTTGAGAGTTTTTTGGTCTAAGTATCAATGTAGATATGGACTAAAGGACTATCGGGAAAACTCAAACCATACTCGATCTATTAAACAAGGATGCCTAGTGTCATTCTTAATCAAATGTCTATACACACGGCTTGATGTGGCTAAGATCATGATTTATCATAAGGCCCATACACGAACTGATGGGTCATTCGCACATGGTGCGCATGACCCAAAATCCATTTCTCATATGTTTCGTTATGTTCCATGCATGTCACAAGCATTGAAAAGACCACATATGGGCCCAACTAAGCTTAATTTACACAACTAAACAAATATATGACAAGCATAAAACAATTTGGTGGGATCGTGTGAATGCAAGTCAAAGCATGACACAAAATGACTTCATTTGGCTTCAAAACATTGCATACTTGGATTGGAAACATAAGAAAACGAGTTAGCGTTTACACACCAACCCTGCAATTTCAATTTAGTCTTGGGGTCTCTAACATCTGGAAGAAGTGTTCTTTTTCCAAGATGTTGGTGAAATCAATGAAATTCAAGTCCCATTCACCATATGTATTCAAACAACAACTCAATGTGAGTCCATGTTATCATATGGTCACAATGGTGCCATTTCTATAGATGCCACATTTGGCACAAATAACATGAAATTCCATCTATTCACCTTGATGGGGTTTGATGATCATCGTATGGGTGTCCTTTTAACCTGGATCATTACAAATAAGCAAACAGTTGAGGATTTGATTGAATGGCTGAAACCATTAAAAGATAAGATGTTATCACACATGCTACATTAGAAACTATGATGTTCTCTCATTGATGATGCACCTCAAGAATTGAAGGCATTACTATTAATTTGATACCTAATACTTAATTTGTGTTTATTTCCTTAAATGTTTTTTAAAAAATTTCATAATTTTTTTTATTATTTCAAATTTATTTTATGTTATATTGACCCCATGCATTCATGGTGATTTTATTGCATATGTGTCCTTATTAAGGTCGTATGGGGTATGGATAAGGTTCCCATCTACCTTTGTTGTTGGCATGTTCTTAAAGCATGGCGTTTACATGGTATTGAAAAAATCAAAGATGTGGAGGTGCAAGGTGGAATCCTCCAAGACCTTCATGATGTGATGTACATGTCCATCAATCATGGAGAAACAATTGATGACTTCAAAGAGCGTGGGAGGGTTGTTATGAAAGAAAGCCTTCACAAACATAGGCTTGGTGATGCGTGGACAAATTACTTCTGGACTTACTACCATCAATTTGGTAAATGATAATATTTATCATGGTTTCGTATTCAAACATTTGAATAATGTTATTCATCCTTGTGCATTGTGTTTATGTTTGCAGAATTATGGATGGTTGGTGTTTGAAAAGTGCCCCATTCTAATCAAGACACCCAAATGAACATTGAATCATATCATGGTGCATTGAAACATTAGTTTGCTCTTAACACAAAAGGCCTTAGAGGGTGTAGGATTGATTAGTTGGTGTGGTAATCAACAATAATCATTGCACACCACTACATGCACACATTGGAAATGAAAAAAAAGGGTTTCATAAAAAACAAGGTTATGGAGGCCATTATTACACGAAGTGTGGGAAAGGCAGCCTTTATTCCACTCACCCATGTATACCAACCAACCCTTGAGAGCGATGGAGCTTGGGGTGTTTGGAGCCAATGCCTTCCCAATGTCATTTACACAATGAAATTCCCATTCACCGAAATATTTTGTTGGACATGTGAATGGGATTGTGAAGGAACATGTGTAAACACCAAATTGTGATCATTCTCACATGCACATACATTTCTCAAGAGTATATCATTCATTGCTATGGAACTTGGTATGGATCACATTGTGCAGGGTTGGGTCACATGTTTGCGAACCCACGACAAATTCCAAAAGATGTGGAATCCAATGATGATGACGAAGATGAACATCTTGAAGGTGATGATGGGATCATGGAATTTGATGGGCTCATGAGCATGGAACAAAGTGATCTCCCTATGGGTGCCATTATAGGGTCTAGTGACACAATAAATTCATCAACCCCAACGGAAAGGGCTTTTGCATAATTGGTCACTACAATGCAAAAGATCACAAATGAATGTAAAGAAAGGGATGTGACACTTTGTGAACATGCCACCTCACACATGAGATTATTGGCATGTAGGTTTCATAACATACGCCTCACAAAGGCAAATGTAGTTTTACACCCAAGATTGATGTTACACCACATAGAAGGTGGATTGGGAAATAGTGTCAAAAGGTTCAAAAATTGGCATGAAACAATGCTCAATCACACAAATGTACATACTAAATGATGTCATGAATAGATGTTTCAATTATTAATCCAGATTATCGACATTAGCATTAAGAATTTTGTTTTAAAACTAATTTTATATGGAGGAAACCATAACCCAAATTCTTTGACCATCATGTATTCAACACACACATGAAGTTTAATAGGCTACATAAGTTGTTATTGTTTCTAAGTAATAAGCACAAAAAGTTTGAAATGCAAAAACACAAGGATAGTGATAATATTAGTGTTAAATGTAGGTATTGTAACTAGGCCCCAAAATCTTAGTTGGTAGAAGTAAGCACAAGTGCAAGTATTGCAATTAGGCCCCAAAATTATAGTTGGTAATAGTAAATACAAGTGTAGGTATTACAACAAAACCCCAAAATTCCAATTGGTAGAGGTAAGTATGGGTGTGTATTACAATGAAGCCCCAAAATTCCAATTGACAAAAATAAGTATAAGTGTGGGTACTGCAAGTTTAAATGAAAAATCAACCTTAAATGTAATACCCACATGCATGGTCACTTGAAAATAACCATTTCGATGGTTTGGATACCTTTAAGTGAAGACCTAGCCCTAAACGTAATACTCACATGTAAGGTCACTTTGAAATAACCCAACCCTGTATATATAATATTAAATTAACCAATCTAATATCAAAAGAATCAATCTGATTTTTAAATCCAACTTAATATTATCCAAGTAAATAAAGTTAAACCAAATAATTAATTAAATATTTTAAATAAATAAATGATTATCTAATTCTTGATAATTAATCATTTAAATTATTCAATTTTTTACTAATTATTTAATTATATGACAAAATTTGTTGATAGTTCATTAATTATCAAAAATAATTTTTAAAATCATACATTAAATTGAGGGGAAATTTCTAGGGTTTAGACATATGTGAAACAATAAAAATTCATTATATATCATTTTCAAAGATATTGGAAAAATTAGGTTGGAAAGATCACACAAAAGTAAAAAACAAACCTTATGTGAAAACCCAACCCTAAATGCAATACAAAGTTTGTTAAGATTAAAAAATAAAAAGATCATGTTTAAATTTCCTTCAAATATGTTCATATTTATGTTTTTTCCCTTTTAAAGTTGTATATATATATAAAGTCTCTAATTTAATAAAATTTCAAACCATGTTTATAAAAAAGTCAAAGCACATGATTTTTTTTTTTTTTGTTTTGTTTCACATGCTAATATAAATGATCTCTCCCATATATTAATCCTATGTTTGATTGAAATTTTATTTTATATTTTTTTTATATAAAGTAAGTAATTTCTTGGCTAAAATAATCATATAATGGGTTAGCAATATTTTATATTTCATACATATATAACACAAGTTCTTATGTAAATTTTATTTTTTATGATGCATAATATTGGTTTAATTATTGGTCCAAATATATTGTTATTTATAATACATCATATAAAAATAATGACGTTATGGAATTATTGAAAATGCTCCCGAAAAAAGAAACAATACATCATATAAAAATAATGACATTATGGAATTATATTGTTGATTCATTTCAATACAAATCATATTTCCATATTTATCTAAAATAATATAAAATTTAAATTACATATCTTAACCCATGGTTATGTATATTGTAATTATTTTTAATGAACTTTTTTTTAATGTGAATGAAAAAATTCCAAAATATAATAGCTAAGTATGAAAATGTTCATAAGCTTTTCAAAGCCATGCCAATGTTTATGTGGATTTGGAAACTTTGAGAAGGCCAAGCTATTATGTAATGTTTTCAACACCTCCAGAAGTTGAAAAATGATTCAACTATCCAAGAAACCTGATAGTGTTCATTAAAAAACAATTAAGAATCCATAGGATTGACATTACTAGCTTCAACAAAAGTTCATCACCAAGGTTGTCAAATTGATTAAAGTGTCAACATTGACCAAGCTAGATAACCTAGCTTAAACATAAGTAATAGGTTAGTAAGCTACTTGTTAAATAACCTAACTAATTACATAGTAGGCTAACTACGTAATATAAGCCTATTATGTAGTTTATTCATTAGTGTAGGCTTTCTAGGTTAATTTCTTAGATGGTTTAGGTAGGTATTTAAGGTGGTTGAACTTATTAAGTGAACTTACTAATTATATAGGTAGTTTATTAGCCTAGGCCACGTAAGCCTAAGAAGCATTTATGACAATTTAATGTCTATTATTTTTTATACCATAACATATTAAATTTGAACTAAAAAAGTTTATTACAAAGAAAACACAATTTTTCATATAATTGTCACAAGTATATACTATTGGATTATGATTGAAGTTTAGAATTTGGGACACATAAATTAATTAACAATTTTCTTACAAGTCTATAATAATTAAAATAAATCTAGGGTGCATTTTGGGTGGAATTTTATATGCAAAACAATGCAATATATATATTTTAAAGAAAGTGAAAAAAACATGTTTGGAGATATTAATAAATGGTTAGAGACACCTTCTTTGATGTTTTGTTACAAATTTTATTTAATTATTAAAAAATTAAGGCTAAATTTTTAGTTGGTGAAACTAAGTAAGTGTGTGGATATTGTAAAATTATATGAAACCCCAACCTTAAATGTAATAGCCATATTCAAGTTCATTTCAAAATAACCCATAGGTGATTTAGGTAAAACCTTAAGTGAAAGTTTAACCTTAAATGCAATACCCACAAGTAGGGTCACTTTGAAATACCCAGTATGTAATTTGGGTGACACCTTTGAATGAAGACCAAGGCTTAGATGCAATACCTACATGTAAGTTCATTTTGAAATAATCCATAAGTGATTAAAACAAACCTTATGTGAAGACCCAACCCTAAATGTAATACTTGCATGTTAAATCATTTCAAAATAATAAGTGGTTTGGGTACCCAAAATATGTTTATTCATATACTAAATTAATTATTATTCTGAATTAACTTTATGATAATTAAGTATCACGAATAATTATGTAAAATAATGATTTGAATAACCTATCAACCTAAAAGAATTTAATTACGATAAGAAATTAAATATCACATTATCAATTTGATTTTTTGATCTAAATTTTAATTATTTGAATAATTAAGGTTCAACCAAATAACCGATTAATTAATATTAAAAATAAATGATTGTCTAAATATGATATTTGAAGGATTTTTTAATAGTTTTTAAAATATGACATCATTTGTTGATACTTAGATTAAATCATTATGTCATATGAGTCTTCTAATTATTACATCGGAAACCTACATGTGGGTATTGTTAAAAATGCCTAAAATCATCAAATATTTAGTAACCTATATGCGAGTATTGCAATGAATGTAAAAAACTAATAACTATATGGTACTTATATGTGGGTATTGAAATGAATGTAGACCAATGGCATTATGAAATTTAGAATATAAAATGATGTAGGTATTGTATGTTTAAAATGTGGGTATTGTTTAAAAAAAATTTAGGTGATGTGAGTCCTATTACATTAGATATAGGTATTGCATAATGTTCATTTTGATTTTTGTAAACTTTAAACAAATTAATGTTACCTATTCATATGGGCATATTTAAGTTTTGATTCTTACATCTAAAGTACTAAAAAGATTATGAAAATGAATACATGTATGATTAATCATATACCCATCAAACAAATCTGACTAGAAGAAATTATTACATTGATAAAAGATGTATAAAAAAGGGTGGATCAAAAATTGTTAAAGAATCCAATGAATAAGAAGGTTTTTTATAATATATCAAAGGACCAAAATAAAAAAATTGGGTATTCCAAAAAATGAAAGGGCTGAAAAAACCTAGTTAACTATACAAAGTGGAAACCTTCAACCATATCATTAATTATAATCATGTGTTTAGCTCAATAAGTAATTGTTGCATTTGTAGCCCTTGCTGCATGATGAACAATGTACATATGGTGGCATTGCAACTTAACTTGAATTACATTTACAACAAACTTTTGTTTTGTTGTGTCCTGAACCTTATAAACACCCAAAAACCACCAAATTAAACCCTAACACACCTTGGATGAAACAAAATTATAAAAAAAAATAAACATTTAATATTATTGTTTCTTACTTTCTATGAATTAATTTAGATTCATGGAAATCTAATACATTTGTCAACCTTTGTGTCCAACTTGCTTTAGTGAATTATCAATCCTAATTTTTGACATCTCATGCCATCTTCAATCATCGTGCATATGTAGAACGGGTGGATTGAACCATTTCTTATAAACCTTCATCCTTCTTCATATGTGATGTCGCATTTCGAAGCATGCTTCCCACGCCCTAGACATTAACACCCACATTTGCAATAGTTGATTTGAAGTTAATTTGACCAAAGTTGGTTTTGGTAATGATGGACATTATTCTGTAATAATTATTAGCTTATCCCATTCACGTTGGGTTTTAGCATGAACGCAACTAATAACCTTTTGATCATTTCGCCTTTGCACAACCATGGCATCTCCAAAGATGCAAGTGTTCATTTTAGCATGGTCTTGATGTTAAAGACCTCCTTTAGAAATTAATGGCCTCCCATGTTTTGCTTTTTCTGCCACCAAACCATGCACCTCTTTCAAATGTTTGGTTAACAACCATTTGGCACGATATGTGACAATGCAAATGTCAATTTTACACTTCCATTTCCACCGAACCTTCATCCATTCTTTGTCCTTTTGAGCCATATTAAGTGGACAAAGGGGTGCTGATGGCCGAGAAGTTTGGTTAGTTTCAAGTTCCAGACCTAAACCAAAAAATATAAAAAAGTAATTCATTACTTTGTAATTAAAAAATCCTAACCATAAAACCTTACACATAAAAAGTTTAAAAAATAAAATGCAGGTATTGTAATAAAAACCTTTGGACAAAAAAATCCCACAGTTAGCATCAAATGATGGAAGCTACATATATAAGTAAATTAAAAAAAAATTGTACAATTTTTTTATCTACACTTAATCTAATGTATATAAATATTATAACAATTTAACCCATAATTTTTCGATCGAAATTCCCAATAGGTATTGGGAGTGATCTCATGATTTGAATTGCAGATTATCCCCATTGTCAATTCTAATCCACATAAATTGCTCGATTCATCAATTTTCAATTCTAATGGAGCAACATGTTATTCCCCAAATCTCGATTGTATTGGATCAAAATTTTGTTTTCCAATTATCTACTATGATGAAACAACATTTTGTTTATGAGTTTCCAAATCACCACCTTTCTTTAGTCTCCTTCTTCTATTCATTACAACTGAAACATAAAAAAAAACCACCATTTCATTATTTATTTTCAATTTTAATGAACTAAACCAAAAAGACCAGAAAAGAATAAAAAGAAAAAATGAAAGAAGGCAATGATAACTTGTTGCCATCATCTTTTTCGTATCAACACCACCATAGAAGAAGGCGATGACATTGCTATTGTCACCTTCTTCACAACAAAACCACCGAAAAAGGCTACAACAATTATCGTCACCTTTTTTTTGTAGCAAAGCCATCGATGTAGAAAGTGATGGAAGTAATCATCATCTTTTTTTTTTTTCAAAAACAAAGAAGAAAGTGACAAAATCAAGTTGTTGTCACCTTTGTTGTTACAACACCACCACAGAAGAAGGCAAAGAATAAGGCAATAACAATAGCTCTATGGTGGTGCTACCATTGCCTTCTTCATCTTCTCTGCAACATCACCAAAGAAGAAGGCAATAACAACTATCGTCGCCTTCTTCTTCTCTGCAACACCCCCATAGAAAAAGGTGACAGTAGCTGTTACCATCACCTTCTTCTTTTCTGCAACACCCCCATAAGAGAAGGTGACGGTGGTTGTTGCCATTGCCTTCTTCTTCTTTGTAACACCTGCAACAAAAAAAAACATTTGTTGCCTTTTTTTTCTTTGCAACACCCACCACAAAAGAAGTTGTCGTCGCCTTCTTTTTCTCTACAACATGCATCACAAAAGAAGATGCCATTGCCTTCTTCTTCTTTATAACACCACCACAAAAGAAGGCAATGAAAGCATTGCCATTGTCTTCTTCTTTTCGCTATAACACCACCAAAGAAGAAGGTGATGCTAACAAGCTATTGTCACCTTTTTCTTCTTTTCAAACACAAAAAAAAGGCGTTGACAACTTGTTACCATCGCCTTCTTTGTTGTAATAGTAGCATAGAAAAAGACAAGAAGGGGAAGTAGGTAGGTAGGAGGGGAAAATCTTGAGACAACAACAAGCTTGTTGTTGTCGTTGTTTTGTTCGTAACAAAAACTAGAAGAAAAAAAAAACAACAACACGTTTGTGTCATTGCTTTCTTTGCTTTAAACAAAAACAAAAAAATGAAAAAAGAAGATGATGACATTTTCTTCTTCTCAAGTAGAAAAAAAGAAAAAAAAAACACAGAGACAAAAAAAAAATGTAGAAAAAGGAGGGAGTTGAGCTTTCTTCTCTCACTTCTACATTTGTGATGAAGCACTCCTCTTGCCTTCTTCTCTCCATGTCCTTTCCATGTTGACCTCTCGACCTTGAAGCCTTGTGTCTCATGTCTCCTGGAAGCTCTCTGCTACTCAAGCTCAGGAGTTTTCCGAAGCTTTGGAGATAAAGTGAGCGGGAAATAAGGTGAGGGAGGTAGAAGGAGGGAAGGTAAGTAGGGGACAATTTTGGGTCAGAGAAGGGGACTCAAAAATCCCTGCGCAAGGGAAGAGGATGTGTTTTGGGTTCATCCCCAAAATGGCTTGAATGGCCTCATCCTGAACTGGTGCACTGGTGGCTGCTGGTTCACTCCAGCCCGGAAGCTGCTGCTGGGTGCTGGTTCACTGATCTTTAAGATTGCTCTAAATGTCTTGGACGCTAGTACCATGTAGGCGACGGCGCCGAAAGCTACCACGATTGCGACACCGGCAGACCAGATGCAAGCGGCCACTACGGCTGCCAGTACGATTCGTGCCACATTGTCAATAGCCTACCCCTCATCGGTGTCGACCAACGCCATGTAGTTACCCATCAGCACCAAGACAACCGACTGACATTGCCAGCGCCAGCCGTCTGTGACCTTTTTGAGAGCAACCCTAGTGTCTTCACTGTGACTATATTTGTCGTTTCCTAATTTGTCCTCGAGAAAGCACTTTGCGCATTGAAGAAAGAGTGACGACCTTAGGCCTCCGTCCGCAGACGAGTTCCGCAATGGCGGAAGTGACGGAAGCGATGGCGCGAGTCTTTGGAGCGTGTGTTTGGCTTGTGGTGGTCAGATCGGATGGATGTTGTATGGCGATGAGTATCGAAGGCAGTCGGATTTATGGATGATTCCTGTTTGCTCTTTACTTTTTAGCTTTTGGGGTGTTTTCAACACTGGATCTTTACCCAAGTAGCCTAGCAGTAGAAAAATTCAATAAATTTTTTTTTATAATAATTTTAAATTCCAGGGTCAATTTTGTGATGTAGCTAGCCAAAGTGCTGATGGTTCACAGGAAGATTTAGCCAAATTTGGCTACAAACTCAATATTGAAAGTAAAATTTTTAAAATGTATTTCTATAGTTTTGAGTACCAATACTTTAAATGTGTATAGAATTCTGTTGATTTTGCTTAAATTTTGGTCGAGTTACAGCTATTGAAAGTATACTTTAAATCACTTGATTTTAGCACTATTAATTTTTAACATTGCTTTTTCACTATATATCACCAGCCAAAAAAAAGCTGGCAAGTAGGTTGTACATATGTACTAAAAGTTTTACAGGACATCTTCATGCAAACCATGGTGACCCAACATTTTTCTTTTGAGAAAAAATTCACCACTTGGTGACAAAAAATAATCCAGTGCGACACATAAAAAGGATTTTTGTGACAAAAAATTATGAGCCAAAGTCGCCAGAATTTGAGGGAAAAACTTCTCAAATTTCCATGTTTCAACAATATAGGTAGGTTCTAGCAGATTGCCAAAACATAGTGCAATATACTTAATTTGAATTCTATTTTCCTCTTTCACCCGTAGCAAAAATTTGACTAATTCCTCTTGTGAACAATCCCCAGTGTGACTGCATCACAGAATTGAGAAAATAGAAACCCTGCTCGAGCCTCGCACCCACCCATTACTCTGACCACATTAGTGAAACTTTGAAATATGTTTGAATAAAGTTATCTGTAATGTCATGTGATTAGGGGGCGAGAATCGCCAGTTTTGGCATAATAGGGCATCAAATGTGTAACTGGGAATGAAATTTGCCACTTTTTGGTTTTGGACCCTTGTCTAAAAGCTTTGGGACCAATTTAAAGCTTTTGAACAATAAGATTGCTTGAATTCATTGGTCCCTGGACCTTGGACCCTTATGTAAAGTCACCCTTAATAAAATTTCATTACCCTCCAAAGAAGAGTGCTAGAGGTTGAAAGAAATGTTGAGGGATAAAAGAAAAGTCCAACATGGGGTCATTTTATGAAGATCTCAAATATATGACTCCCTTTTGGAATTGGGTTATGGAATGGGAGTTGTGATTTATGAACACTGGCAGGATGCTGACCTTATACTTCCACCGTGTTGTTTGGAATACGCCACACATCCATGATTGTGGTACTATAACATCAAATTGGTCTCTAGGCATAATATTTGTAAATAATAGTAGTTATGACTTAGGGTAGAAGGATGGGTAAGCCCCTATGGGGAATACACAATGACCTTATAGACCCTACAATGAGGACCTTTGACCCGTATTTAATACTTAATAATTCATATTTGAGTCCAAAGTTTCACCCCTTGTATTGTGTCTCTCATATTTGTTGTGTTTGTGTTAGATTATGGTTCATTCAATCTAGACCTTGTAGGAGGGATGCATTTAAAAAAAACATCCCTCATGGGTTTAGACCCAGCCAGGCTAGGATATCAAAATACCAAAATTTAGGAATCTTACACAAATCAATATGATATGGTTTTTAAAAAAGGTGTCAAAAGTGAATTTGCACCTTCAAGTCTTGCAAAACCTATCAATAATAGCAACCATTTTGGTGCATGTTGGCCCCACACCATGTTTTTAGTTGTTATTACTTAGTGGCTATTTAAGTTCTACATAATGGAGATGAATATACATATCTAGTGTATGCCTAGATTTCTTTCAAACATGCATGTAGATCCAAATATTTTGATTTTTTCTACCTTTTAAACATGCATTTTGGCCAATGGAAAGTAGGTTTTTGGAAAGAATGGATTGGATTGATCATCTCAAGTTGTATTGCAACTATCCAAATTGATTAGATTTGGTTTTATCCTTGAACATGTTACTTTAAGTTCCTAGGTGTGTTGAAAGGTACACCAAGTAAATTCTTAATCCTAAATTGACATTGTTTTATGATCCAAAATGTCACAAATGTTTGGTCATCACTTTCTTTCAACCTTGTTTTGTTTGCATGAGACAATATCATTCATCTTGCGACACTATATTTTACCTATTATGACTCTAGTACTATATATCCTGCAATCCAATATGCAAGTACTGTTAACATTGGACTACTGTGGTTCTAATTTTTGTTAAAGGATTTGGAAATTTTGGGTTAATTGTATCAAACAGAGGTTATCATCAAATTGATGACATACTAACCCATTAGAAATATTGAAAAATATGGGATCCAACTTTGTACAATCCCATCATGATTCTAAACCATAAATCTACCTCCGTTCAATCTTCAAAGGTTGCAAAATTCTATTTTGGGAAGAAACTCGAATTATTTTTCTAATCCAAAAATTATGGACAAGTATGCAACAAAGTCATTGAGATCTTCATATTATGATTACAAGGTCATGATACAATCCGAAAATTTGGACATTACCCGTGATTTTGATAGATGAACAAAGGTTTGAATTTATCCAAAAGAGCTAATTCATTCTAGGTTGTAACTAACCACCTTAGTAACATGGCTCTAATCAACAATGCAAAGATGAAAATATGATGCTTCAAATACTAAATCCGCACCATCGCATCCTTAGTGCAATCCATTTGATGAATTGAGAATTTTGTGTTTGATCTAGCAAAATAAAAGGCCCATATATCTTGGATTCCAATGGTCACCTTGAAACAAGCATATTTAAAAGTGAAAAGTTTCCAAATTTACATTGAAATTTTCTGCAAGCTTTGGGGGGTCTTTGCCTAAGATAAATTGGTATTAGGTTAGAAACCCTTGTTTTGAGAAAGTAAGAAATTTAAAATGTGTACTATGATTTTATGCACATATTCAAATCTAGGTGGCTAATGATATTGCAAGCTTGACCGATCTATATTTTATGAGCCTGCATTTGTGGTCCATTTGCTTTAATTGATGAATTGAATTGAAACATGTAAGATTAAAATTGTGATTGAAAAAGTTTAATGTGTCATATTTGAAAGATCTCTAAATTTGTTATGGTTCAAGCTACAAAAGGTCATGAATATTGGAGTCCAAATTACAGGGTTATTCACCTAATCTTCAACTTGAGCAAAACTATTTTGGATCTTAGAATTGAAGGTTGGAAACTTGGGCAAGGACCCAGAATACAAAAATGAAAATACCTTTTTATTGAGAGTTGTGGCGTTACCATATATCACATCCAACAGATTATAATCATTCCATATGTAAATTTTGAAGAGAAAAATGATGGTAAAATGCAATCAACTTTACAACATCAAAATTGTTCAAGGTGGGTGTCAAGTGTTCCATTACTTTGTAATGGTTCCCCCAACGATTTCATTAATTGAATCAACCTTGATAAGAAGAAAAATAATGAATAATCAACAAGTTAATGAGATCTCTTGATGTCCCTCGTCCAAAATCCTATGAAAAGTTTAAAACTAAACACCATGGGTTTGAAAAATAGTGCAAGATGTTTATATATGATATGTTTTTTTTTTGGTTGATGAGTTGTCCTAGTGCCTCTTCATGTTTAACAATTCAACAAATATTTTTATCAAAACTTAAACATCCACTAACATGTGTAAATTAAAGAAAATAAATGGCCGACCAACCATTGTATAACCATATAAAACTTGGACATTAAATTAGGTAGTACCTACAATATAATATGGAAGAGGCTCTAAATCAAACCCATTACTTTCAAGTTGTTGTAGCAATTCCCACTTGGGTAAGTACTTCAATTAAACTCCATAACTAAATATGTTTTTCTTGCCCTCAAGATTGAATTCCTACTTGAATGTTTTACATAAAAATAATTTGTATTAGCCAATTTTTTTGGTACAAAATTGAAGGACCTAAAAACACCTTAATGTATATATGATTATCTTGTAAATTGCAATATGAATTTCCATCTTACATTGATTAATGTTTAAACTCTGAAATTGAAAGAAATAGTTCAAACTCTTGTTTCATGTTAAACTTGTCTTCAAGTTAAAAACAACTAAGTTTAGTTAGTATGCCCATCAAATTAATAAACTTTTGAACCAACTATACATTTATTTCACTCTTATTTACTGTCCAAACCCCACAAATCAACCTTATAAAAAATGTATTCCCCCAAGAGCACAAATTTTTCATCCTGTGAACACCAATTTCATTGCAAATAAAAAGATTTAACTTGATTTTATCCTTCATTTTGAACCCTAATCTTGAGTTTAATGCGCCACACAGCCCACCCTTTCCCATAACTTATTTGAAACCAAGTAATGGTTCTGAAAGCTCAAATCACCACAACATTATCAACACAATCAGAATTATTTGAGTAGATATTTGAGTTTTCATATTGCAAGTTCCTTGTGAACCCATTCGAAGGCTCTGTTTTTCAATCTAACAAAATTGAATCAAGCAAATCACAATTGCACATAAACTTTTCTTAATTTTACAAGTAGCACCAGTTTTCAGTAATTGGAAGCCCTGTTGCTTCAACACAGGGGAGTTTGGCTTAAATTGCAACTTTATAAGTTGATCAAGTCAAGGTTAGCAAATGGCACAAGGGATGTTGCCTCCAAGAGACAATAACATTGACGATTGATTTTCCAGAAATTTCAATTGCCTGAAATGTACAAAAATGTTTTGGAGTTTAGGGTTTTGGATTTTATACTATATATAATATTTGGGACTTTGAATATGACATATATTAAAAAACATCAAATATAGTATAAATCAAGTGTAGTTCATTAGTCCTCATTTAGTGGACTAGTGAATCTATGGAATCCTCATTAAGTTTTATTAAGTTCATTGAATCTTCACCAAGTCTTATTAAGTGAGATCAATGAATTCACTCAAAATCCAGGGAAAGCACTTAACAAACAAGGATGCATTTTGTTGTAATGTCAGGAATATATTATACTCAGTTAGTGTATTGGGCTAAATCAATAACCTACATAATATTGCAAATTTTCTTGCCCTCACCAAAATAAAAGGTACTCCTCCATATGACAGCCTAAAATATTGACCATACTCAGATACTAAAAGAGAATTCTAATATACAGAATGAGCCAGAATGCTAGTGAAATAACTGCTATAATGTGCTCCCAAAACAATATGGCAGATGCTTCTTTTTCTGCATGGCCCCGGAGGTTGGTCACAGCTCCTGAAGACAGCAAAATCACCAAAATTGATCAGCTCCAGAGATTGAACAATTTTTTCCAGATTATGTTGATTGGCAACAGAACCATATCAAATCATATATGCTACTTGAAACTTGAAACCAGTGAACTTGGGTGGTTTGTGCCAGGTAAAATCCTAACCTGAATTTTGGAACCAGCTTTGGAAAACACAACACAGCTTGTTCATTTAGCAGTAGAAACATGAACAGAGACACCCAGCAGTTATCAGGGCAGTTTTTAGGATTCATTAAAAACTTGGTTCTCAAAAAATTTAAGTCCTAGTTCTGGTATATAAACATTGTTCTCAAATTCTTTTGGAAAAAAGAAAGAAGAAAAACAGCCATAAGACCCAACCACAAGTTCATTGATTGTTCTTTTCTTGAAAACCATTAGTTCTTTAAGGTTTTGGAAATACCCAGGATCCGCAGTTCTTTGATTCTGCTGGAACTGATGGTTCTTTATAAGTTCAAATAACAACACAACACTTGTTGATGCATTGCCTGATGCCATTCCCCTGAAAGCAGGCACTGGGAAGCCGACAGTGCACTTCAGGATTTAGCCATGCTACTTGAATTCCTACAAGAACCTTGTGTGGAAGTATGTATGTACCTGCAAGTATGGACGTAGGCATGGATTGCTGCAGAAGGAGCACAAATCGGAACATTTTGTCATGAGGTGGAAGGAATCCCAATCGGTCTGCTGTCAGCACTACTGCTATTCCTATGGGTGGCAACAAAAACAGTCTGGTGAATGTGATTGCTATTGTCGACCTCATACCCAACTGTGAACTTCCTGGTCCTGCAATTCAATTTCCACACTTTCATAGCTCAGAGAACTGAGCACTCTCAAAGTGACATATACATCTTTTCTTCCTTGGATTGCCAACAAGTCCAATACAAACTCCTTTGAGCTAAATTCAAACCATTCCTTGAAAACCCAAATTTAGTTTTCTATGGATTTAATGAGTCTCATTCATCCTGCACATCACCAATTCACTAACAAGGACTGGATTATAATTATATAACTGCTATGGAACAGGCAAGCAGCTGCCCGTTATGCTGGGTAAGTGACCCTTTGGTGAGGCCCAGATTACAGGCCGCTGCAAGCCAGTTCTATTACATTAACATCTTTGGTAAATGGATGTGATGCACCATGAAATGACTATGGGAACAACCTGGGAACTTCATGTGAACAAAATAAGATGTATAGCAGATATAGATGATGCAAAAGCTGTGCTTGAAGTGGGTGCAGATTGTGTATAGAAAATCTCACCACCAACTAAGTTGCCACCCAAGACCAACATAATGCAAGGGATCATTGCGCCCCTACAAAATACACACACAAATACAGAGTCCAACTTGAGTAAATGGATTAAGAAGAAACAACCAGTGTTGGGCAGGTACCTGGTTTGGAGGGTTAGAATTGTGGGTTACGGTTAATAAAAACTGAACCAGAACCAGGTTTGGAACTGGTACAGGAATTGAATCCAGGATTTTTGGGGACAAAAATTTACCAAAAAAGAAACCCCAAACCCTGCACCTCAATCAAAAGCTGGTTTCTTACAAATGTAGAGTGTCCTTCAAACCATGTAGGCCAGGAACGACATTTACCCCAACAAATTGAGGCTGTCATAGAAGAAAAAGAAAACAGAATGCTCATCAAATATGAGATTTCTCAACATGGGTACTCCTCCAATTAGCAATGCCAACAACTGCACACATTTCCCCAATTTCACACCCAAGATACAGAATAATAGTTCCTATCAGTTCAGACTGATATTTCCAATTTCCTGTCTGATGCTCAATCTGCACTTAGATGTGTGGAGATTATGAAATACAAATCATGAGGACAACTGCAGGTGTGTGGAATTTTTGTCACTCTGCAAATAATGGCGAAACGAGAATACTTTGGTGATTGCACAAATTGAGGCAACATACCATGGCAACAACTGGAGGCTGGAAAATATTTTGCAGGTTTGAATGACGCAACCATTTTAGCCATCCACCTGAGACCTAAACAATCAAAAAAATGGAATTGTAAGAACACCAATCTCATAGTCTTACAAAGTCAAGCATAATTTACAATTAGAAACAATCTAAAAGCACAGTGCAAGAACTAAGAACATCAATCCCATAATCTTATCAGCATAATTTACAAGTGGGTTTGTGCATTATATGGGATTAATTTACAAGAAACTCTACAGTTCATACAAGATCCAATACAAGTCCATAAAAGGGTTTTAAATGAACATGGTTGCTACATTATGGTCCTGTAATTTGCTGCAAAGTGTCTGACCTTGGGTAAGGCATCTGAAGACAGAGGGAGCAAAAGGGGGACTAGAATGGAGACTTGTTTTTGGAAGTCAGCATCTGGAACTTGGAAAGCAGCAGATTCTGAAAATCCATTAGCATTATTCTCGGAGTTGTCAATCAAATTTCTCTCCACTTTGAGATCAATCTCAGGGCATGATTCCTCATCTGCTGCTGCAATGCTGTCATCTTTGGGTGGTGCTAACATGTGATAAGCAAACGTGTACACTATGACTGCTCCCACCTGCAATATAGATATGATGACGGTTTTGATGTAGCCTTTTCCTCCTCTCTTTAGTCCACCTTACAAGGCACAATGGATAGGTCTTCTTGGATCTACTTGACCAAACCATTGTTCAAAATCCATATGCCCATTGTGCAAATCATGAAAACCATTATGTTATGGAATGTGCTGGGTACAAGCCATTGTGCCTGTTTTGCTGTCCATTCAGACATTTTTGCGAGCACCCTACCTGGCTAACCCCACAGGCACCTTTACAGGACACAATGGCCTGCACCTGACACATTCTCCATAAACAAACATCATATGAGGACTCAAAAGCTCAGAAAAGACCACAAAGAGAGGCAAAACCTGGAACAGAGAAACTCCAAGTTCATTGTACAGACCGAACCCCAAACACACACCAATGTACATTATAAGTACCCAATGCCTGTCCTGTCTGCAGCAGGTGTCCAGAACTCAACTCTGTACAGAAACAAAATTATACATAAATGCATACATACATACCCATTGGCCAAAAGAGATGTAGGCGACACCCTGGGAATTGCAAGCTTCAGGATCCATCCCAAATGGGTTGTCTTCATTATCTCGACAGATTGCTCCTATGATCACTAGAGGAATGTTGCCAATATTCCCTGGTGTTGATTGACAACCCCACCAGCAACAAGAGCTTTCTGAGCACCACAATGTTCAAACCTGCTGCAGCAGCTGGTATACAAAATATATAGTTCTTGACAACCAGCTTGAGGCTGGTCTGGTCCTCGGCATAAGAAGCTGAGCCACTGAGCAATTTAGTACTGTGATTGTAATACTCTTATTGCGAATTGAAAGTAGCAACAAGAATTATGAATTCGCGTACTTTACATACCTATGCCAATCATGATGACAAAGAAGTTGAAAAACTGAGGAGGTGGTCTGACGATAAGTGCTATCACGTAGCCCAGCAAGCATCCCAGAAATGCTCCCAGTACCACATTCACCGGAATGAACCACCTAGCAGTCATCAATCGTGCATGTGCAGCAGGCATTATAATATACACGAGTATTCCAAATGCATCACGCATGCATGAGTAGCAGCAGCAGCTATGGAGATATCTTCAAAATTAACCAACTAATTCCTTCACAACTTCTTGAACAGATCCAGGATTACAACAACATTGTGACGCAAAATCAAGAGTTTTTTGTCGGGAACTCTCACCATTGGAGAATTTTCTGCAAGGTGATGGCCTTCCCTAGCTGAGTGAAAATCAGGCATGGCAAAAACACAGAAAACACCAGCTGCAATACATCGATACATGTCCCACACAAACGCGCGTCAGCTGTGATCATGAGGCTAGCTAGAGAAACCCGAACGACAGACAGTACTCAGGCCTTGGAACTGATCCCCAAGGATTTGCAGTAAAGAGGAATATTGATCGTGTGGAGCTGCAAGAGATCAGCTGAGCTGCTTGCATGAAATCATGATCACCTTGCTGAGCAAACGACGAGAGGGCGCAGGCAGTATGTTGATGTAAGGACTGGCCATCGCCAATCCAAAGCCGCTTAAAACCAACACTTTTGCTATGGGTAGCAATCCAAACTCCACCAGCGCTGTAGGTGACGATTCCAAGTGCAGCAACATTTTCCCCAACACCGGCCCGTGCAGCAGAATATCCATAATCTCGACCAAGTCGAAGAAATTCACTGCTGCCAGCTATGACGTCCAAGCTTCCAGCTCCAACGTCGAGCTGCAGTCGGACTGCGAATTACACACGAGCACGGGCCTTGAGTCACATTTTTCTGCTGCGAAGCTGAACCCATGAACACTCCTCCATAAATAACTTGCTGTCACTTCAGAAATCCTCCATAGATAATTTGCAGCTACTTGCAGCTAAGTCCGGAATCCTGCAAATCCCGGAATATTGTAATTGGGGAGCTAGCTGCTGACTTGTTGTTGATGGACAACAAGTTAGATAATTTTTGCAGCTGCTGGCACTATACAGATCTCACAAAAAACTGCATCGTGCTCTTGTTTCTTACAACAGTACTAGTGTCTACATCGTTGAGCAGCTTGTCTCTTACAACAACAGATATTCAAAAGTCGACGCAAGCTGCAACGAACGCCATTTGAATGGAGTTCTTGAGCGATTCTTGGCATGCGTACTGATGTTGTTGTTGTTGTTGTTGTTGAAGATTTGTGGATCCACAGTACTATAATTGCCTCCTCCTGCGCCGGCGGAAGCGGAATATGAGAGAGGGAGAGAGAGAGAGAGAGAGGAGGTCGCGAACAGCGAGTCGAGGGCGGTACAGGAACTCTGGAGATGGTGTTGCTGCAGCGAGCGGACATGTGGGAGCGGCGAAGCAGGGGCAAGTGGCACTCTTGCCGTCAATTCCCCGGGTCAACCAAGGGGGCCCGGAAAGAAGAGAAAACAGAATAGCATATTTCTTATAGCTTTTCTTTAACCAAATTTCACCAAAAATTTTCTTAATGTTTTAAATGCTTTTGGGTCATCATCAAGAAGGTTTTTTCTTTCTTTCTTTCTTTCTTTCTTTCTTTTGTGGGGGCCAGATTTCTCAAGTATAGCACACTGTCACCACAATGACATTGCAAAAGGATAGTACTAGGACAATTGAGTGAATGAGGAGGATGAGGAGGGACAAGTGGCACCATCACCACAATGACATTGCAAAGGCTACCACGATTGGGACAATGAGAAGGGACAAGTGACATTGCCACCACAATGACATTGCAAAAAGATAGCACTACATCAATTGGGACAATGAGGACGGACAAGTGACATTGTCATGACAATGACATTGCAAAAGGATAGCATTATAACGATTTGGACAATGAGGAGGGACAAGTTGGTGATTACCTTTTAGTCGGTGAAAGTTATTTTGACAAATTAGAAAGTATTTTCTAGATTGTGTAAGTTATGTTCCTGTGACATCATCATGACATTGATGAATAAGATTTTTTCAGCCCCACAAGGGATCAAAATATACAAAAGAAAAAAAAATGCAAAGGTGTTTTATATAGGCTCAATGACTAGGATCTCCAAAAGATCAAACAAATAAAATTTGTGACAATTTATGAGGGAACAATATAATGTTTTTCAAAAACTCTTGTTGTAATGGGCGACCTAACTAGCTACTATTTAGGTCTAGATATGAATGACAATTTTGGTTCAACAGGTATTAGCCCAGGCCAAAAACGGTGACAAACAGTTTTGGAAATAGAATTTTCATGCAGCCAATGGGAAGGCTCAGCTTGCACTCAAAGTGCTTTGATTTTTTTTTCTTTTAAGCTTTGGGTTGGGGGGGGGGGCGAGGATTTTTTTTCATTTTCCCTTGGTTCCCAACACATTCCCTTCAAGTTCCCAATGGGTTAGTTGGGGATGCCTCACAAGTTCAACTTGTTTCGCAAATGTTGTCCTCATTTCACCTATATAGGGGGGCCACAGGGCAGGATCTCTATATACTTCAAAATACAACCTTCTATTTTGGGGAGCCTCCATAGTTCCAGTTTTTTTCAGTGATGGGCCAATCTAATTAATAGGAGAGGTGAATAGCAAGGAGTAAGTGCCCAGCTGAGGCAGAGTGGAGGGTTTACTTATTTCCAAAACTCCCCCACTCCAAGGGTGTCATCGAGTACAAATTGATGTGATTTTTTTTCTTGTGATACTCCATGGGTATCCAATTGGTACCTACTGGCTCTCATGAAGAAAAAAACAATGTGGGGGGCATTTCAAAACATGGAATGCGGATGCCTATTAGGGTTTTGTATTTTGGAAATGACCCTCTAAGATTTTATTCTTTGTAAGTGTACCTCCAAATACACAAACAAAAATCTGGAACGTTTTTTATGGAAAGGGAGAGCCCTGCTGGAAAGGCCATCATCAATTAGGGAACTCCCCTTTCCTGTCTATCTATAAGGGAATAAATTATGATCAGCCTTTTCTTAATTTTTCAGTTTGGTGATGGAGCACTAGTGACGATGATCCCCAAAAAAATTTAGCATTCGGTGCCAAAAAGTTTTTGGAAAATTCTCAAAACAATAGAAAATCTAGCAGAAAAACCTGACTTAATATTATGAATCTGTTTAAATTTGGCAAACTCTCTTTGAGGGTGTGATCAAATTTGGCCAAAATTTCAAACTCTTTTTGGGTGCCAATTTGCACCAGTTTACTTTTAAATCTCTAGTTAAATTTAGTGTGACATATCTCAATGCATGAGATGATGGCTTTGTGCGTGTGCCAATGCATGCCTTTTTAGATAGGTAACATTTTTAGATTAGGGAAGACCTCAAGGGGGTGGATCACAGGTAGTTTGTAGCAACATCTTTGTGATCCTAAGGTTGGGTGGAGAACCTTAAAACAAAAATCAGTGTATTTATTATTTATATTCTCCCATTGATCCACTATCAATTTTCAACTTTCCTTTTTCCCCCTCTGATACCCATTTATGTATCCTCTAGATACCCATTGGGCATCATGAGAAAAAAATGAAAATATTTTTAAAAATTAGCCACACCACTCTTCATCACGTAACACCCTTTGAGCAGGCCATTCGCAAAATTTATCATGAACCAAACCTAAGTAGATCACAAGGTGCTTGAATGAGACAGTTCTTATGCCTACTCCTCAATAATAGTGGCCATTTTGAATTTGTTTTCTTACTTGTCTTGACTGAACTACCAGTTCAATGTGTAATAAGTTAAGCTATGAAGAGGGTAACTATTGTTGATTCTATTCATTAGTGAGAGGGGGTGTGTAACTCCATGTGTAACTCAACGTAAATACAAAATTAACTAGGTAATTATTTAAAGGGATAAGTGATAAAATTCCTTAAAGTAAATTTGGTCATTGACTTTCACATAGGAAAAAGTCATATGCACATGTGATTAATTATCTTGTGATTATTTTATGGGGGATCACATGGGTAATTATCTTTTAATGTGGAATCACATGGGTAGACATGTGATTAATTATCTTGTGATTATTTTATGAAGAATCACATGGGTAATTATCTTTTAATGTGGAATCACATGGGTAGACATGTGATTAATTATCTTGTGATTATTTTATGTGATAGGTAATTTCTTGAGTAGTTTCCTTTGGGTTAGTATTTAAGGAGGTGTTTGTGACCTTGAAACACACCTTTCATTTTGTACAAAGTTGTGATGTGAATAGAAAGTTTGGGAGAATGGAAGTTTGAGATTTGAGAAGCTTTTGGTTGTGAATAGTTTTGGTGTTGTTGCGGTGTAGTTCATTGTAGGAGAATGGTGAGGTTTGCATAGGCAATAGAAGGGTGGAAATACAATTTTACAACCAAGAACATAGATCCCATAGTTATGTAATAATCTTTCATAACTTCGGTCCCATACCCGTTCATGTCTTACAGGTGCACTCAAAAGCTTGTTTATTTGGCTTTGAAGGAGCCACTTTGTTTAGGCCATCATCAATATTTTGTAAACAATTGGGCAGGTCCCACAATAAAAGCACCTCTTTTCTGACCCAATCCCCCAAAGTAAAAGCATGATCATGCAGGACACCATTTTAGTTTATATATACTAGTTTGAACCCCGGGCCTAATGCATAGGTGTGTTATTTCAACAATGTTTGGTTCATGTTTTTGTTTTTTTTTTAACTTTTTATCTTTTTTATCTTTTTTTAATGTGTTTTTTTTTTAATTATTTTGTATAATAAAATAAAGTGTTTCTTTTTCACTTTTGTATTTTTGTTTATTTGGATGCAAGTTTCAAGTTTGGAGGAAGAAGACACATCTCATTCTTTTTCAAATAGGGTTTGTCTTCATTATTATAAGCTTTATTTTTTCTTATTTTCTACTCTTTATTTGGTTTCTTCTTTTTTGTAAATTTTTTTTGCTTTTAAAATTATTTTACTGTATTTCCCTTTCCTTGTTTCATTTGTTTCCATTCCTTTTTTTATATTTATGTGTTTTTACCTTTTTTTTGTTTATGTTTGTTTCATGTTTTAATTTTTTTTTTAATTTTGTCTATCTTAATTTTTTTTAATTTTTATGCATTTATTTATTTATTTTTTCAATTTTTTTTTCAAAGAAATTCTAGTTTTTCTAATATGTTTATAACAAAAATAATTTTAAAAAACTTTTGTATTTTTGTTTGATTAGATGCAGGTTTGAAATTTGGAAAAAGAAGACAAACCTCATTTTTTTTTCAAGTATGATTTTTTTCCTCTTTCTTTTGCTCTCTATTTTTTTTCTTATTTGTCGTCATCTATTTTTTATTTTTTTTAAAGATTACTTTACTGTATTTCCCTTTTTTGTTTCATCTTTAAATACATTTATTTTATATGTTTTCAATTTTTTTCAATTTTGAAGTATTTTAAGAAAAATCTAATTGTTAAAGTGTTTTCTGTTTTTAATTTTTTTTCTAGTTTTTTCCCTTTTTAAAATATATATTTGTTCTGTTTTTTTTTTTTTGTTACAACTTTGTTTCATTTTATTTATTTATTAATAACATGTTGTCTTCTTTTTTAAGTTGAAATTTCTTGTGTTGTTTTAAAAAGATTTCTTCTCTTGTTTTTCATGTCTTTTTTCAACAAATTTTTGTTTTTAAAAATCAGTTTTTAGCTTTTGGCAAATTGCAAAACTACAGGAGTTTTTAGCCTTCACATTGTAGAAGATTATTATATGATGCCATCCATGGATGGATGACGGGACGGATGGATGGAAAGTTTGAACCCTATGCCTAATGCATAGGTGTGTGTGTATTTGACGATACATATTACAAAATTACAACTACAATCTACATTTCCAAAACCTCTCTATATACCACATTTCGCATGTATTCATTGGGACCTTGGCCATTGAAAATATTGATGTTTGCACTGCTTGTGACCCCTGAGATAGCAACATACAGCTAACCATGGTAAAAGATCAGAGATGGCAAATATACCCCAATGTTGTTGAGTGTCTAACCTTGACTCTTGTTGATTATCATTGCAAATGCCACTCGAACAGGAAATTAACGACAATGCAAAACAAATGGCTAATCAGTCCCGGAGGGGGACATGATGCGGGGTATAAACACATAATTGCCAGCATTGTTCCTTGTGATGATCTCCGTTTCAATGACACGCTGACCCAATCTCTTGACAATTAACTTCGTACCATTACACAATCCTATTGATTGATTGAGATTATGTAACAAAAGGATTGGCACGCCCATTTTGAGTTCTAGTTTATGATTTGCAATATCGCTGAATTGCAAGGTGTTCAGAAATTCCACTAGATATAATGAATCCATTGAAAATCTTGCAGTAGCACTTGCACCTTCTTCTATCGGAGCCAAAGAATCTACACTCAAGTACATGTGCAATTCTTCATATAGTGATTCAAGAATTGCATCGTTGACTTCATCAACGTCAGTATTTTTAGGGGCTAGAATGCTACATTGCATAAAATACATGGCATCTCCAAAGTGACGTTGGTGATCCAGATAGATGGTTCGGATTAATCTTCTTAAGCTGCAATCTTCTGCTGGTAGCTTCATATGGGATGAAATCTTAATCCATTTTGGATCGACACCTTCTTCTTCTGCAATGGCAGGAAGATTACCGTCTCCAACATTCAACACTCATTTCTCAAACTCTCGTTGCTCTTCAGAATTCACTGCCATGACTCGCATGTTGATATGAAGACAAAGAATTGTAACATGCTACCAAAGATGCGATCAAGGCAACGAAGCACTAACAATGTCTTTTCGTCCTCCCTTGGGAACAACAGGCAGCATCTATTGAAAATCCCCATCAAGGACCACGGTTTTCCCACCAAAGATCTTCTCGGTTGCATGTGCATCATCCAATTGCATCAAATCATGCAAGGTCCGATCAACAGCTTCGAAAGCTCGACAATGCATCATCGGTGCTTCATCCCAAATGATCAAATCAGCTTTATGCACCAACTCGGTAACTTTCATCTGTCGTGTGATGTTGCAAGTCAACTCATCATGCAGATCAATTAGAATCTTGAATCTTGAATGGGCAGATCTACCGCCCAGAAGTAACAAAGATGCAATTCCCAACGAGGCAACTGCAAGCACGATTTTGCCTTGCCCTCATAGACGGGACATAAATGTTGTCCAAACAAAGGTTTTGTCGGTTCCACCACTACCATACACAAAGAACAGTTTGCCCTCTTTGTTTATCACGGCATTCAAAATAGTTTCGTATGCGTTGCACTGATCATCATTGAGCCTATCTTCTGCATTGTTTGCATCTATGGTCAATGAATGTTAATCATAAGCCAACTCTTCTTAGACCAATCGGTTTCTTCCATGAACTAGAGGGACATAATTAAACTTGGGAAGTGTTGGAAAATCTTCCATGTGGTGTTCGTTCAGGATGCACTATCCTTCAGCGCATCCTTAGAAAGGGTAATGCCTAGATCATCATGCTTGTGGCATGTCATTGCCTCAATGTCATTGCTCAAAAACTCTCAATGTGCATCCCATAGCTATATGGGATTTGTCACCTCACAAAACATCAGCATGGAGGCAAACATGTCACGCAACTGTTGTCTTGAGGCCCAAAGACCGGCTTCTTCCAAGGCTTGATGCTATTCATTGTCGTCTGCACGCAAACCCATTGCAATGCATGCATCTTTGAATGTGTTGTGTTTTGTGCCATCCACTGTTCGCAAATGCTCGTAGGATGTGGCACCTTTGACGTAATTCAACAACATCCGCAAATAATAATGTTCACCCGATGTCGAATATGCATAATACATGCGACTAATGGCAAAGCCTCTCTTGCACATTGTCCATCACTTCAACTTCCGATTCCACACCCATTGTTGAAGGAATTGATCAAACGTAATGCTTCATGTAACTTCCGATTCTTGGTTTATTTTGAACCATTTCGTCAACATCGTTTTGGAAATGGCTAACCATGCTGCCACTTCCTACACATCATCGTTATCGTCGAACAACACCATTTGTTGATTGGGCAAATGGTATTGCAGACGCTCAATGGCAAGAAACCACTCATGCATATCAAACTTGAAGATGCGCCATGCTGCTAACAATGCAGATACATAGCGATAGTCGAGATATTTTTTAATTTCATTGGCTTCAACCACATTCCTTTTGGTGGCATTGTCGTTCTGGCGTGAGATCTCAACAGTCGCATGATCATGTCCTTTATAAACATACTTGAACAAATATTTGATTGCATGAATGTTATTGTAGACCTCAACGTTGATGTGTGCATCGTATTTGGTCGACAAATAGACATTATGCAATACCACTAAATGATCATTTAATTCAACGCCATGAACCAAAATTGTGCGCCCCATATCTTTATGTTGATAAATAGGATATCCGTTTACATTCGTCACCGTCTCGGATTAGAACTTACATGGATATTATTTTTTGCATTTGCCATCTTCCATGCATGGGGCATTTGGAAACACAACTCCACATGGACCATGCATCATGCATCTAGCAACCGTCTCATGGGCCAACTTGTTTATCTCTGGATTTGGAAGTTAAGCACTAATCATGTGATCCACATCCTCGACTATGTGTGGCTTGTAGTCTTCAACAAAGAAGATGAAAATGTGTGCATGTGGTAGCCCACGCTTTTGACATTCAATGACATAGATTCCCACAATTGTGCATCCCAAAATATGCTTCTTGTGAATGTCATTGATCAATTCCTTCAGCTTGATTTTAAACACTCAGGTTAGCAAATTTGATCGATCCTGAGGTTGTTGTCCGAGCAAAAATGCTCTCTTGATCTCAAGCCATTAGGGATTGCAAGTGAATGTAACAAACACATTCGGGCAACGAGCCCATCTGTAGATTGCTATGGCATCTTGATAATTCTAAACCATGTGACATGGAGTCTTATGAAAAAAAATGGCAGAATGATCCTCTATCCGATGGTAGGAGTGCTATTATCACCTGCACCGATGGCGTCCTGAAGGCCTCGATAGAGAACAGCACGAAGCTTTTTCTGATTCAGGCACAGATACCTCAAGTGGTTTGTTCGACAGCCACATAAGCATCCACAATGTATTGCTGCTTCAATCAGCCACCTTGAAGCAATGCAATGCCATCAATGTCTCAATGTTAAAGTTGATAACCATAAAATTCAACCATTGTCACATTGTGATACTTTCTTTAATGCTCATATTCTTCCGCATGGTCTTCATTTAAATCTGCATCAGCATCCTGCACAACAATACCATTGAATGGAATATTTGGATGCCATCCATCCTCACCATAAAGAAATAGCAATGGATAATGTAAAGCCATGTATCCCACATGTAGCTCAAAAATGCATTGAAACGGGCTAGCTTGCTGAGCAACGACGACATCACACTTATCTACAACCTCAAAACCATCTCCTCCCATCAATGTAGTGACTTCATTAGCCGTCGGCACATTATATCAATGGGCATCCTTTATTCGAGAGGCAATGAAACGTAATTTCAGATCCGTGGGAGCACTTCTATTGCCATCATATCCCTTGTCATTTTGAACACTTCAACATAAGGATTGATATTGTACATCATGGTCAATAATCGATCCAACATCATTAGATCAAGGGATGGCATAACGGCATGGTGGTTTTGATGTTCGCTCTCCGTATCATGAATGTACAACTATGCAAAGTGTGGATGTTGTCCTTCGGCAAGACACAGGGATCCAATTATGTGATAAAGTTCACCCTAAATGTGAAAGGAGTAGAGTCCAGTGCCTCTTGTTATTAACTCATCAACTTTGGCATCGAACGAAGTGAATGCCAACATCGAATTATACATGCGAATTTAATCTCAAAATTTGACGGAACTTCTTTCTTTGTTGGTTAAAAGAACTTCCAACTCTTGCGGTGTTGTAGGAAGATTCGGGAACATAACTTTGCCATTCTTGCAACATAGAAAAAACTGTGGGTTGCTGTTGTTCGACTTTGCCAATCGTTCCTTAATCCACATTTTCGCGTTGCAGAATCCACAGACTGTGTCCATTTCTCCACAATCCCATCATGTCGAGGCAAACATGTCTTCGGCTCTAAACAATTATAATGTGTCATTGCCAAGAAAAGGCTTTGCACGTGTTGTTGCTTGTTGTACGATTCGTTGTTTTCAATGACGACAATTATTTCGCTCTTGTGGCATTTTAGATGGCCCAATCGACTCTATACATTGCATGGCACGCTATTTTCTCTGCAAGCAATTACGACATGCAGATTATTACATGTCTTGATTAAATTCTGTTGGAACATTAATATGTGGAACATGATTTTCCAAAAAGCAAGAGATTTCAACACACACACACACCACTTAGGCAACACAGAACAAATGATCATGTTCCATCATCCCGCTATTACCTTTCCACATTCCAGCACCACCATGTAGCTTAGATTAGACATTAACCATAGATGTAGTCCATCTACAGTTGGTAGGAGACCTAGCTTTGTTTTTTTTATCATGTCTAACTCAAAACATCTTTGTTTCTTACCTTCATATGATGGAGACACCACAAAGCTTCTTGCAAAAGTCCACCCAACATAAACAAAGTTTGGATCCATAATCAAATCAGAAGAGTTAGGTAATCTTCAAAGCTTATAGACTGTATTTATGAGGGTATTCACCCATAAACCTTAAACCTTAAAAAGATCATAGAGAGATGGAAAGATGTCTTTGCCATTGCTATCATCACAACTATCCCAATAGTAAAGACTGTACCTATGGGTGTAATGACTTGCTTTTCAGTGAAGGGAAAATGACCAAGGCCATGTTCCCCCACCTACAAGTATATATCATTGCAATGTCATCATCATAACTCTTTCAACTTTCAATGGATTCAAGTTAATCCATCAACATTGCCAATCCTTAGTAAGTCAAAAAAAAATTATCATTAAACCCTAAACCCTAAACCCTAAACCCTGATAACACACATGAAGCAATGCCAACATAAGATGCATCTAAACACAACATGAAAATTAATATGAATTACATACCAAGCGTATGAAACGGTCGGAGTAGAATACAAAATCATGTGTTGTAGTTTCCTGATCTCAAATGAGAGTATGCATTCCTCGGATCTGCAAATGCATTCAAAAACAAGCTCAAAAGGACTTCCCAATCACAATAGTTGAACTAGCACTTTACAATCTGTGATTGTAGTGCAAATGAGACAACAAAGTATTTAGCTTGCAATGGCCATTTTTTCGCAAAGGCTACCCAAAAAAGCTTTGTTAGTTTGTAGTTTGGGTTCACATGTTGTTTGTTTTTGCACATTGTTGTTGCACTTAGTGTAAACAAAGTATGAATAAACCTAGAAGGTGGATTAGATCACATAAACATTTGGATAGATTTTGCGGAGATCATGTTGGCCAAACTTTGTGCGGATGTGCTAAACTATGAAATCAATTGCCACATGATTGTCTCCTCCGTGCCATGGATGGATGGACGGGTCATGTTGGAACTTGGCACTACACAATTAACCTCTGTAATGATGGTATCATTAGTGCCTTTACTTCTTCTACATGCATAAACATCAGCCATGCATGCAAGAATGATGCCCACCCATGGATGTTTATCTCCTGATCAATAAGAGTCTCACAAATCTAGAGGAATTGGATTAACCCACAAACTCAAAATGCAAATTCTGCAATTATCCATACAATTTTCAGCTTCCCAAAAGTCTTCAAACTAAAAGTTCATAAAATGAGAATTGAATAACAACTCAATAAGCATTTGCACGAAGTAGATAATATGGAAACATAGAAAGAAAGAGAGCAACAAGGGGGGGAAGAAGAAATGGGTGTTGTGAGAATTTGGCCAAAGTTGAATCCTTGGAGAATTGGGTGAAATTGAGGAAGCAGCAAAAGTGGGAGAACTGGGAGGGAGCTTGCATGCCTGCCTTTGATGATGGGGTCCATGAAGCTGGGATCAAAACCTAAAGCTTTTCAAAGAAGAAGGCAAGCTTGGTTTTGCACATCAGGGCTTTCCTAAACCGATTATCTCTACCTCATTTTGGGTGGCATGCTCTCCAATGCAAGCGTGAGTGGCGAGATTTTCCACCATGGTCCTCAGATCAGTAGCGTACTACAAATGGAAGTGGTCATAGGCACGGGATAGATCGTCACTTGTTCCACTAGCAAGCAACCTGAGCTTTTTTTTGCAGTTCTCAATGGCTTGGGACAATTCGGCATCATCACCAAAGCCCACATTCTCCTTGTGCCTACACCTCAGAAAGTATGGTATTGTACACTATCAAGTTGTTGTTTGCTACTGTTTTTCATGATCAAAATAGTCTAAGCTCTGTTACTCTTGTGTCTAAAGAAATCTTCTTCAATGCATTAGTAGGAGTAGTAGTTCCTTTGCATCAATGCTAAGATCCTGGTCCATTGTGTTTGTATATGGATTTTTGTTGCTGTTGCAAGTGAGATGGATTTGAACTATGTACTCAGACTTTGAAGTTTTCAAAAGAGACTAGGAGATGTTGATCTTTGAAATGGAGGATCAACTTCACAATTTCAACTACATCAAAGGCTTTGTGATGTTGAACAACCAAGACCCGATCAATGGTTGGAAATTCGTCCTTTTCTCGACTGATGAAGATCAAATTGTAAGCGTCATGAGCAACAGCACGTTACTTGCAGATCCCGATGCTATAGCAACAGCAACATCTTCCCACGTGTTGTATTACTTGGAACCCAAAAAAGCTTTGTTAGTTTGTAGTTTGGGTTCACATGTTGTTTGTATTTGCACATTGTTGCTGCACTTAGTGTAAACACAGTATGAACAAACCTGGAAGGTGGATTGGATCACATAAGCATTTGGATAGATTTTGCGAAAATCATGTTAGCCAAACTTTGTGCGGATGTGCTGCACTATGAGATCAATTGCCACATGATTGTCTCCTCCGTGCCATGGATGGATGACGGGACGAATGGATGGATGGAAAGTTTCATTTCGTCCCGATGTCCTTTATTATATGTAATGACAATTCAACTTGAGTCCAACCATATGGAATGAGATCAGACAAAAAAACCCTAAACCATGACCAAAAAAAAGTTGTGCCTCCAAATGTAGGTTAACTCCAAATTTGCAAACTAACTTCTTAACCGGCCAACTGGGGCTCATGCAAACCTATGTACAAAGAAGAACACCACTCCCACTAAAACAATCCCTCCTTATCCCCCTCCCCACCTCACTCACCCCCCTTCAGGTGAACCCGCACTTACACTAATATTGTTCCCCCAAGACCCACCATTGCACTTCAATGCAAATGAACATAAAATAAACTAATGGCTAGGATTCTATACTATCTAAAGTCCATAGTCTAATCTAGGACCTAGAGTAGGATTCACAATTAATCTAAAGCCTAGTGTAGGGTTTAGATTCAAGGTTATGATTAAAATTTTTGACTACCTAAGCTAGAGTCCACAATCTAGATTAGAGGCTTTAGTCTAGGATTCTAAAATACCTAGGGTATATTGTCATAGGGTTAACGGCATCAAAACCTTACTTTTTCATTTTCATGTTTAGAAGTTTAGAAGCTCACATTTTCACCGTTGCTACTTGCCATTGCAGAGCTCCACTTGCTCCATGCATAGAGCTTTGTGTTTGACCTAATGCTTCATCAATTCTTTGCTTGACACCACACCACATGCTAATGCTCACCTTTGCCTATTAACATTATTGCAAGTGCCACCATCACCTATTTGACGTCATTGCAAGTCTCAACATTACCATTGCCAATTGACATTCCTACAAGTCCAATTGTTGCTTATTTTTCCTATCAACATTATTACTATAACCAAAGAAAAAGACCATAGAACATAGCCAAAGATGAACTTGATTGAAAGTTTATTTGTTACATGAGGATTTCCAATTCTACGAATCATGAGTCCTAAGGCATGGAAACTTTACAATACAAACATGGATCCTATGTTTATACTGAGGTTCAACAAAAAAGAATTGGGACACAACATTGTTGTAGGAATATTCATTACACTATTAAATTCATGCAAATGTATATATATCCAATGATTATTCTATACATTCTGAGATTTTTTTCTTCACAATTGTTGGAGGTTCAACCATAGATCAATTCATTCATAGTTCTTTTAGTCCCACCCCTACAATGCAATGCATCAATTCACGCTTCTTTTTGTATCATTACTACAATAATCCCCCTTCTTGTCCAGCTATTGCTTCACAGATATGATGGTTTTAGGACAAATGAAAAGTATTTCATTTATGCAAAAATCATCATAAACATAAGCAAGTTTTTTTGGTGTATATTCCACAGTGTAAAATTAGCTTCAAAAATTGATAGAATTTTAAATTGTACAAATTTCTTGTTTCAACTTGAAAATACCTCCGATGGGTTTTTCATACTAACCATTCCAAAGAATTGATCACCCAAGCTTGGTTCATCAATAGCATCCTCCCTACCCAATGCATGACTATAGAGTTGACTATATGCCAAACATACAACAATTTAGACCTCCTTAGGTTGTCATCATTTTTTAACACCAACCCCTAGTACAACCATAGAAATACATAATACATTGCCCTAAATAGATACCAACACAATGGAAGAAAAACATAACAATTATGAACATAAACAACACAATCCAATTACCAATCTTATAAACTTAGGGTTGATCATTTAGTTCTAAACCCTCGCACTTTCTCAACATCCCACCTTTATTAGTTGTTGCAAATTTTCCCAATTCCACTTGTGGAAGTTTCATAAATGTTGTTTCATCCTTAACCATTCACCTTTCAAATAAGATAAGTCTTACATTACACACAAACAACAAACTTCTCTCCTTCACATGTTATCTTCAAACTCTTATGACGATGTTTAATTTAAAGAAACAAATAATAACAACCAACTTTTTGTGGTCACTATACACAAATCAAAAAATGACACAAAGTTTTAAAACCTAAAATATTTTGTGTTCACATTAAAACATATCCACTACTACCTCCTTTAGGTTTACACTACTACAAGTGTTGTTGTCTAATGTTGACACTCACCATCGCATGCCAATGCTTGCAAGTGCAGACACCTCGTGCAAGTCACCACCTCCTATGTAACATGCCATCTCCACACAAGCCCCACCCCTTAAGACTACTTTAAGATCTTGGGAACATAACGGGAACACATTATGAAGAAGGAAAAAACAAAAAAATACCTCTTCCCCATCCTCAGGAAGAAGAAAAACTGGACATTCATGAGTGCATGCTAGAGCCTTCCCATTGGGGTCATGAAATTTCTATTTCCAAAACTGTTCATCACCATTTTTGATCTGGGCTAATACCCCTACCAAAGAGATGGGGTACCTATCCATCTTCACTTCTGTTTCACACACACAACAAAAGCTCAGGCCACATACAATACAACCTGCTTCTGCGTTTGAGCATTTACACTGGCTATACACTTGGAGGAGTCAGGGCTGAAAGCACTTGGGGCTGAAAACTTTGAGCATTTTTGGCTTGTTGTTTGGCCCCAAGTTACTAATAAGTGCAAGAAATTTGATGTCAAGATATTAACAAATGCTGCAACATTGGCCCCAACTTCCAAGGGTTGCAAATTGGCCTCCCAAAATTAGATGGTATCCTTTTTCCAAGCCTTGGGACCTATACAAGGCCATTGAGTTCAACATTTATTAGTAACTTTGGGCAAATTGAAAAGATTTTTGTGAGTTTACATCGACTCCTAGTGTTAAGCCCTTGGGGGCTGATTTCAACTTTTGCACCAATAGGAATGCTGGATTTGGGTTGAACATTGAACCTAACTCCTAGTGTAAATCGGGCCTAACTTCAATGGGAGAGTGATCTTGACCTGTAAGTCATGGGATGTGTTGGAGTTACCAAATCATTTTTGCGAAAACATCAAACATCATGATATTGGGTCACTTTGATTTGCCACTTAATTTGCTCCATGACATTCCCATGCTTCAAACAAATAATGCAATTGACAAGAAAATTTCAACTCTTTACTGGTTTGGATCCACACAAAATCAAGTTTTTTTAATTAGGATTTTACAACTTCACTTTCCAAGTGAAAATCATGTTGACAAGTGAATCGTATGTAGATAATATAGACATTGTTCCTTTCTTTATTTTATTTTATTTTATTTTATTTTATGTTATGGGCAATTTTTAGTTTTTTTTTTGGTTATTTATGTGTGTTGGGAAATAATATTTCAGGATTGTCTCTTTTGTAGTGATTTTTTTTTCATCCCCTTTGATTGCTTTTCTATATTCATGCATGACGTGCATTGACAAAATGTGGAAAAGCTGCCTTGATGAGGGCATTAATGAGGAATGTCTCATTATATCATTCAACTTGCATGTTGAATTCTTCCATCTCAACAAGCATGAGGAATCTAGCATTACCTTTCAACTTGCATGTTGGAAAGACCATCTTGACAAGCATGAGGAACTCCGAAAGCATGGACAGAAAAAATCTAGTGTATCTGGAGGCCATTTTGATATGCAGCAAAATTTCTCCTCCACAAAAGGGTGGGCATATTTTTTGGTCTTTTATGATTTTGTAAAAGGGAACTTGTGACAAAATATTTTATCTTCAAAAAATGGCAAAAATTCTCCACTAAAGAAGTCACTAGATGTTCATGTTTTGCAAAGGAGTGGGATAGTGATGAGATCACAAAAGAATCAAATGGTCTGAAGATCATATCACTTTAGGTATGACTTCTTTTTTAAAGGGATTTCGGAAGGGGGGGGAGGATGTGTTAGGGTTGTAAATCCAAGTGGATGGGTAGTCCTTGCCTTGTGGCCCAACCAAATGACAAAATAAAAAGTGACTAGAAAGATGGTTTTCCTTGCCACTTGGTTATTATAAATGGTAATATCCTTCTTTTAAACCGTGGTGGGTTTCATGTCTTATGTAGAGTGTTAGTAACTTGGGCGGACGTCCATCCATCCATCCTAAGAGTATTTGGTAACCTTGGTTTAGAAATTCATTTCTTTGAAATCTTGAGAAACTTTTTAATGTAAATGGCAAGGCCATACATGGTGCAACACACCCATTGTTAAAACTAGCACAGCAATCAGACTATAAAAACTAATTTTTTAAAAACTAGATTCAGAATAGAAATTATATATATGAAAAACAACTTTTGAACACATGTTCAAGATTTTTTAGGTCAGCAAGTTGGACTTGTTAAAGAGTTAGCAAGTAAGTTGAACTTTGTAACAAATTGATTAATTCTAATTAGTTGGAGAACGCCATACATATACAAACACAAGTTTTAATTTATTGGAAAAGTTTGTAACTTGGTATACAATCTTTATCATTGGGGATTCTAAATGTTCACAAAACTTTACACATTTGTCAAACTTGAATTAGAGGTTATTCAGTTTGAAAAAAATCCAAGATCAAAATCACAAGGTTTAGAAATTTGAAGAATCAAGCTCAAGCCCACATTTGAAGAACCTTCCCAAACCAAAGTTAAAATGTCAAAACTAACGTTAGTTGGTTTTGGGTTTCCTGCTAGATTTAGGGTAAGATTTGGGTTTAAGAATTGGACCTAGTGGGGTCTATCTGGACCTAGAATTGGCCAAGGATTGGACCTAGCAGGTCTAGATGGACCTAGAATTGGTCCGAAATCAAATAAAAGATTTTTTGCAAAGTTCAAGTCTTAAGGTTAAGTAAGTGCAAGGGTCATAGGCTTAGATAGAGTTTACGGTTTGCAGGTTCTACGGTCTCATGTCTAAATTCTAGGGTTATAAGATCCTAGACTTCAGCCTTCAGTTTTAAAATATAAAGGCATCCCCAATTGTAGTGATAAACACAAATATTTTGCAATGTTCCTTAGGTTGTTCATTATGTCCGATAGAGGCCCAAATAGGGCTTGTGTGGGTGGAGGCCGTTGTTGATAACTATTCCCTATGTTGCTATTGGGAACATGTTGAGGAACACTTTGAGGAACCCATTGGAAACTTAAGGGATTTTATTGGAACTTGATGAGAACACAGAAATCCAAATTTTTTTTTTTTTTTTGAAATCAACTTTAAAATCACCCCTTAAGAACCTGAAACTATTATTCAACAAGAAAATTTGACTTGACCTCAAAATTGACCAGTTTTAGTTTCTAAAAGTATTCTCTAGACCCAAAACCAAAGGATCTTCAATTTTATTTTATCTAAAAAAAACTCTAGACCAAACTTGATGGGTTCTTGCAAAAATCAAGAACCAACCTACACTACTCAAAACCAAGACGAAAAGTTTTCTATTAAAAAAATACCAGCCAACATTTGCGCTAAACTTCTCAAGGCCATGCTAATAACATATATTCATCAAAGTCATGCAACATGTATTGGTAAAACATTAGTCAAGACTAATGTTGTGTGAGCACCCCTTTCGAGGGGTAAGAATTACTAGTTTTGAATCTAGTTGATATGCAAGGGACTTGAACCGAGAGTGATTTTCAGAATCAGAATTTCAGAATCAGAAAACCTGAAAACTCCAATTTATTTGTTAAAACCAAAATCAGAGCTTCTTCACAAAGGTAAAGAATTGGGTGAAAGCAAACTATGTTGTACAGAAAATGTTGTCACAAGGCAGTTATTGATTTGAGCAATGTATTCTGGTGAAGTTCTTACTTTGTTCCCATCAAAATTCTCAATGTGTTCTCAACCTGTTCCCAACAGCTCCTCACTTTATCTCATATCCTTGGCATTATAGTTTTACTCTTGTAACTTATATAAGCAGAGCCCAAAAGACGAGATTATAACACATCTATTTTAGGCACTACTCAAAGCTTAATTTTTCTTTTTTTGGGAAGGCTAATCAAAGATGCCCCCATCACAAAAGAAAAATAATTAAAAAATAAGTGCACAAGTTAAACTCTACTTTCAAGAAAGAAAATCCTCACTCAATTCTAGCTAGATCTGTTGCTGGGGTATTGTCTACTTTCAAGAAGAATCCTCACTCCTAGCTAGATCTGTTGCTGAGGTTTAGTCTTCTTGCTGGGGTATAGTCTACTTTCAGGAAGAATCCTCACTTCTAGCTTCCTGGGGTATAGTCTACTTTCAGGAAGAATCCTTACTCCTACCTACATCTGTTGCTGAGATATAGTCTTCTTGCCGGGGTACAGTCTACTTTCAAGAAGAATCCTCACTCCTAGCTAGAACTGTTGCTGAGATATAGTCTTCTTGCTGGGGTATAGTCTACTTTCAAGAAGAATCCTCACTCCTACCTCCATCTGTTGCTGAGATATAGTCTTCTTGCTGGGGTATAGTCTACTTTCAGGAAGCATCCTTACTCCTACCTACATCTGTTGCTGAGATATAGTCTTCTTGCTGGGGTATAGTCTACTTTCAAGAAGAATCCTCACTTCTAGCTAGATCTGTTGCTGAGATATAGTTTTCTTGCTGGGGTATAGTCTACTTTCAAGAAGAATCCTCACTTCTAGCTAGATCTGTTGCTGCGATATAGTCTTCTTCCTGGGGTATAGTCTACTTTCAAGAAAAATCCTCACTTCTAGCTAGATCTGTTGCTGGGGCATAGTCTACTTTCAAGAAAAATCCTCACTCGCATACTATTCTCTAGAGTGAATTCAATGAAATCTATAAGAATCCATCTCTTATTGTGTCAAACTCCAGAGCACTCAATGGCAAGCCTGGACTTCAATTGGGAGGTGGGTATAATGGCTTTATAGCTTGCTTTGCACAAGTTGCCTAGAGAGATGCTAGCCAGCAGGCTAAGATGGAGGATAGTTTCAGATCTCAGTGGGGACCATTTAGACATTTTGTTGGTAGTGAGGAAAGCACCATCTAGGCTAGTGGTGCTTTGTGCTTTCTTCCTCCATTGTACTTCCTGGATGGATTTTGTTCTGCTATATAAAAAGGGGCTTGTTCCACTCCCCTGTCTTGTGGGATTTCTCCTGAGGAAGTCAAAGTCCTATAGCTCGTCATGCATGATTCTATGGACAAGTTGGCTACAATTTTTCATTTGTACAATCACAAAATCCTGGTTTAATAGGAAATGCCTCACATCTTAAATATTTGCAGGATGCATGCTTGAATGCTTGTCATCTGAGATTCCACATGTGAAACTTTTTCACCATCTGGTTCTCCTTTGACAAACCTCTTGACCCTAAACCCTAAACTTTGAGGTGCTTTTGTTTCTGTCATATAGGTATCCAAAAATCATAGTGTTTCCTTTTTCACCTAGTCTAGTTCCAACACACCATGAATGATGGATGGGAGGTAGTTAGGAAACAATTTTCCATTAGGTTCTAGCTCCTCAGCTAATCACACTAGTTAGTTCAATTTTCGTTTTAACTACCTATCTAATAACAACTCTTTAGTCCTAAACAGTCTTGTGTGGTTCTAGTTTTGTTGTAAATAATCTTTGGTTCTAGGGTTTTTTTTATAGTCATAGTCAAAGAACCGCGGTTTTGGTTTTCAAAAAATTTCAAAATTAACGAACCTTTTGGTTTTGGGTTTTTGAAAACTTTCATAATCAAAGAACCATTAGTTCCAGGTCTGTCTATATTTCCAAAGTATCATTCATGAAAGAGCTAGCAAGGAACCAACATCTTAGGGTAGGTTCTTTGACAGGTTCTTTGACATTTTAGAACCACGGGTAACAAAACCAGTTCTACAATTTTTGAGAACTACTGGTCAACAACCTAAAATTGGTTCTTTCATTTTGGAGAACCACTTGTGAAGGGTGTGCATATATACATATGCTTAAGTGTCAGTTCCAAGTTCCCAAAAGAGGGAACCTCCAAGCACTGGTCCTAAGCAATGCTTGGCCAGTTCTTATATTTTTGACCACCAAGCCAAGTAAGGTCTTTGTAAAAAAGAATTTTATGGCATTAGGTTACCAAATATCCAGATTTTGAAAAATTAATGCACCCACTTGGTATCAATTTTCATTTCTAAATGTATCCCTTGTCACCAATTTTGACAATAATTGCCTCATATCCATAAGTGTCGAGTTTCAAAATGTCTAGCTTGAAAATCACCTAATAATCAACCATTATTCAAAAGGGTCAACTTCTTTAAATATTCAACCTAAAATCCACCTAGTGTTGTGGAGCTTATTTTGATTGAGAGAGGAAAAAAAGGGCCTTAACGGTTCTATATTGACAATGTGGAAGGCCATTAGCTCTTCACAAGTATCTAGCTTCTAAAATTTTCCTCATATGAATATCACATGAGCATTTGTGGAACTACTTGGGGTTGTCTCATGAATCTTGCACAAGTCAAACAACTTTATTGGAGTGAAATAGATCATAATTATATGGAGTTATTTTCTTAGTGTGCGTAAGGTGGCACGACTTGTGAAAATGTCATTTTGTGTAAAAACTCAAGTGTGCAAGGCAAAAAGTGATTTACAATTCAAAAATAATCTACCTAAATGAAACACATGTAGATGGGTAGATATAGTTATTCTAGTAGTTTAAAACATGGTCTATTTGACTTGAAAATTTTGTAAAAAAATCATCCCAATATTTTGGACCAATTGATTTTGACATTACTAGGGTTATTTTTTCCATTAATAAAGTAATGGACTATTTTGACTAGCAAATAAAAGACCATATTTTATTGGTCAATTTCTACTCAAATTTAAGCAACTTGATTTTTAGATTTATCAAAACTTATATTTTTGTGTGGTATGTAAGTAAGTAGATAGTACATGAGTTTAGGTAAGTTGTAAAAAGGTAGTTAGGTAGGTGGTAGCCTGACCAAGACTAACCTAATTTAACCTAGCTTGCTTACCCTAAGCCTTTCGGCATGTACATATGTTACAATTATTAAGAACTGATTTCTTAACCTTCCAAATGATAAACCAAGTGCTCAACCAATGGATCACACATTTAAAAGTAATTTTTTCTGTCATTTTTTAATTTCACATGTTTAAACTTCATATTAAATGTCGTACATTATTTATGCAGGTAAGTAGGAAGATTAGGCAACATCAAATTATATCAAATTGGTACTAGACCAAATAGGTTTTGATGGGTCTTTATAAGGTTAATACTAGGGGAGGTAGGTTTGTACTTGGTTTTCATAAAAAACATCACCCAATAGGTTGATTTATAATGCTCTTCTTTGGACCCAACTAGACACCCAAATTGTTTTTCAATATTGATCAACATTGGTCTTAAACAATGTTATGTGTGTATATGGTTTTTGATATATTAGTCAAGTAAATGTAACTAATATATCAAAATTATATACATTTCACATGTAAGTGTATTAAATGTAAAATTGTGTAAAGTATTTTCATACCATGTAAAACAAAGTATGTGTAAAACAAAACAAGCACACACACACACACACACACATATACATGCATACATACACATCTACAATTTTTATACACATGTATCACCCTAAACCCAAAATAATACATTCACAAATTAAGGAGCCATAAGAAATGGAACTAATGCTTAGTTTAAATGATTAAAGTCATGTTCAATTTCCAAAATTTCATGAATGTTTAAAAAATTTATACTGCATTATATATTATAGCATGTGGATAGATTTCAAAATAATCCAATAAATAAGAAATACCCAAAATCTCTTTTTAGGCATTATAGTCAGTGTTTAAATTACTATTTCAACATTGTTTCAACACTATTACAACATTTTTTGGTCATTTTCAAGCTTCCACATCAACCTATTAATAAAACCTCATGACTTTCAAGGTGCACCCTTGGTTCAATCATGTATGAATGTATTCAACCGAAGAAGTTACTTTCATTATTTCCAAATAACATGCAAGAAAATAGGGTGCAACTAATTTTTTAATAATTTACTTAAATGTAAATTGGGTGCCCAAAATTGATTATTAGAATATAAATAAAATATATCTTTAATATAATGGGATATTATTTTATTATTTTATTACTAAATTCATAGCATACTAAAAAATACCCATGTATTTCACTAGATCCATAACATATGTAGAAAGAGACTTTATTAAGAACCTAAAACTTGGATTTTTAATGCAAAGTCAATAAAGTTTCTACCAATCAAAATGTTCAAATGACAAAGGTCTTATTGTTTATACAAAATTTTGTGGATGAAGATGGAAAGAAATTCAAAAAACTTCATTCAATAATTTAAGTTGTTTAATTATGTGCCAACAGGCGTAAAGGTTGCAAGTTTGAGTTCCCTTGTCTACTTGCAATTGGCTTACATATAAAACCAAAACATGAATCATGAAATTTTTCTTTCATTTCCATAGTTATAAGAAGATGTGAAATTTGTGTGACATTCATTCATTCATAGATTCATACTTCATTTTTCAACACATTTATTTGTGTGTCAAATTTGATTTCAAGACATGATATTTGTGTGTAAAATGTATGAACTTATGAATCAACAAACTTTGCACAATTTTCATTACTAATTCGTTGCATGTTAAATTTGTGATGTAATGAAACCTAAAACAATGTTTGAAATGCAAAATGAAAACACCACAACAACCTATTGTGTATTATGTTCATTATTCATTCATGCATTCTCTCACAAAATATTAAGGTTTCTAACAAAAATGAATTTATTGCACCATTATTTACACTTAAACAATACAAATATATATACATTGGCATGTAAATGTAAATTTAAAAATATTCATAATAGCTAGTGTAAGTGTAGGTGTAAAAACTTGGGCATGCAAGAATTAATTATTTACATTCATACAAATTTAGACAACATGTAAATTGGCCATTTATACTTACATGCACAACAATGGTCTTAATTTATGAATTAATCATATACATAAGCATCTACTTACTTGATAGCCACTACTTATCCACTAAAAGAAACATGGGCTTTGTAACCATTATATTTGCAACTACATTAGCATTGTTCATTTTTGCAACTATTTATTATATTGGTCATACTTGTGATTACATTGCAACTAGTTTGTGACTTTTTTTCATCTTTTCAAAAGAACAACTTTTAGTTTGGTTTTCATCAAAGAAAGGCCATATATGTCCAATTAATTGCAAATATGACCAAAATTAATTACAACTTATGATATATTGAAATCATTAAAGATATTATAAATGGTATTGGGGGCACACTAGGATTTGCAAATGTATAATGCAAATATATATAATGGGTGTACTATAATCTTATGTAACTTGTACTTAAACCATATTAAAATATATCAATCACACAAAAAAGATATATATATATGTATATTTTGAATATATTCAAGTTGTATTTCAGATATATACGAAACATACTAAGGCCATAATACAAATGTATCTATAAGGTTTATTATACAAGGTTTATTATACCTAATAAAAAGTATATATATATTAAACATTGATTATTACAGTTAATAATACCTATAACAAACAAAATTATTAAATTTAATTAATATTACTTATAATATCTATTATATTTAGTTGGTAGACTAGGCTAGTATAAAATAAATATTAGGAAATAGTTGCAAATAGGTTGTGACTAAGTTGGTCACATTTGCAACTCAATTGTTTAACCCATATCTTTTACTTTGCATTTTTCTAATGTGGAGTAAATAACTAAGTGCATTAATTGTGTTCAAAGTGAAAATGTTATTCAAGGGATGAATAAATAAAAGAGGTTCAAACTTAAAAGTAACCCAAAATAAAATGGGATTATTTTAAACCTACTTAATTAGCTAGGCCTACCTACTTACTTCCATTTGCTTACCCTCCTTACCTATCCACATAATGCCCCATGTCAACATCTTATTGACCTTAAATTGAACGATCCAAAAAAATTAATTAATTAAAAATATTAGCTTGGGTTTAAAGGTGTGATGTGAAAATTTTCAATATTAAATAAAAATAATTCTGAAATAATAATAAAAATGGTACCACATGGGTAAAAATATAATCACCCAAATGAATCGACGTTTTTTAATACTACATTTTTTTTGTTTGAAAGATCACAAAGGAAACATAATATTTTGGATTGTTAAAAAAAAAATTGGAATTTTTTTATTAATTGCAAAGTTTACATGCTCAAAGTGACAATTCAAAAATGTTTTTGCATGTTCAAAGCATTCAAACCTTGAAAGTGGACAATCTTTTTTTTTTCTACATGTGCACCATTCTTTTTGAAAAATGGAGAGGTTTTTAACATTGATGATTAGAAGGGCCAAAGGACTTGAATAAATGGAAATGATTTTTATAATTGATTTGAGCACATTTGGTTCAAACATGTTTTTGACCCTAAAAGTATAGATTATGAAAATGTGGCCTTAACAAAAGTTGCTCATATTATATGATAGAGGACATGTATGCATAATACATATGATATAAAATCAATTTATAGTCAAAATACATTTATATATAAGATGAAGTATTAAAATGGGTATCCAAAATACAAATTTTAAAGTTATAAACCAACATGATAGAAATGGCATGTGTGATGTGTACTCCTTGGAAGAGGACTTTTACCTTGGTACCCCTAGCTCCTTTTACAATGTTTTCACCCACATTTCAACACATCATTTGTTGTTAATGTTGACCAAATAAGTCACATGCTACTCATTAATAATGATACATATATATTTAATCATGGATGAAAATGTATTTTGCTCACTTTTATTTTCAATCTAAAAACCATGCCATTTGCAACTATGGTCACATGCAACTTGTTAAACATGAATAATGGGATTTTAATGCATATGTCACATGTGATTAAAAATTAGTCACAAGAACCAATCACAAAATCTCATTTTTCTTCTAATGATCATAACTATCTAACCATATGACCTATCATGAAAATGATAGGTTACTAAGATGCAACTTAGGGTGAAATCATGGTTAAGGTTGCTCACTTTTCACATTTTGGAGACTTCACATCTTAAATTAACTATAATTTTTATAATTATAATAATTATCAAAAGGCACAAGCATGTTAAAATAAACCAATTGGTGATCGTTACTCAAAAAATAAAAGTAGTTGGAAATTTTTTTAAAAAAAAGCTTTAAGGATTTTACCAATGTTAAAATTTTTTGGATGTACTTGCCATATTAAATAGACCATATATGGTAATCCCCAATCTATACTATTCAAACTGTTTTATTTATTTTAAAATTTTATATCTAATTTTTTCCCATATCAAATTATTTAAATGATGTGTTATTAAAGTTTGAACCATCATGCATATTCATGCATATTTTTTGGAACTAGAATCTTTCAATTAAATGACAATGTTAAGCCCTTCAAAAAGCAAGTTTTTCCTTACATAGGTTGGAAGTGCTAAAAACCTACTTTTCAATATGAATTACAAATTCATTTTGTGTTTGTAACATGGTAAAACTATTTAAAACATTGTTTGAATGATCCATATTAAGAATGAATTTTTTAAATGAAATCTAATGATTATACTTTATGAACATTTACTTTGTTCAAAATGGAACAACAACACCAAATCAAGAAAAATGAGTGAAATAAGTTGGAAAAAAAAAACATACACACAACATCTTGAGCTTTAAAAAAATTTCCATGTCCTTTAGATGTAAATATTCAAAGAATGTGTCATACTTCGTAACATCCAAAGTTGACAATTTTATTTTTTTGCATTGGAAGATTTTTATTGCCTATTTTAACATGTTTATGCCCCAAAGTATGAATCTTATCATTATCCTTTTTTTGTCACAAACATTGATAGGCCACCTTATAAATATGCTTAAATATGTAATTGGTCAAAAAATCCATGTGAAATCTTGAAGATTTCAATGTGAAATGGAAAAACTAAAATGACAACGTTTTAGTTTTTTTTAATGAAATTTTATTGTCTTGAGAAAGTTTCAATGAATCTTATTTTTAAATTCATTATTTGATAGTGATTTTATTTCTTCTTCTTTTTACATTATTTTGAATTCACATTTTTCATTTTTTATACATGACAAATGAAGTGTCATCATTTTGATAGTCCATGATGAATACATGTTTTTTTTAAAAATCATGCATAATTTTATTATGTTTCCCATTAAATTATATTGCAACATGAATAATCAAAAAATTGACAATGTTAATGTTCAATATGGCTTTACATTTTTAATTCATTTGCAACTTGCAACTTAGAAAAACTACAATTGTGAGAGTCCTAATTGTCCACCTAACTATGTTTTCACGCCTCAACATCAACTCACATATGGGGTTTCTAGGGTTCTAGTATTCCACCTCAATTAGGTTCCAAGTGATTAAACCCAAAAACACTTAAAGGTGAATTTTTCTTGTTTGGCCTATAAGCTTCAACTCTATTCATTAATTTTGATTTATATTTTCTATACTTTTGCAACATCCAAAAGTATTGCATAATTTTCTTTTGTCCTTTTTATATGTTTACATTTTATTAAGTTTTATTTATTTTGACATGTTTGATTTACTGTTGCTACGTTTCTTTGGTGTTCAATTTGTTTGTGATTGGTGGCCTACACAACCTAATTGATAGATAATGTCAAAATGCAACATTGTGGGGTAATGTATACAAAGTTAATTTCTAGCTTAGATTTGGTTGAGAATGATTTTATGGAAACTCATGTTGGGCTTAATTAGGGGCAAAGGTGTGTTTTCATAATCAAAGTCAAATTTTTATAAATTGGGAATAGGGACTAGATCTTAGTTACATTTAGGCCTATTTATGTTTGAATGATAGGTTTTATTTAGCAAAATATCTTTTCCAAAGCTTCTATGTATGGTAAAAGAAATTCCAAATGGAGAATTTATACTCACATTATTGCATTGTGTGCAATCCAAAATCCTAAGAATTTTGTAAAATCTTATTATGACCACATATGTATATTGGCTTTATAGTTAACACAACCATTTTGCAAATTAGGTTGGACAACAATATTGCATCTTTCAACCTAATCTACAATCCATAAATGGATTATTTGTACAATTATAATTTTTTGCATAGAAGAAACATTTGATGAATGAACTACATGATAGATTTTCAGCAAATCAACATTTTAAACTCTCTTATAATATGTAATCTTCTAAGAGAAAACCTTTTTTGCAATCTAAAATTATTTTAACAATTGTCATGGTTACATTTAAAGGAGTTTAACTATTTATAAAGTAAGACACATCCATGCTACATGTAAACTATACCTTTTCCAAACTAGCTTGATTATTTGCAAACTAATTAAAGTTCTTTCATGAACCTATCAAGACCATCTCACCTATAGTGGATGGAATTACTTTGAAGTCATTATTTCAAAATATATATTCATCCACATTAAAGACACAAACCTTCAAGTTGAACCTAATACATCTTTGTTTGGTTAAGGTGGATGACCAAAGTTTAAATCAACTTCCATCCATTATAAGGTGTTGAACTAAGAGTTTGGGTAATGCAAGAAAATTGGGTCAGGGAAAAAAAAAAAAGCAAAAAGCAAAAAGCCTTCATAAATTACATTTGCATTGGGACTAACAAGCAAAGGGGTTTTCTAATAGGACTAAGAAAAACCTTTATAAACAAAGTCAATGTGACTTTTTATTTCTTACTCAAAGAGTCAACCATTCTTCTATTGTCTAAAGACTTCAAATGGGTTCCTTCTACTAAATAAATAAACTAATAAATGAGCCCATTGCCCATGCCTAAATCCAAAACTAGGAGTTCTTTCATTTTGAAAATGTCCAAAAACTTAAAACAAGGTTTATTATAACAAATCAAAGAATTGTCCTACACTAATATTCATGTTCTCCCATTGACCCTTGATAACAAGCCAACAATAACATGTACTTTTTCGAAATATAATGATGATATATGATAACAATATTATGTATGATTTCTTTTGCAAGCATTTTTTTAAGAATTGAAGAACTTTTATAACTTTGATGAATCCAAAGAAATGCGAATTTTTTCCTCACTAATTAAAATTTTTGATTTCTTATTATTGTTCATATATGTAAGGGCAAATCCACCCACACCCTCTATGTGGTCGTCTACAAATGTTTATAGGGGTTGGGTAAGGGGGTGGTCTCCTCTACTATTGTTTATCACATTCAACATATAGTGTTAATTGTTTGCCCACCCCACTCATAAACATGCAAATTTGGATAGTATAAGGTGAGATATTGTTTAAATGCTACCATATGGGGCCTAGCCAACAATGATATGTAAAACCCCATTTTTGTACAAGCTTTTCCATGATCAAGTTATGCTTTTTTATAAAGTTTTTATATGCATGTGTGTAGAGTTTAAGTGTAGATTAAAAGCACATTAAGATTGCAAAGCAATTTTGGTATATTATAGATTGGAGAAAAAATTGCTTAGTTTGAATTGTAGTCAGCCATTAAATTCAAAGAAATTATAGTACAAACAAATTGTGCCAACAAAAAATCAACAAACACCATTAAAAAAAAATAATTTAAGTGCTTAATGTTTGAATTGTTGATAACTTCTATGACATGTAGGCTTTTGATAGATCTATTTAAAACATTACTTTCGAGATGTCCAAGACTATAGATCTTACTTGATTGAGTTATCCACAAAATATTATGGAAGATCGATGCATGCATGTTGGTGGTACATTGAACAAACCAAGTTTTCTTTTATTGAAGCTCATGTATTTTCTACTTTGGTCAGTGTGTGAGCATTATTGGAATTTTTTTCTCTTTATTTTCGTAGGCTATTGATTGGCAATTTGTGATTATTTGGAAAATGTTTAGCCTATTAAACAATTAGCTACAACATTATGAAAATGGGCAAAAGTATTGAAGTTCACATGAAAAATTACAATTAATGCTTCCATTGCTCTTGGATGCACTTATCAATGTAAACAAATGCCATCATAACTAATTATCCCCTTAGTTTAAGAAAACCCTCAAGTAGTATAGTCCACCTTAAAGCAACCATGGTTTAATAGTTATCTAGTATGAATAAACAATATTTTTTGGTGAAAACACATTATGATGGATCCTAGGTATGTGTCATTGTATATTTGTTTTTGGGTGATGCATTTTTAATTTCTCCAATGTCAATATTAATTTTGATTTTCACAATTTTTTAATATTATGATAGCCCAAAATATAAACAAAGCATTTAACAAAGAAACTAAAATTTTGACTTTATTTTATGTGATGGTAACTTTTGTGTGAAAATAAGATTACTTGTAAAATTGAATTGAAAAACTATTGAAATTATTTTTATTTTTTTATGAAACTTGTAGTACTTATCAAATCATGTGAATATGTATGATTGAACCATGTTTTGTGAACCATGTGAAGAGTTTCATCCTTTTCATATCATAAATGGGGACTTTCTAGGAAAGATACCATAAGTGTGTGGTAAATTGAGAATTTGAGAAACAATCACATTCACATGAAAATGCACAAGCTTTTAGGGGCACATGTATTGTACATATTATAATATTAGCCTATAAGGGCCCAAAAGGGGTTCCCCATAATGTGCTTTCACCTTTCCCTTGAATCTTGACCTTGAACAACAAATGGTAATTGAAGATTAAATGAAAATTTTTAGGCCACAAACCATGATTGTGTTGCAATAGTTGATTATCTATAAGGTAATATGATGAAAAACATTTGGAAAAATCCATCCATTGTGTTGTAAGGACAATTTTTCTTTATCAATGGTCATGTACAAACTCATCCAAATCCAACTTTAATAGCATATGAGAAGTAGGAAATTAGTTAGATGATGATACCAATGTTAATATGAACAAAGTTCATGGATAGATTTTACCAATATCACACAACCTTGCATTGTGAGTAATGCCATTTAGAATTTTTGCAAGTAGAACAAAGGTTTTTGGTTGCCAACATCTGGTTTGCTTCTACCTTGGTTATTGTCTCAATAGCTAAATGCCAGTAAATTTATTTCATCACAAGCTACAAGTTCTAGAGCAAGAACACATTAGGGTTATCCATCCATTTGGGATGTAACATGGAAACAACCATGATGCCAACAATTTATTCTTGTGCCATTTCAATTAAAAACCTATATATTCAAATTTACATCCAACCAAACATCAATTTAAGATACATATGTTTCAAAATACATATAACATCTTGGAATGACTCACTTTTTTACAATAGTGAAATGTTTTGAAAAAAAATTGTATTATGAATTTTCAAGATGGACTTTCTAAGTTAGGGTAATGTTACTTGGTCATAGTCCACAATTTGTGTTATGGACTTATAAAAGCATCATGACCTATACCAATGCATGTTTTTTTTGAGGGGTGTAATGATATAATAAATACTTGTTGAGATTGGACTAATTCCATGGAATATAGATATTTTATGGTATTATGGAAACGTGTTATTTATGTATTGAAAATCTTTGAAAATCATATATTGATGGATTTTGGGTTGATTTTTCAATTCATATTAGTATTAAAGAGGATTTTTTAAGCATGGTATTTTATTTATTTGCAAATTTGTAGTTTTAGGGGGAATGGTTACCATTCTGAGATAACAAACATCCTATGTTACATTATGAATATGACTCATTATGGACTCCATGTTTTTTTTTTTTTCACTAAAAGAATTCATGGTTTAATTAACCAAAGTTTGTGTTTAAAAAAGACCCAACATAGATATTTGTCAAAAGACCATCTACTCATTTTGGACAAGTCAATTTTAACATGTTTAGTGTGATTGGGGTGGTTTTTTTGCTTAGCAAAATAGTGGACATTTAATTGTTCATTTTGATTAGTGGAAGGAATGGTCATTTTGACTATCAAATTTTTGCCCAAATAAAATCATTTATCTTTTAAAGATTATTTTCAAAAATAATATTGAATTGTGGTTAGTAAGTAGATGGGTGGTAAATAGGTTTTAGTAGGTTGCAAAAAGGTAGACAAATAGGTAGGTGGTAGCCTAACTTAACTAATCTAGATAATTTAATTAACATAATTTAGCCTACTTATCCTAGCCCCCTAGCAATGTACATATGTTATTAGGAGTTGAAGACCTCACTTTCACAATGATAAGCTAAATCCTTACCAATAGACCACACGATAACAATTTTCATTTGGTCAAATACATTAAGTTTATATAAGTAAGTGCTTAAAGAGTGTTAGCTAATTAATAGGTAGGTTGGAGGTAGGTTATAAGATTGTTGGTAAATTGGTAAATAGGTTATAAGAGGTAGGTAGGTAGGATGTAGGTGAGGATAAAATTATGGTGTATTTAACCAAATTGGATGTTATAATCATGATTTTTTGCAAGTGATGAAATCAAAGGAACTATCTTTTCATTTTTTGATTTAAAAATATTTTTTACATATTACAAATATGAATGTGAATTTTGTTTCATGTGGAATAAAAGAAGTTTAAAAATTTCAATCACATGAATTGGTCAAACACGTTATACATCACATGCAAAAATCAAAACTTTCAACTTTTTTATTTTATTTTACAAACATGCTCTAAAAAGAATATTTTAGAATTTCCATAATCGACATTAAAATGAAAAATTAGGGAAAAAAAAAGTAGGAATAGGGTGCAGTCATACTTACATGTTCTAAAAGCAATCATAACCAACTACTTAATTTTTTGAATTTTGGATTGTAAAGGAAGAAAATAATAATAAATATATAATTTTATTTTGAATACATTATGTACATATCATAAAAAATTGGAATCAATCTAATGAATGAGAAATATGTATAAGGACTTTTAACCTCTTGTAACCATTGCTTAAATGTTGCATAAAAGCAATTTAAAAGGAGTTTTGACACTAAAAGCACAATTTGAAAATACTTTTTCAGGACATATTTTTGGATTAAAAAAAATATACACCTTAACATAATAGTATTAAGAAATTTTTAATTTTTAATTTTTTTTGAAAGACATATTTAAAAAATTTAAAAATATTTTAAGAATAAAGCGGTGGTTTAAGGGGGCATGTGGGGCTCCTAATAGTGTGGTTGGACCCAACAATATGTTTGTATTGTCAATATGAAGAATAGTGTGATGCCAATGATTTTAGCTAATAAGGCCTAAGGCACAATGAACATTTGACAAAATTTTGATTAAAAAATAATTAAGATTGGAAAATTAAATAAATGAATGAAATGAAACCAAAATTTCACGTTCTTATTAACCATTATAATAGAAATTTATATAGGGGGGAAGAGAATATTATAGATCAAAGTTATTGAATCATTTAAAAGGAAATTATGGACTTTCAAAGATGGTTGTAATGTTAGGGCTTGGAGTTGTGAAAATCTAACAAAAGAATTGCAATTTTTTTGTACTTGTGTCAACTTTGGATTCATTAAAATTGGATCATTGCATACACTTTCACCCATAGGTTGTAAATGGTAAATAATAGGTAGGAGGTAGATAGATTATAGGATGGAAGGATCATAGGTAAGTAGGCTTTTGCTAACTAGTTAGCCTAACCTATTATCTAGCATTTAGGATGTCCCATTTGACTATAATACCATTAGTCATCTTGACCAAAGCTATCATTTGTTTTTGTTCAACTTTATTAGATGTCCACATGGTTAAAAAACTATTAGCCATTGTGACCAAGGTTGTCATTTGCTTTTGTCCAACTTGACTAAATGTCCCACTTGAATAAAAGTCATTGGCCATTTTTATCAAAGTGACCATTTGTTTTGTTCTACTTGATTGAATGTTCAATTTGACAAAAAAATAATAGGTCATTCGAATCAAGTTGCTTGGTCAAAAAACACATCATTCACGCCCCAAGCCTTTATTCAAAACGTACATGTCCATTAATCAAGAAAGGTTACTTAATCCACGTGAACCACTTGAAAAATCATGAATTTTTGTAATGTTTTGGTTCACTTTAATATGTTTTCATCCATTTTCACATTGGTTAAAGATTGACCCAAAATTTTGTCCTAACATTTTGCACAAATCTACGTAGTCTCTTCCATATGGGCAAATCCAACAAATTTCAGTAATATGTATTATGCATGATATGATACTCTCCACATATGAAGGCGAGGTAGATGGATCCAACTATTTTGTTCTAATAAAAAGAATGTTGGGTCAAACAAAAATTTCATTTTCCTATCTTTCCAAAGTATAGTTGTTTAGAAAACATTTCAAGACATAAAATATAATGGGTTTTATCTTGAGTTACATTCATGTACTTGCCTAAACCTAGATTGTGTGCCTATGACATCCATGAATATCTTTGTATTAAACCCTTCATTTCTGAAGCTGTGGACATTGTATTGAGTTCATGTGATCAAATTAAATTCCTAATTACTTTTCTTTGGGGTTTTATGCCAATGTGTTTTGTAGCCTAACCAAAGTGGACAAATTGGATCCCATGGATGAAAAGTCTTTGAATGGAGCCAACCTTTTAAACAAAAAGGTATTACAAAGATGTGTAAGTCCCACTTGAAGTTCACTTTTGGGCCATCTCCTTTTCAACACCCATGACATGTGTCATGGCATGTATGTATGTGATATGAGGATGATTTAGTTTTAACATTATTGTTGATGTTATTCCATTTGCATAATCATTACAATTTACATAATTAATTTTGTGAGTTATAGAATACCATGTTCGTGACAATAAAGGCTAGGAGTTCAATGTGGATTCTCTTTATCACGAAGACATAATTCAATGTATGCAAAAGGAATGGTTGTTAACCAAACACATATTCAACAATCCATGGTAATAGGACCCAAAAAAAGGTCATTCAAACTTACAAGGTACAATCTCATTTTTGTTCATCTAAATTGTCTCGTATAGTTTTTTTGTCATCACAAAATGTGTTTTTCAATTGACTAGACAACAATCCATTATTATTCAACATTTTCAATATACACCTCAACACATTTAGAAATCCAATATCTTTCACTAGAATATTAACATGTTATTTTACTTGGAATGATTGTTGAAGTCTCATCAAGACTTCTAAACCTTCCTAGTTACCAATGTAGTTGAATAACAAGTTATGCTTTCAATTTTTGTAATTGAAAAATATTTGTGAGAGTTTCAATTGTCAAATATTCAATGTCAATGAATCCACAAAATGGAGGTGGATAATCATACATGTTGATCAAAAGTTATGGCACATTAAAATTAAGTTTAGGATTTAGCTTGTTCAATTCACCAAAACATCAATTGGTGCAAATTTATAGTATAAATTAATTTACATGTCTTACAACATAACTGAATAGGATCAAATATGCTTAATCAATCCTATCATTGGGTACATAAAAAATTGAAGAGGCACATGAAGTGTAACCATTGGCTACATGATTAAAATCGTATTTAATTCCAAAATCTCAGGAATGTTCAATAGATTTAGGGCACAATGTTTATAATGTATAAATGTTCATGTCACTACATTGAAACCATGCCTTTTAAGCCCCTAGTATAATGACTGCAATGATTGACATGATTAATATATTTACTAGTTCAAATTGACTAGAGGGGTACTTTTTGTTCAATTTCCCCCTTTCAACACATAGGCATATTTTATTTGACTAGGTCAACCAAAACCTTTATTCAAATCAAACAATATCAATTACACATGAATTAGTTCATGCCTATGTGATGTTGATCTTAATATGGTGTGATTAATTTTTAATTGCTCTATGGATGATATGATATGCTACAAACTATATGTGCCAAATGTATTAGATATGTAAGTGCCATAGGCATGTAAGTAAGTAGATTGTAGATTGATAATATAATTAAATTGGGGTTGGCAATTGGTAGGTAGGCAAATAGGTCATAGATATGTAGGTAGTTGAGTAAGTAATAGGTATGTAAGTAGGTAGGTAGTTAGGTAATAGGTGGGTAGTTTGTAGGTAGGGGTTATATTACAAAGGATTTGCATATTAATAATTTGTTTTCTCAAAAAAATTCAATCATGAATGACTCATTTGATTATAAACTATTTTAATTGCTTTGGACAAGTCAAATAAAGTTTTAGTTGCAAAAGACATTATGTGACATCAAATTGAAATGGTAATCATATTTAGGTGATTTACAATCACTTTTGATCCAACTAACATCCAATCTATATGACATTGTGATTTACAATTGATTTTTATGATTGAAATGTGTAGAAACATATGCTTATGTGGCACAATTATTTGTGACTAATTGGACAACTAAAATGTGAAATTTTTTGAAGACTTTGGCCACATAAATGTTAACATGTGGCAAGCTCCAAGTTGAACAAATAAGAGAACATGGTCTATTATAAGACAAACAACACAAGGTGTTAAAAACTTATTTATAATACTAGAGCCCTCTAAATAAAATATCTAATTAGATGATGATGTGTAAAAACACCAAATTCTTTGTTAAGAGCTCTTTGGAATTTGTAAGTCATTTGCATGCAAACATGTAACTACTAGTTCATTAAATTAAGTCTTATGAACTATTCAAGGCAAGTTTGTTTGAACAATCTCATTAGACACCAAACTTTTCTTAACATGAAGGGAAAATCATATGTTGCTATTACATAATTTAAGTGCCACTTTACTGAAATCTACTCCTCAAAACAATTAAACGCTTCTAATTCTAACAATCTAATTGGCCATATAGGATTTTTTTTCATCCTTGTGCACAAGTTTATTTAGTAGACCTCATACATTTGAATACCTATATTTTCTATGCAAAATGTGTTTTTCAATTGACTAGACAACAATCCATTAGAAATCGGGAAGTTGAGATTAGGAGAGTTGGAGAGTTCAAAATTCCAGACTTTAAAAAGTTAAGTTTAAGTTAAGTTTTTCACAAGTAGACTCAAGGGTGAAGAAGTTTTTTAATTTGCAGGTGTAAGGTTTAAAAGAGAGAAGTTTGTGAACTTTGGACACCTCCTTTCCTTTCAGTAGCAGAAAACAACATCCTCAGATTTTCCTATTGTCCTCACATTTCCAAAACCCAAACCAAGAGCTCATCCCTGCCTCAAATCTAAGCTCCAAAAAACTGAACCCATTGAAGCTTGCAGATTGGTTCACAGAAAGCACCAAATTTCATCACCACATTCCACAATTTTGATACCAAGATCATACAGTTTGATCTCAGATTTCACAATTTTTGATACCAATGTCATTTTGTGTGATCTGCAAGGTTGCCAAAATTCAGAGAACATAATACTTAACACACCCATGGGGCCTATTCTTTTGTACAAACTCCCAGGCCCACTTCTTGTCTAAGAGCTGGGATAGACTACAGTTTTGGGTTCAGATTTGCTAGGGACAGCATATGCTAAATGCAGATCGACTATCCAGAACCAGCATTTGTAGAAAATTGTCAAACCGAGAGATGTCCAGGCATGCATGTGGAAATGTTAAGAATGCATTTTTGAAATGAGGGCACTGGACTAGAAGAGAAGTTGGGTGTCTCCAAAAAAAAATTCGATATCAACTCCTTGCTTGGCCATCCAATTCTTTTGGATTGCAAGCTAGGGACATCTGAAAGAATTGTGTTAAACACAAAATAAAGCTCCAGGCACTTGTTAAAAATTCCTTGGTTTCATTGAAAACCAAGGATAAGAGATTGTTGATAAATGTAACAATCAAAGCTCAAGGAAAGTGTTGGAATTTCTTCATTTCACTGGGGATTACGGGTGAAAATTTGCCAATAAATGTATTTTTTGGTAACAAAGGAAGTCCACCCAACAGAAAACCTTTTCCAAACTTCAATTTAACACACTCACAAAGTGCGATACACTCAGAAAGTACAATAGTAGAATGAAATGCAAAAGTCCAAGAGCTTTCTTGAATCATAATAATCGTAAGTTTCATGAACTTGTCAAAAGATGTCCATGACAGCCCCAAAAAAAAGGTTCTTGGAATCCTATTCAGTAACATATTCGAAGCAGCCGCAGCGGCAGAGCAGATTAGATAAGAACTCTTTAAAACCCCCAAAAAATAGCTTGAAAGAAAACCCCCCCTTCATCATAATTGAAGAAAAACCTTGAAGAAAATCTGCAGCTGCTACACATTCAAGGAGCATTCACAAGTCCTCCACAAAAACAGCAAGGAACACAATTGAAAGCAAAACACTGCAACAGAACTTCTTCTTTTCTGCTTTTCTTGTTCTCTCCTTGTTCTTTTCTTCTTCTTCTTCTTCTTCTTACCAGATGAACATCATCAGAGCAATTGCTGTCAATCTGAGAACTACACACATTTGATTTGGTTCATGAAGATGATGTTGAGCTTCACCTCCATGGATTCATGGAGATGTTTGAAGAATGATGTTGTTGAGCTGCTTTGAACCTTAAACATTGCAACCAGCTTCACTACTGTAACCTGTGTTTGCATTTTGGAACTCGAGAGCTTGCTGTGCAGCACTAGTTCTGGAGGTCAAGGCATTGGTGAAGAGTTCAATGACAGTGGTATGTGAGTATTGGTAGCTGCCAGAGGACATCTGGTAAGCATTCAGTAGAGCTGCTACTCCATGGTTGAGAAGCTTGCTGTACCCATCTGCTCGTGTATCATACAATGCCTGCAAGAGTGTGGTTGTTCCATAGATCATGCGCACCTTGGCTCCTGGAAATGCATCACTGACCATGGAGTTTATGGTGAAGAATCTTGGCCATTTGCTCAAGTGTGAGCTCCAGTAGCTGCTGGAGCATCCTGATGTTCTGCCAGTACTGCTAGAATATGTTTCCTTTGTGTCGTGACTGAAGCTCGGGAAAAAAGAAGAAGAAGAAAATGTTGTCTGATCGGTGTTGTAGTACTTGTTGTCTGCTCCATTGAACCTGTAAGCAGAGCTTTCCTCGTCAAAGGTCTTGTCAGAGCTGAAGAACTGGGCAGTGGCTTGTGTGTTGGAGGATGATCCTCCGGCCTCCTCCTCCGCGTTGTAGCCGTAGGCAGATGGGTGCCGCGCATTTGTCAAGTCGAAAGAAGATGGATATCGCGCACTCGCATCCGAGCCTCTGTAGGTTGTTGATGTGGTGCTCCGCGGCGTGTGAGTTGCGGAATCCTTCATCTGCTGCGTTTCACTCTGAGACTGAGATTGGTAGTAGCGTGCGTTGGTCAGGTCGAAGGAGGACGGGTATCGAGCATAGGGGTCTGAGCCTTTGTAGGTGGAGGACGACGACATGCTCGCGGGGTTGTTGGTCTTCGCCTCTGAAGCTGTAGAGGAGCTGTACCTGTTGCTCAACTGCGAAGCTGGAGTCGAAGCTCCTCGAACCTCAGCTTGGCGTCGTGCATTTGTGAGATCGAAAGACGACGCATACCTCCCGCTCGCGTCAGAACTCCTGTATGCGGTGGTGGAGCCAGTGCGAGGAACAGCAGCTTCGCCCTGGCCGAACGAACTCTCATACTGCGTGAAAGCAGCACCTGTTGAGCTTCGCGATGGAGCTGCTTGTCGCGGATCCTCCATCTCCTCCGTGACGAAGCTCGACCCTGCAAAACTGTCTCTTGTAAACTGGTCGAAACTGCTGCTGTCATGAGAAGCAGAACTCGACATCTGCACCGGAGCAGTCGTCGTCGTCGACTCCTTGAACTCAAAGTTAGGATAGTTGTTCGGCTTGTACTCAGGGACAGTCTGGAAGGAAGTTGTGCGGACATCGGCGCTCGACGCTCCTTCTTTCACCTCGTCTTTGCTTGCTACATCCTCAGTCCGGAACTCAAAGTTGGGATAGTTGTCGGGCTTCACCTCCACTACAGCTGCTGCTGTTACTGCTGCGTCATCTTGTTTGCTGCTTTCTGCTGCAGCAGGCTCCGACTTCGTGAACGCAAAGAGGGGGTAGTTGTTGGGCTTCACTTTGGCAAACTCTGTCGCCGACTTCCACTCCGCCGCTGCCACAGCTTCCCCAGGACTACTAGTACCAGTAGTACTCTTGCTTTCCGCTGCAGTCGTCGTACTGGACTCATCCTGACGTTGCACAAACTCGAAGTTGGGATAGTTCTCTGCAACAACAGCCACTGCAGCACCTAAGAAGAAGAAGAAGAAGCCCAACATAACACCCAACACCAAGCTCACCCCTTTCTTCATAGCTGCTGTAAAACCTAACAACAACACCACCACCACCACCAAGCACTCCACTCGACAACAAAACACAAGCAACAACAATGCAATATGCCTAAGCTCCTCCTCTTCCTCAAAACAACAAAAACAACCCCCCAAAAAAAGTGAAAGAGCTTCACGTCACCCACAAAGACTCTTCTTCTCTGGAAATCCACAAACTACGAAAGAGAACACTGATCAGCTAGCACCACCAAGAGGCATGTATATATATGTATACATGTGATCATGCAGGCTTTGCACCACATGAAAAAAAACAACAAGAAGGACCAAGTTGAAGGAAGATTTGCAACAGAACCCACAAATAACAAATTATGACAATTCCTTGAACTACAAACTTTACAAACTTCTTTGTGGGTGAGAATGAGGAGGAGAAGAAGAAGAACTAATAATGTGGGACTAATAACAAGAGAAGAGAGGAAGGTGTACTTGTGGGGAGAGTGGAGGAGAGAGGGAGGGGAAGAAGAGGTAGCGAGGGAGGGAGGGAAGGAGAGAGAGAGAGAGAGAGAGAGACAGGGCATGCATGGCACACAATGCAAGAGTGCAGAGAGTATGTGAGGGAAAATGTGGTGAGATTATTATTCACCTACTTTTGTGTCAGGACACAACTGACAACTCCTCCACTCTTAACCCTAGTCTCATTCATTATCCCATCACCACCAAAACATTTATTGTTCCAAAACTTGTCAAGTTTCAACTTCCAATAGTTCCTACCTAATTGATACATATAACAATGGGTAAGTAGCCTAGCATTTCCATTTGACTTTTATCCATGTGAACTCAAAAAGAGTGGCACTTTGAAGTTTGGGCAAGGAATGGAATGAAGGGTGGGTGAGTAAGTGGTGTGGGTTTCAAAAACATTTGAGCTCTCTCAGAATAATACAATTGATAGCTAGCAGGCTTTCTAATTTGTCCCAATTATGTAGGAGTTTGTTGGACAATTGAGTTGAATTTCATGCTTTGTACAAGTTTGAATAGGTGTGTGTTCTTACCAAGGCCTATTATTAGTCCAGGCCAACACAAGTGGCAGCCAATTTTAGGATTAGAGTTCCCATGCAACCAATGAGAAATTGTGTCATGGAGTGAAGGGTTTGTTCTCCTTGGCTGGGAGGCAGGAAGGTGGGGTCGGGAAGGGACGGTTTTTTTTTGTTTTTTTCAAGTTGTGTTTGGTGTGGAGAGTGGACTGTCCATTTTCACTTTCCACTTGGACATTGGATAGTCAACTTTTCATACAAGTTTTTCTTCCAAAGCTTCTTTGAAAGAATACTTTTGGGCGGGAGGTCTCACAAGCAATGCAAAAAATAGTCACTAAAAAAAGCACTTGGATGCATGCAGCACATCCTTTGAAGGGGAAAAAAGCAAAAAAGAGGAAGGGAGAGAAGAAGGTAGAGCCTTGCTTTAGGGTACTTTCATCATGCATGGACTTTTCACATATTTAATATCATTTGATTTGATTTTAATAGAATTTCCAAATGGGGTTCATATAATATTTTTTCTAGAAGCTCTAGTAATTAGTGTGCTTCTGCTTTAATTGTGGTGGGTTTGTGTTTTTTGTGTTTAAAAAACAAAAGGGCAAGATCAGAGCAATAAAGAGCTTTAATAATTATAATAACATAAAATATGTTTGTGACTAAGAACCTTCTACGTGCTGTATTAGTAGGTATTTAATGCCTTCATTTTAAAAGGCATTATGATTGATTGCACATCACTTTTATTACTAGTGTCCGGGTGCTTCTTGCACATTTTAATTTGCAATTAATATTTTTATAACTAGAAGAAAAATGGGTATAAATGTTACCTCTTGCCTAAATGACATTTGACTTGAGAAAACAAAAGAAAAACATTGTCATTTTGATCTCAATTTTTAAAGCTTCCTATTTGCTAATTGTAAAGCATAGATTACTTGGGAGATGCTAGACTAGCAAGCAAAATCAGACTGGAGTCTGAATATCAGTCTGAGTGCTGGCTGCTGCCACAAGGGCAGCTTTGGCATTGAGGAGGGGTGTCATTTGCTGCCTGCCACCTCCTTCTTTCTCCAGTGTCCTTCTCTTCTGAAAATTGGTGAACTTTGGAAGCTACTGCTTCCCTCCCAGATTCTTGGGTTCCCCTAAAGCTTCTTCCCATGTAAAAAAGCTGCAGAGTACTCTTTTTTCTTTACTAGGATTGAGCCAATGTTGAATGGACTCATGACCATCTTGTAAGTCGTTGTGAGTTCAATTCACCATAAACTCATGCTAGACCTACCTGACAAAGCCAAAGTGATCATAACATATGAGGTCAAGCAATGATAATAATCATCGGCAACATGCACTTGTTTTAGTTGACGATAGTAGTCACCAACATGCATTTGTTCTAGTTGACAATAGTAGTCACCAACCCTCTCCTAAGGTGCCATGGGATTCCACCAATTTTGGCAGGTTCTCTGGTTTTTAAGTGTTAGAACCCCAGGTTCAAGTTCTTGTGACCTGGACCTAAACTGGCTTCTCCCTTTCCAGTTGGAATTGGGATTAGTACCAGATCATGGAACTAGTTTTTATGAATACTCAAATCTGTACTTTAAACTATGAATATATATTTTGAAATTAGAGTACGTTCTTTAAATAAGAATTTAAAAAAAAATAAAAATTTAAGTAGTAGTCTGAATTTTGTAAATAGATAAAATTCGATCTAATTTCTTATAAAACTTGATACCTTCACAAATTCAAGTTTTAATTTATTGTAAAATTCAATACTTATACAAATTTTGACCTTGGATAGTGTGTAATGCGTATATGGAACTTAACTCTATTTTTAAATCAGGCCCAGAGGTTCTTTAATTTGAAAAAATAGCATTACAATTGAAACCACAAGTTTTGAAATTCGAAGAACCAGGCTCAATCCTGGACTCAAAGAACCAGCAAAAAAAAAATTAATGTCAAAACGAGGACCAGAGGTTCTTTGAAAAATGAAGAACTCAACGACATTGGTTTCCACACTTGGGATATGTTGGTGGATCATATTGTAGTTTGATATGGCCCCTAAGGGAAAAACTTAACATGTATGATGAAATGTTGGGAGGTTTTGATTCTTTAAAAATTTATGACCTGTTTGGATTCCACAAAAAATTGAATCCCGTGTCTGATTTTGGTCTGGATCTTGAAAAAAAAACAAATTAATTCAAGTTTTGGTTCCAGTTCCACATCTGGAAATCAGAGCTGGTTCTGGTCTGGTTCCAGGTAACCTGGTACAAAACTAGCGGTTAACTTCTGGTTAGTACCCCAGTTTCCCCGAAACAAAATCATTTTCAAAAATTCTGATTCTGCTTCTGAAACTGGATCCAAGTTTTGGAACTGGTTCTGGTTTTGATTCCAGAACCAGATCCAAAATCAAACCCGTTTCTGATTTGGTTTTTACTAATCAGAATCAAAACCAATGGGTCTAACCAGCCAAACTGGCCCAAGAGTGGCTTTGACCCTATGTGACCAATTAAGGTCCTTAAAACTCCAGTTTCTTTTTTCTCAATTCTGTTAGTAAAATTGGTCATCAACCATAAGAAGATTTGGTCTTCACTTGGGTATCTTGTATAAATAACATATTGAAGTAAAAGCAATTAAGCATTCCTTCTATATTGTTGGCTACCTATTGGAACCTACCATAGGAATCTGAGCCCCCAAAAACCATTTACTGTTTTCATTTCTTAAATTCACCAATTGCCAAACTTTTGCCCAACAAATCCACCGCTTAAATCTAGAGATCTTTGGAAAATGCAATGTAGCCACGTAATTTAGCCATATCATGAAATGCGGTGATACATTTACCACCAGTAAGCAAAGTTCTTTTGGGAAAAAAGAGCAGAGATCAAATATGTATGTGTAGTAAGCACCACAATTTGAATAGTTAAAACACTGACCTCCACATTATTGTGGAGAATGGTTAGTTGGAAAATGATCACTTGAGAAACCCTCCACGAAACAAAGAAGTGAAGAACCTGAACTAGAGGTTCTTCATAAAAGGAGAGAACTGCCCAACACTGGCATAATGATGAAGTAGATCTGACATAATAATTTTAAATGTTTTTTCAAGTGCATGTTAAGAGTAACTTTGTCTTTCTTGCAGTGTAATAAATTCTTTCTCTCTCTCTCTCTCTCCATTCATCATCATATGAATGTTCCTGGATTCAAATTTTGAACCGAGATTAATAAATACTTTGTTTTTGTAAATCCTCATTATGAGGACTCTCTTTTGAATGCGTTGCCCAGGCCTGGAAATATCTGGGTCAAGAACACGAAGGTCAGGTATGACAGATTACTTCATGTTCATTCTTGACAACCAAATGGCACGACACATGTTCCTATGATCATGATACAATGACTAAACACATGTGTAATAGTGACTAAAATGTGTGTCTTTGAATATAAAGCTCGGTGACCCGCTCAACAGAACAGTCTCATTGGCACTTAACCCAGCATAATGGGCATCAGCATTCCATAGTACATTGGTGAGAATAAATATATTTCATCATTTCAATGCCAAGCTTGAATGTTTAATCCCGCGAGTATCTCTGTGACTATGCTTGGACTTGTTGTCATGAAGTCACATAGGCCAAACAGCTTCATTGAAAAGAGATATGTCATAATGTGGAGTAACATTATGGAGTTATCTTATCAGTTTGAAGGCAAGCTGGTGCAACTTGTGAAAACAGGATTCAACAAAGAAGTTCGAGAGTGCAAGGCAAAAAGGGTTTTAATGTTTAGACATAACCTACCTAGATGAAACTCATGTTTACACAAGTACAAGTTGGGTATCAAAATGTATCAAAGTAATGCCAGACCAAACAGGTCGTGACAAATCTCTACAACACAAATACCGGGGGATGAAGGGTGGGTCTCTCCGCGGTTCTCATGGGAAGTGTTACGTAGCAAGTTGGTTTTTCAATGTCTGCCATTGCCTTGGGTCTGGTTGGATACATAGGTCATTTCTCAACAGAGTTTCTGGTAAAGTCAGTACCAGTACCCTGAGTTTGGTCTAAAACCTGATGAGATTAAAAAAAAGCCTGCAAAACAAGTACATTACCATTCAATGCGTGGGGGGTCAAACTCAGAAATGCACCACTTTTTCTGCCAAACTGAGTTTCATCCAGTTTTGAACAAGTCTTTCCTTTTTCTTGAGCTCCTCCACTGCTGTTACATATATTTTCACTGCTCCCACCTGTACAACTACTATAGTTACCTCGAACCTTGTGCATTACATGCTGAGTTTCAGTTATTTGGGCAGCTATTTGTTAAAGAACCTAGATATATACCCAGCTTCACAATCGACCTAACCCCCACCCACAGCTCATACTCGCCCTACACAAATTCTCAAAAACCCAAACCTAGGCAGTCTTTGATTTTAACTTTTTTTTTTGAAAACCCAAAATCGACTGTTATCTCAAAAATCAAATACCCATCTGACATGTTTTTCTCCCTCTGAAATTTATGAGATTTGAATTTTGGAATCACATGTCCAAACTTCACTTTTGAGTGAGTGTTATGAGAGTTGGAAAAGGACAATTGTTATGAAACAGCAGCAGCTTCATCATAATGCTAAGTTTTTCGCTGATGAAACTCGACTGGAATTTTTGGAAGACTTTGATTCCTTCAATTTTCCATTTCAGCAGTCCATCAATTTAGCACTGCACTACATGCAACAACAACCCATCGAAATTTCTGACATTAATTCTCCAACTAGGTTTTTTGTGGGTTACTTGTGAGTAGTGACTCCTTAAATAAATTAATCCCTTTACTTGTTTTTTGTTGTTGATCAGAGACCTTAAGTGTAGAGCTCAAATACAGAGATCAATAGAGAGTGATGTTGAATGAAACACTAAGAAGAATAGAGTTGGTGTGCAAATTACACAGTTTCACTTACAAAAAAAACCATGGGTTTGGTAGTGCTGAAGAAGCTGAATGGATTGAGTTTCAAGCAGATGGAGATCCGCTAGACCAGGGGGTTCAAGTCCAGGTACCTATCAAGGCCAGAACAAATTCAAAAGTATTGTGTGATGGGGGTACTATTGTCAACCATTTTGATGATCACTTCCTTGTTAATGCAGGGGACCTCAACTTTTGAAGCAGAAGAACCAGAAGCAACATGCTTGTGCCTTTGTACTAGTGTTGGCTGGTTCTTCTCCTTTAAGAAAGAACCTCCGTCCCTGTTTTTAACATTTTAAAAAGCTTTGGTAGGTTCTTGAGGTGTGAATTTCAAAATTTTAAACTAGCGATTACAGTTTTCTCAAATTCAAGAACTTTTTAAGCTCAATTCAAAAACAATGACCAGTTCCATAAGCCCATTATCACTCCTCAACGCAAGAAATTTTATAGATGTAAATTTCTACATAAATTTAAATTTTAAAAATATTAAAATATTGATTTTTCTAACAGTTAAATTTGATCAATGGATGTGGCACACAACAATGACATACTCCATTTGCAGTTCCAAGGTTGCATTGAAAGCTAACTTCCATGTAGTAAATTTTGCAATCTAAAAGGAAGGGGGTGGTACTAGTACATTATTTCAAACCTTTTGCAAACTTTTTTAGTCACCATCAAGAAAACAACTCTAGAGGTTTTACGACTCTTGACTACTTGAAAAAGAGAAACCTTACACCTATAAACCTAATGACCAAGTTGTAACCTAAAAATTCCCTACCCAAAAAGTTAAACCCTACTTTAAATTCAACAAATATTATAAAGGGTACACATAATGGTATTTGGTTAATACCCTATGCCAATTTTAACTATGGGTTAGGTCCAAGTTTGAACATGAAAAATAAATATTGGTGCGGTCTCATATAATTTTTATAGAAATCATAGGATATGAATCAAGCTTAAGTCTTTCCAAAAATCACTCACTTATTATGAAGCTATATACTTGCCTTGATACCTAGTGGGTATTTGGCATCAAAACCCAACAATAATTTGGACATACCAAAACACATTTGCACATGCACACATATTCCTTTCATGAAGCTTCAAATCATGAAGTTTTTTCCATCCACAATAAAGTTTATTATATGATAAACCTCTTCTTTTGAATTTACGTGCTTAAGTTTTCTTCTTGTTTCTTTTCTCAAATGCCTTTTGTACTTGAATCGTTAAAATGGAGGTGATTATAAAACTAGTTTTGGTTGTCTTATGTTGCTTTAGTTCATAATTCGATTTTGTAAAGTAATGGTTTGTTAAGGCCACAATTTGTAGTATATTTCAATGGATTATTTATATTGACTACCTAAGTCAACTATTAGTAAGTTGACTATTTGACCATCTAGCTAGTCTTATTTGGCTATTTATATTTTGTTGAAATGGAAATTAACTAGATATTCTCTTGGTGGAAATTCCTTTTATCTACATAAAGATAACATAACATTCCATTTTATTTTTATCTTTTACAATTTTACAAATATTGATGGTGGAAGACAATAATTACATAATGCGCAAAACCACACAATAGTCTATAAATATGTCCCAAACAAAGCTCCTTCAAGGGCATTTAACTTCCCCAAGTCCCAATACATGTACTAGGTCCAAAGCTGATTTTTGGTTGGTATATAGTGGGTATAAACTAGTTAGTGTTGTTAGTTCAAGGTATTTGGCAAGTTCAGGTCGAAGTTTTAAGTCATATTTTATAATATTTAGACTATAGGTCCATAGTTTTGCTAAAACTGAATTTGGAATGAAACCTTGAAACGAAATATGTACCATAAATTAATGTCAAATTGTAGTTTTAATATAATAAATGCCATAATAAACATCACAAATGGTACAAATTTCTAATGGATGAAACCACAAAATTTGGGTCATGAGTTTGTGGCCTTCTGTGTAAAAGAAAACCACATTTTCTTGTAATGATAATAATATGATGAAACATTTTTTTAAGGTCATACATTAAAAACAACTTATTTTAACTTATAAATCATGGAATCAAAAACCATTTCCTTAGATAACCAATCTTGTTTTTCCATCTCAACACAATCGACTAATGCATTTCTTTTTTAAAACTCGCCTAAAGGGCACCATTGGCTATTTATAAGTTGACTACACCCAAAAAAAATCCTTGCAACAATCCATGACAAATGAAAAATCCTAATAGAGGGGTTCAAAGCAATGTTGACAAGTTTCTGGATTTTAATAGGTTAGGTTACAAGTTTAGGTTCTAAAGTCTTTGAATCAAAGTTTCCAAGTTCTTTTTGGAATTGCCATTGGAACTTGACAAGAGAATTGAAATATTTTCTAAATTGAATTGTAATTTGAACTAGGCGTGTTGCATTGTTTTTTTTTAAAATCAAGTTTTTTTTCACATAAGTACAATTTTATTGAAAAATTTATAATATTGACTCTATATTTTAAACAAGTTATTGTATTTGATTTGTTGTACATAATTGATATTACATAATCTTTATCTTGGAGTATGTGCACTAGTTAAACAAACTAATTACACAACATTTGTTTCAAGTTGAGTTATGTGTAATAGAAATGAAATTGGACCTTGTCTTAAACTAGATAATTTTTAATTTTTTTGTGAAAATTTAAATATTCAAAAAGTCAGTCTCCAGATTGGATAAGAGGTTCCATGAATATATATATATATATATAATAAATAAAAAAGAAGAAGTTAGAATTGAAACCTAATGTTCTTTTGAAATCAATAACTAGACAACAATAGTTCAAAGGCAAATTGTCTTCCCATTATCTATTTGGAATAATAATTGATTATCTCAAATGTTCATTTGGTTCCATATGAGTGGATTGATGATGGAATCATAGCTTATTCCAAGGTCATTTTTATGAACACTTTTTTGAAGAGCTCTCAAGTATAAAAGATTTTAGTAACAAATGGAAGTAGTGTTAAGTTTTGAGTTTTTACCCTTCATCACACTAAATGTTCAAAGCACAAAGTTATTGAAAGTCAAAATGGAAAGGTGGATGGTTTGAAGGAGTTGAGTATTTTGTTAGAAACGACTTTTGTATGATGGTGGGTGTTTTGAAAAAGAGGTGGACTTTATTTGGGAAGAGTTGGCTATTTTGATGAAAGAAGAAAGGTATGTTTTGTGAGCATTTCTAGAATTATTGTTCTCTCAAACTAGAATTGTTGCATGGATTTGCCATGGGGATAATAATCGACAAAATATTCATGAGATAAGCAACAAAAACCAATTTCAAGGTGTTTGAAGCTTCACCCTAGATGATCACACAAATCACAACCATAATAATTGGACTTTAAATAACTGATTGGTCGAACAACATAATCAACCTTTGAAACCCCCTAATGAAAACATACATAACAAACAACACAATCTTGTAACATGTTTTTGAGCAATCCAATGACAAAAAAACATACAACAATCTTTTTAGCAATCCAGTGACAAAACAAAGCAAGAATTTTGCATCAATCCAATGAGCCAAAAAAACATATAACAATCTGTGCAACAAATCTTGCAACAATCCAATGACAAAAACATACAACAATCTTGCAACAAATATTGGCAGCTCAATCGGATGAGAAAAACATACTAAAAATAATCTTGCAACAAATCTTGGAGCAACCCAATGACAAAATAAAATAAAAATCAATCAATCTTTGCAACAATCTTGCATCAAATCCAATGACAAAATCTATGCATTTCATTCTCTTTTCTGTTTTACAGAATGCAAAGAGCTCCTCCTCTTCTTCTTCTTCTGATTCTTCTTTGTCCTTTTGTTACAGCTTCTTCTTCTTCTTCATCATCATCATTTTGTTACAGCATTTTTGCGGGGTGACGTTGCTTGATTGTCAAGCTGCAAACTGCACTGTTCTGAATTCTGCAATTTCTGAGAGAACAGATCTGCATGCAAGAATGTGTTTTCTATCATATTGTTTCGTCTCATGACCGTGATTCCTCCCTCCCTCCTTCCCTCCTCTGGCGAGTCTAGAAACGGAGGGGTATTTTGGGATGAGGACGATAATGATTCTAGGATGTTGTTCTTGTTGTTGCGTTTTTGGACCTTCTTTTTCTTCTTCAGAAAGAGGCAGCTGAACAACATCCAAGGAGGCAGCAGCTGTTCAGACAACAACAGTTGGCGAAGCTCTTCAGAAGCTGCTAACTAAAGAACGAAGGGTAGTTCACAAAGGGTTTCACGGCGGATTTTCAGGTAACCGATTCATTCATTACTCGCTCTTTGCTTGGAATAGATACATATTTTTTCTGTTCAAGAAAGACAAGAAATGCTACCATCTTCTTCACTGAAAGATTGAGAGAGAGAGAGAGAGTCTCCCCACATATAGAAAAACAGAGCTTGCAGTTGCAGTCAAGAAGAAGAAGAAGAAGAAGATGTGCATCAGGTAAGGTTTGTTGTAGGACCTTTTTTTGTAATCACATCTGTTTTTTGTTGAGGGAGAGCTCTTTCCAGAATCCAGTTCTCAATGTTTCAACCCTGGGGTTTGACAACAAGTGATGTGAAATTGTGTTATGGTTCTTCAACACACATGTCTGCTTCTTGTATTGGGTTTTTGTGAGATGTAAGGAATCAGATGTTTGCTTGCTACATTCAAGAGTTTTCTTTGCTTGCAGGAGTCGGTAGACAACACAATGGTATCTTGCAGTTTGATTCCAGGGTAACCAAGTTGTTAGCAACAAGAGTGTTGTCGTCATCATCCTAGAGATGGACCAGGATTTGGGCTGAGGAGTCTGTGAACAAGAGGCTGGACAGTAACAACTCAGCTTCTTCTTCGAAGGAAGAGCATGAGCCAGAACAGGTGGAAGCGAAATTGGATCAAAGTGTTGAGACTGAGCTTGGAGCTTCTTGTAGGAATGGTATCCGTTTCATTTCCCATTACACACTATGATGTTTTTAGCTGTTAGAAATCTCTGCCACTTCTGATAGTAGAAAATCGTCATGTCTTTGCACATTTTCTCTGTTTGGTCAGCACCACTGTTGCCTCTACAAATAGGTCAATAGAAGGACGTTTTCTCTTTGCTGGCATCTAGCTATAAAGCATGCAGTATAGAAGCTGTATTTGGGTGGATTATCTATGTACACCCACTGTCAGGAGCTGATGAAGTCAGTGGGTAGTCATAGCAGTTCCATCACTTCTTGTGATCAAGTTGTTGGTCTGGCACTTTGTGAGAAACTCTCATAAGGTTATGGGTGTGCTCATTGTCATGCTACCTTCAAATTGGTTTCGTGGAGATTTCTTTGCCATCTCATAGATAAGTGTAGAGCCTATAATACTGAAATTGAAGGCAGGTCTCAGAATGCTGTGGGAAATTAGCAGTTTCTTTAACTCTCTGACAAGATGTTCCGGCATATCAGATTCAGTATTGTTGACATCATTGCACTGATTACTGTTACAGGGTCCATTGTATCCATCATAGGGAGTTTTCCATGAGATTCAATGGATTTGATTTACAAATGGAGCTGTTGATTATTTCAAGATTTTTCTTTGTATTGTCTAGGAGCATTTTTGGTCTCAAATTCTCAGCAACACAAGCAAGACCATGAACATCAGCACTTCCAAGCTAGTGAGGAGTTTTCCTTCTTCCAGATCACAGTACAAGGAAACAAGAAGACAGCATATAAATTGTTTGGGGTCAACATGACCCCAGAAATGATAGTGATAGCCTTGGTGTATTTCATACAAGACATTATAGGGCTGTCTGAACTGGCCATCAGCTTCTTCCTAAAGGATGACCTTCATCTTGACCCTGCAGAGGTGAGTGATGTCTGAATAGAACATTCTCTGTTTTTTCACAATATATTTGAACCTTGAGCTGTTAACTTGAGCAGTGAATGAAGCAGTGCTCATAGTAGTTTTCTTCATAGAAGAAGCTATATGGTTATTATTAATAGTTTTCCAGAAGTTTCTTGTAGTGCCCAACAATCAAACAGAACAGAGCATCTTGCATAGCTTTGAATAACGTTGTCTTGAAAACTTGTAGGGAGTTCTCACAAAGCTTACAGGCACACACAGGTTCTGTTGAACTGATAATATGGAGAGAAGATGGGAATGGCAAGGAACTTATACTATTTTTCAGACTATGTTTCTGACAGTTCTTCAGCTCTTCCTTGGCCCATCAAGCCCCTCTATGGACTCTTCAGGTACATGACCCTCATGGAAGGTGTTGATCTTGGATGAGAAATTGACAAGAAGTCTAAATTTGGATTCTAAATAGTGTACCATAGAGGTTAGTTGAGAAAGCTGACCATCTACATTGGTTTACTTTATATAGGCAAGTCATACTAGACAATTGTCTGAAGCAGTACATCCACAGACAGTGAAAAGTGCTCCTAGCATCCAAATCTTTTGCCATATATCAAAGCATGCAAACGCAGCAATAAGAGTTGCCCTGAGAATTTGGACAGTGAGTGAGTGGCTGAGAACCCTTGTTGGGTCTCCTACCATTTTTTTGTTCTCTCACCTAGTTTCTGAGTACATTTCATCTTGTGAGTGAAATGGGTCATTGGTATCAGAGTGGAGGAAGATATCCTTATGAAATAATTTTGTCTCATAGTGTGCAGGGTCTAGTTCTTTTGTAACAGAAGAATCACTTTTGAAACTAAGAGGTTTGATGAATGTGCAGAGCACAGATGTCTCATGATTATTGGATCCTGTGACCTGACCCTTAATTCTGCTGTGGTCAAGAATCTGATGCAGTGATGGGGTGCCATTATTTGGCTATTGGAGAGGGTCATATTTGGTTTTATGTGGCCTTTTTGGTGCACATTGTCTTGGGGTTTCCTGGCTTCATTGTTGACAATAAATTTGCTGCAACCACTGTGATTCTTCTCAGTTCATTATCTGTTGCATTTTGCTGATGTTGTAAGTTTTATCACAACTTTTGGTAGCATGCTATGGCTTTTGGTGTCACTTCCTCCTGCCCAGTTTGGAATCATTCCTGATTTTTTTGAAGGTTTCTTTCACCTGTTCCAAACACTTCATTGATACCACCTCAATGATTCTGCCAAAGAACCAAGTTTTTGTGGGTCTATTTTGACTGGTGGGTGGGTGAATAATGAAACTTGTGTATAGCCAGTGAGTGAGTGGCTGAATTTGAAACCATGCAAGTGAAATACTTCTGGAAATTGAAGTCAGAAATCATGCAAACAGGTTCTCTCAGATGAAGGATTAAATCTTCCTGCTATGTGTTAGTAGGCCAGAAAAGGTACAGGATCAGGATGCTGTTGAATAAAGCTTAACATGTGACATTGAGATGTATTTCCTTCTTGGTTCTTATGCTGGTGGCAGATTCAATTTGGTTGGATAATTTTGTGTGTAGGTATCATTCATGCCTATGCTGGTGCTTGCAACATGGCTATTCCCACCTGGTGTTGAAGCAACTTTGTTTACAACATTAATGTCAATTTCCAATGGAGGAGTTTTGTTGGGCAGGCTTATTGGGACAAAGTTGACACAGCTTCTTGGTGTAACAAGTGAGAATTTCCAAAACATATCTCTTACATGCCTCCTCTAGTTCCCTTGGTATTACAACATCATAGACAAAAGACTCCAAACTTGCCTTTTTAAATGTGACATTGGTGGACTGTTTTTTCCCCATAGAGAGGCCTTTTATAGACAGAATCCACTTTGGTGGCTATTCAAGCTCCTTTGTAACAAACTAAACTAACCTAATGCCACTTCATATCTCTATCTCTGCTCACCACCCTTCAAACAAGCTGCATAGGTAACAAAAGAAAAGTGCTTACACCTCAATTCAATGAACTTTACAATAGCACGGTTTTTTTCCTCTTTTCTACAACCTCCTAATCTTTTCTATCATCTTTCCCCACATGAGAGCTTTTTTCTCCTCTATTCTTCTTTTTAACCTCCTTGTGCATGTCCAAGGATTTCTTAAACTATCCACATTTGCACATTTGTGCCCACACTAGTTGACACCAAGTTGCCGTTGGTTGCTCGTCCAAGAAATTGGTGATTGCTAACATGCTCCCCCTCCTAAAATAGGTCATTGTCCTCAATGAGAAAAATTAGAGACATTAACCTTAAGATTAGATTTTTTGTTCTATGTAGCTTCATTTGTGGGATAATGTTTTTATTTTATAATTTAAAAAATCAAGTTTTATCTCAAGTTGTTTGTTTCTTGTGTTTAGAATCTCTTTTGGTTGGGCTATAGTGTTTCCCTCATCCAATGTTTTTGGTGATTCAAGCAAGACACAATTTTTAAAAGTAGGTCGACATGGAAGACATCATGGATCTTTCATTTTTTGGGGGGACCCAATTGATAGGCCATTTTGCCTATTTTTTAAAATATGGCAAATGGGTCAAAATATCAAGGGGAAATTTTTGGGCATTCCTCCAATCTCAAGCCACTCCTTAAAGGCTTGATTTTCAAAAACATTTTGTCATTAACTTTAAATTTTTTAGGGCTTTCAATTTTTGTTAACATAAAACTTGGTTTGTTCTTGGACACTTTGCATACTTTCCTTGATCAATTTCTAAGCATATTGCATATTAATAATCATTTCATTTACATCTTAAACATTCTTACCGTACCCATATAAGGTATGGAATAGGCTTGTTTTAATGGAGGAATGATACCTCCCATTATAGGCAAATTTCATCAAATATAAATATTGTTCACAAGTTCATTATCAATGGTTAACATACATTTTTAACATGTCTTCTAGAACATGGTTTGTCCTCTTTATTTGTGCATTCATTTTTGCATGATAAATAGTGTTCACTTTGAATTGAGTGCTAAACATTTTAAATAGAGTAGTTCAAAATTGGTTCACAAATTTTCAATTGTGATCACACAATTTCTTTGGATAACCCATGTATTCGAAAAATAATGTAATCACATTTGTGTCTAACATAATGGATTTGGTAGTTAGGAATTGAACATGTTTTTAATGTCTATCCACAACCACAAGATTAGTATCATGTCTAAATTGATTATTGGGTAATCCCACAATGAATTCCATACTCATAAATACTCATTTATTGTTGGGAACTCTTAAAGGTTGTAATAACCTTGGGGTCTAAACTTGTTTAACTTCGGATATTTGACACATTTTTCAACATATATCCTTTTTTTGTTAGATCAAAATTAAATTTTCCTTACAACAATGTATATTTTTGAAACCTTAAATGGCTTGCAATGGGAATGTTATGGCAATAAAAACACACACACAAAAATCTTCAAAAATTAGAGATACGTACCTTTGTGTCATAATATAACATTCCATTATCCAAAGTACAAGCCATATACTTTTGAATTTTTTTATGGGTTTTGTTATTTTTATATAGGCTTTCATAAGATTTTTTTAATAAGACAATGCATTGATTGCAATATTTTCCATATTTTTTATATAATGCATGGCTGACCCATTATAAAATTATTTTAACATTTTCACCCACCTACATTGTCTTCTATTTAAATTGGGTTATGTGGTTAGGTATTTTCAACTTTCATGGTTTATTTCAATGGTAAAAGGTTTTCAAAAATAAATCGTCGTTCCAAAATTTCAAAATCTATATTATAACCAATAATTCCTTTTCATGGGTGGGGCATTTTCATTTTGTAGGATTCCATTTTTAAAATTACAATACAATAAACTCATAATGCCCACAATTGATTTTAAAGGTTTTTTAAAATATTTTTTGTTCTGTTGCATGAAATTGGTGGTAGTCATGTTTCAAATCTATTTTTTAAATACATTAACACCGTGAAAATATTTCAATAGGGGATATGTATTTATTATCATAATACTATTTAAACCCTTGTAATCCACACAAAGTCTAGAAATACCTTTTTTTTTATAAAAAAATTTACAATGGTATCCCAAGGAGATTAATTAGATAATGTATAACCTTTTTTTCTTAAAAGGTTACTTAATTGGTATTTCAGTTTTTTAGTATTTATAAAATAATGACAACAAGGAGTTTTAACAATTGATTTTGAATTAGGGTTTAAGTCAATGGTATGATCCACTGACCCAATTAATAGCAAACCAAATAAATTTGTTAAAAAAACAACAAATTATCCAATAAACCATTTTATTAATTTTCCTTCTTTTAATCTTTGATTCATTTATACATGTATTTGAAAAACAAGTTCCCATATTCATGTATACATTTTTTAAATTGAATTGCTAAATGCAAATTGGTATTAAGTAATGTTTGCATCTTAAATATTAATTCTCTTGTATGTCTGTCTGTGAAACGACAATTTTGCAATAATGGTTTGAGGCGGTTGGAATGTATGGCGGCTGAGCAACTGGCAATTCAAAGGACTAGAGGCAAACTTTGGAGCGACAAATTCTAGAGAGGGCAAGGAGAGAGCTGTGAGAGAAGGTCTGGGTGTAGAGAAGGTTAGAGAGCTTTTGCTGAGGCAGATTGTGCTAGGCGATTCAAAATATGTGTAGTTGATGAGTAGATCTATTTGCTTGGAAGAAGCTTCGTTGGTTACAGATTTCTCCGCTGCGCCAGTAACCAGCAAAGCAGCGACAATTCGCATCAATGACCATGTTTTGAGAGAGTAACAGAGTAGGAGTTGAAACCAGGATAGATCAAAGTCATTTGTACGAGAGCTAGGATTGGAGAGGAATTGTTCTAGAAGTTGGCACTAAGCCGTATGTGCATTTTGAGGACTTTGTATATACGTTCTCACCTTCGATATACGCAGTACCTTAGTTCCGAGTCAGGAAGAGTGTTGTCTGGTTAGTGGCAGATCGACTAGGAATTGAAGGCGAGTAGCCTCTGTACATCTTGTAATTGAAATGCAAGCTCTGAGATTCCTTATCATAGCAACTAAAATTTCAGGAATGAAGACTGTGTATGTTTGAGGGTCCATGTGTGCACATAACTTGAATCTTGTACAGCGTTTGAGAGAGAGAGAGAAGATCAAGGGTTATGAATCAATTTAGGAACCTCAGTAACCTGAGAACTGTGAAGGATCGGTGTATTGAAGGGTGTTCGATCAGATTGTGCACCCCTTCTTTTTTGGTGACAATTGATCATTGAAATTTATATCATTTGGGTCGAAGGATGATTGGGGTACCCTTCATGAACACCAAAGACTCAAATTCACCTTTTTCTTCATTTTTCCTATGACTCATTTTAGATTTCCCCCTCCTTCATAATTCCGTGCCGTCTTCCTCACATGCGATGAGCCTCCATGATCCACTAGATTCAGTCGCCATGCACTCCTTGCAGTAAAGAAAAATAATGCGCAGCCAAATCAGTGAGGGTCACAAAAATCAGGATCAGAATCAGTGGAGCTCCTTTTGTTCGGTCACCCGTTGTTCGGTTACATATGTCACCCCTCCCTTTTTGAGAAAGCTGAGTCCCTCAGCTTAATCTGGAGAAGCGTAATAGATCTGCAGATGCAAAAGCATTCTATGGCAGAACCGGCCTCTGCATTTTCTATAGCAGAACCAGCCTGCGGGTCGTGGTGACGTCCGTCTGTGACGGAGCTCGGGTCCGTCACAAAAGGCCGACCGGGCCCAGCCCGACACTCTCGGACTCCCGGATTTTCACCGACCAGGCCCGCCATGGGGGGTGCCGGGCGGGGTCCGTCACAGAAGGTCGATCGGGTCTAGAATGATATCTTTTCATTTCAACTATCCGGATTCGCCCAAATTTCAATCTAACGGTTAAAATCGTTTTTCTCCCGACCCCACAATGTTTCTCCTTGGAAGCCCGCATTCCAAACAAACAGGAAGGATTTGATACATTTCACCACATCCAACGACTACGAACTGTGGTGCTAAGAAAACTGTGCCAAGTAAGAAATTTCAAAAGAGCCCGGTTGCGAAGGTGGGGCCAATTTTCTTAACGTATCTTTTTGGGAGAATAAAAATTGATTGGTACGGATGTGTCCAATTTTTATTCCGACGGATAGAAATAAGAGAGGGTAAATATATTTTTTAAGAGAATTAAACAACGAGAGTGTCCTACATCAACGGAAACAAGGATGGCAACAATAGGTACCTATAGTGGCCGAAGGTCACGGGCACCCACTAGTATTTGTAAACTCAAGATATGTCATTTGGTTTGGTGCCATAAACTAATCTACATTTATATGTCACCCATGCATTTACAAAATCCAAACATGATATGCCCAAAAATAATGTCATAGATGGTTTTAGGTTAAATTTCAAAATTGATGCATGTGTCCAAACTTAAAAATTGAATTAAAACATTCTATAAGTAAAGGTTAATATTATGAATTTTTCCATTATGTAATAGCACTAGAAGAAAAATGTGAATTTGTGATTATAATTTGCAACTATAAAAAAAATGCCATCAATGCATGTGATTAAAAATCTATTAGTTGCATAAGTGAAGTGTCAAAGACACAAAAAACTACAAGAATAGGAATCAAACCAAAGATACAACAAGGAAAACAAATCATAAGAAATGCAAACCTAATCCGAAACTGGAAACACAAAGACGTAAATCGAAAACATGATATATGTTAAAAACTGATTCGAACAAAACTTTAGTCTGATAATGTATAAAAACAAAAGTTATGACAAGAAAACATACCCAAAACTAATCTTGAATAAACTGAAGGTAATGGGAAATCCTACCTCTATTTATACCCCATTGGGGACTTAGTTCAAGGAAGCTTCTATAAAGGTTTCCATTGTGCATTGACTAAGGAATCTTCGCAAGAAGCTGCCTTTCTAATAGTGAATTAAAAGTCAACTAAAACTTAATTAAAGGTTAACTCAAATTATATCTCATTTGGGACCTAGATCAAAAAAACTTCCATATAAGTTTCCATGTGTGCACCAACCAAAGAATTAATAGTTAATTAAAAGTTAACTAAAAATTAACAATGGTGCAGGAAACTATGTTGGTGCAAATGATGATGCAGATGATGATGCAAACAACTATGTTGATGCAAATGATGATGTAAACGATGATGTAGGCAACTATGTTCGTACAAGCGATAATGCAAACAACAAGTGATGGTGATATCCATGACATGAAGTTGCATTCAACATTTAATTACAAATGATGATTCACCATGATGTTAACAAATTCCACATGAATAATGTATACGATCAACATACATTGTTTCATTTGTTGATTATTTATACATAATTTGTAACTAATTCTCATTTTTGTAATTAAAATATAAACCATTCACATATTACCACTTAATGTAATCAAAATATGTTATGTGATTTTTTAAATTTAAATTTAAATTTATGTAAGTAGGTATTTTGATAGGTAAATAAAAAATAGGCAAAGAATAAATAAGTTAATGATTTTATAAAACAATTTTATGTTTAACCTTTATTGGTTAAACCTTTTTATTGGTTCATCCCAAATGACATGTTTAAAAAAAAATTATATATGTGTTTTCAATGTTTAAAATCCACCTCCTTATATAGTTAACAAGATTGAAATGAATGACAAAAATATGAGATCAATTTTATAATTATAACCTAATCGCAAATTTATTTACAACTAGAAAAATTTATCCCATATATATTTTATTTTTTTCAATATTGGAAACTATATAGCTTGATGTGCAAAATAAACTTTCTAATCCCACGTTAAAATATAATCTTTTAAAAACACCAACCTATTTACCTATGTATTTAAGTACTTATGTACCCACCTAACCTATTGATTTACGTTCCTAACCTATCAACCTAATTTATATATATATATATTCAATTTAATTAACTTAAAATATTATTTATTAATCAATATTTAGCCTAACCTACTATCTATTAACCTAATTTACTACCTATTAATTAATTTAACTTATCAATTAAAATAGTTTATGTCACATTAAAGTTGGGTTTACATGACATTTGTGTTTAGACCTATGTTAAACTTTGTTTAAACTTTTTATTTAACACAAATTTGGCTAAAGATTGAGTACATTGATTGAACAATTTTTATACTAAAACTTACCAAAATTTTAGCTAGACAAAAAATTGGTCAAACATTAATTAAACATTAACCAAATTACAAATTGGCTACACCTTTGGAAGTTGTCAATAATTAATAACAAATTATGTATTATTTATTATTAATAACTATTAAACATTAATTGTAATTATAATTTACTTATTAGAAAATATTGATTTTAAAATTAATTAATTAACTTGTAATTAATAGTAACTATTATTAATTAAATATAATATATAATTAATAATTAACAATCTTGTTCCAATGTACTTAATTTGCTTAACAAATAATTAGCTTAGTTTAATAACTTACTTATGTACCTAACTATCTATTTATGAATTTATTTATTTAACTATTTTCTTAGCATACCCAAACCAAATACAATATATGCAAAATGTATATTTGACATGCTCTAAATACAAAATAGTCTATAAATATACCTTAATATCATAGTACTTTGACCAATTCAAGATTATTATATTTTTTTGATTTTGTCAAAAAATTGAAAAATGGTACATAATTAGGTCAAAAGTTTTTAAAACCCTAACTACCAACTACCGAATGTTCATGAAATTTGGCTTCTTACTAAATTTCAAAATAAATTTATTTCAAATGTTTGAAGAGCTTTTTTTTCACTAGTTTAGATATTTATTACACTAGTTCAAAAAATTATTTCATTGGTTTAGATATTTATTACATTAATTTAAATATATTGCACTGGCTTAGAGATTATTATTGTCGAAACATCCAAAAAATATTATAGTTTTTTCATCGAAGATAAAAATAATTTAAAAAAATGTTAAATTGGATTCTTGAAAATAAATTAAATATTCAATAAGAACATGTCGAATTAGCTCAAATACTATAATATATATTAAAACACCACATCATACATGAAATGTGTATGTACACCACATAAAAGTAACCAAATTGTGGCTACTTTTACAACTAATTTAATATAAAAGCCTCTTTAAAAATGAAAACCCCAGAAATTTAATCAACATGGAAGGGTCAAAAGTTTAGTGATCACAAATTAGTTGCACCATAAACACAATAATGATAATAGATTGAAAAATATTGCGACTAATTATAAAAATGACAAAACATAGTTGCAAAGACAATTGGTCACATATAGTCAAAAATTGAATGGTTGCATAATATAAGTTTCTTTTAAGTAAAATCTTTAAAGGGTCCATGGTTCCCAATGGTAGATTTAGAATGACCACAAAAGTTTATGACATTAAATTATGCATCTTATTCAGATTCACTAATACCAATGTGAATTTACCACTGGATGTTATTTCTATGCAAATGATAGTGGGATTTTAAACCACAATCCTTTCTATATTTGCAAATGATACCCTAATAGGCCCTTTCTTTCTTGCTCTACTATTAACCCCTTCTTCATTCTTCTTTGGGGTAGTTAATGCAAAGGATGTTATCTACTGATAACATTTAAAACATTCTAAAAAATGTTGAGTAGTTTAATGACAAGTAAAAGATAGCCCTTTCTGTCTATGTTCCTCATGTTCTTTATCACTTAATCTTTGAAGTATTTTTGTGATTAGTCCATGCACTTGTCGAGGCTTCCAAGTCTTTTGGAGTTTTTTCCATTTTCTTTTACAAATTCAAGTTCCATAGATCATAATGTCCATTTTGGGGGTACCTTCTATTTTCCCAAAAGGTTTTTTATTGGTCTTCTTTTGGTTTTCAAAGTTTATGGTCAATTGATAATTTATTGAAACAATTTTAAGGTTATAAGCTTTGACGATATACTTTATATATGGTCATCTAACCCATTCACAAAAACACAAACAAGGAAATATAAAGGATATGTTTATCAAATTAACATTTGTAATTATTGTAGTTATATCATTTCTTTTTAAAATATAGTGCAATAATCTTTTGGCATATATTGGGCCATGAAAACCTTCCTAAATTCCATCCAAGTTCCAACTTGGGGTTGGTTGTATACTTCCCAATTTGCTTTAAATTGGCCCTACCACACTTGGGCCTTTCCACACAACATGAAAATTGCAAACTGAATTTGTTCCACTTCACTATAAGTTTTATTATATAATTGTTCTAAGATTTCCAAAAAGAGATGACCTCCTATGGGGTTATGTTGTTTTTTCCATGAAAAGTTTTAGCCAACTAACAAATATTTTTATTGAAATTCTTCATTCACTTAGGCTTTTGTTGCTCTATGGCCCTTTGGGTTAGGGATTGGTTCCAAGTCTTGTTCATGGGGTGACACCCAAGGTCGTTAACTCAACCTTGATCAACAATAGCCTTACGTAATTCTTTTCATATGAGTGTAGCCAAGACATTTTGGGTGGCATCATTAATACAAAACACACAAGCCTTCAATCGAAATGGTTGGCTCTTATTGCTCACATACAAAGGGACCTTACTACTTTGGTCACTTGATATAACAATCTTTCTTGTGAAAATTTCAAGAAATAGTAGGACAAAAAAGAAAAAAAAACAAGGTGCACTATTTTACTTGTACAAGATTATCCTTGTTAAACATGCTTTGATACCAACATCTTACATATCACCTTTGGTTCCCTTAGTACTACAATGCCACAAATACAAAATTCCAAACTTGCTTTTTAAAAAATAAAATTTGTGCATTGTTTTTTTCCCATAGAAAGGCCTTTTATTGATGCAATCCACTTTGGTGGCTATTTAAGCTCCATTCTAACAAACTAACTTGACACCATTTTGTATTTCTATCTCGACTCATTGCCTCTCAAACAAAATAAATGGGTTGCAAAAGAAAAATGCTTACATTTTAATTCAATAGACTTTATAATAACACTTGTGATTATCCACCCAACCATGAGCACAAGAAAGGGTTTTCCTCCTTTTTTCTACAACCTCTTAATCTATTTTATCATTTCTAATCCCCACATTAAAAAGAAATTCTCCCCAAATTTTCTTTTTATTTTTCCTCATGTTCTCCTAAATATATGTGTTAGGATTTCTTAAACTATCTACATTTGCACACTTATGTTCACACCAACTCCAAATAGCAACACCAAGTCACTAGTGGTCATCATCTCGTAGTTGCGACATCAAATCGCCAGTGGTCACCTATCCAAAAGTTGGTGGTTACTAAAATCAAACATATTTGAGGGCCTAGCAAATATATTTATATTTTTTGTTACACCCTCGAGATTCACCCTCTTATTAGTGTTGTGTAACATATCATCATTGCTTCCACATCCATTTTTGGGGCTTCTACTAATTAAAAGTGAAATTAAAACAACTTTGCAATGCAAGCTAAAACAACTTGAAGTAACGTTCAAAAAATGAATGTTGACTAAATACGAGAATATGAAATTGTAATACAACACATTAATATTACCAATTTAGTATTTTTTTGTACTCTTTTAAATCCTCATAGAATTAAATATCTTTTTCAATTCACATTTGAACATATTTTGCCACATTGAGGCTTGGATTTACTTCTTGGCAAGCTATTCATGGCAAAATTTTGCAAAATGAACATTTATGTGAATGCAAGTTTTAGCTAGAAGTTCTTTTTGAATTTTCTTTCCAAATATGATTTCAAATTTTCCCATAAACACTTTGTATGGAAAACTCAAGAAATCTTATTCCTACACTATCCATACCCCTTTTGCTATAAAATTTTTCTTCCCCCACTTGTCCTTTAACACCATGAGTATTATACCTATAGATTTTGCATTAAAATTCCAACGTGTAGTTTCGAAATTTGTCCTTGAAATTTTTTCAACTTATCAAAATCTAGGGTTTCATTTGATTATTCAAAACTTCATTTAAACCCACATTTACATCTTTTGGTATGTGGCCTTTGTTTTGTATGGTTTTTGAAAAAGTTTAGGTGGGGCTTTTGATTTTGAAAGATTGTACGAGTGGGTTATCTTTCAAATGTTTTAGTTGTGGTGGGTTTATAATCCACTAAATCATATTCAACTTTGAATTAATTTATTGTCGAGCTAATTAGTTTTGCCAAAAACTTTGTTGGCCTTGTATGTAAAGGAGAATCACGTAATGATGTAACTTTCATTTGTTCCAATGTTTTAAGGAACCTTCACAAGGTATTACTTGAATTGCAAGTTTATTTTTTTGGAACTTCTTGGAACATTTTTAGTTTTAGGTTTCAACTTTATGCTAATGTGCAAAGCCATTTTGCAATTAACGAGTTGTTGTGTCTTATCATCTTGACCAAAGAAACTAATGTTGTCATTAGCCCCATTTGAATTTATCTTTTTTAAACAACACTTTCTTGTGAAAGTGTGATTATAAACATCATATTTCAAATCGTAAAGTGGAATTATTGTGATGATCCCCCATCCATACATGTTTTTTCACCTTACTAATGAAGATCTTTGATTAGTGCACAAACAATTTGATGATTTGTAACTCAATTGTTTCAATATAAAGGACGGGCAAACCTTTTCATGTAGAATATTTGCCAGGCACCCTAAACAATGGAATTTTTTTTATGATATGTTGTGACAAAAAACTTGGGCACACAATAGTCAGACCCATGAACATATACATTAAATGGTAGAGTTTATCTTAGAATTACCAACTCACTTTGAACCAAAAGCTACCTAAATTCCTATTGTAACTTAGAATAAAAAAATTGAGGTCTCTAAGGGGTCAAATCTTTCCAATCTTTCTCTTGAGCCCCTTGGTTTTCTTGGTTGCTTTCAATTACTTCAGACCACATACACCCTTAAAACAACATTAAATTTCAAGAAGAACCCAAGTCCCAAATTGCACTTGTAACATAGACCTTTAAGTACAAATAGATTGCATAAATCGAAAGATACTTAGAACATCACCCCACAAATTGGTAATGCACAAAAACCAACACACTTCAATTCCCCACATACTATTACACAAGTTTGAGAAAGAACCATAGCCCCCCTTTTTGGATTCACATTGTAGAATTTGACAAAATGTGACTATTTTTCGAAGTACCCATAATTAGGGTGCTTTCTTGTGATATGTAGTTCAACAACACTCACAAATAAACAAGAAACACGCAAGTTGAGAAGATGATAGACCGTTCTTGAGACCCCTAAAATCTTCATCATCCCCTTCGTCATCAACCTTCAATCCACATCTTAGACTAAATTCTTGTCTACAGGAATACATGGCGCATCAGATTATTACTCAACAACCAATCTAGCCTTTTTTTATTCATCTCCTTACTAAAAACAGAAAAAGAAAAATCCTACTTATCTACCACCATCCTTCCTACATTCTAAACCGAATTTGCAAACCTCGAAATTTTTTCCAATGCAAGTTCTTTTCGAAAACCTATCCACCTTCCCTCTTTATCTCCCACACCACGCCCTTTTGAGCTCACTAGAAGACCTCCTCCGTTTTGATCAACCTCCCAGTGAAAATTTCGTTGACTCCACCTTGTTTGATAGCTCCATTGCCTCACATTTAGCCAATGTCTAGCAACATCCGCTTCAACTCACTCATTTGAAATAAAAGAAAACAACACAAAAACATAAAAGCCATAAACACCACCGCATCTTCATCACCCTTTTTCCATGTCTCCATCACCGTCATGCGTCTACATCCCCAACCGAAAGCAAGAGAAACTTTTTTTTCCTTAAAACCCTAAAGTTTCTCCCCGTTCACATCCAAACCTCAAACTTAAACATTTGTTAGAGTGTAACCTATTTGTGCTTTGATTTTTTCATTGATGAAGAAAGAAAAAAATGGATGAAATATGTTCAGGTTAATGAAAATAATTGCATGTTCATTATCCTGGTAATGGGAGCCCTTTCAGCCCTTACGTGTTCTTTGCTCCCCTGCTTGGGTGACTACCCTCGCTTTCGGACCTCAAAGCATGGAAGACCTGAGAGGGCTGCCATTATCCTATATGAAGATAGGTTTTTGTAAGGTCCAAAAAAAGAACAATCATATCCATATTATCACCTTGGCCCCTAGTTCCTTTTGTGGGTTTCCATTATTTTTTTTCTAATGTATCTTCTTGTGTAGTTTGTTCAACACCTTGGTAAAACATGTTTTCATCTTTTGCTTGGTACTTTATTAATTTAACCAAGTAAACAATGTAAAAAGCAAGCTGAAAGTTACTACTTACCCCTTTTGTCGAGGAGTTTGCAACTAGACAACATAGCTCTTGAACTTTGGACTAAAGTGAAGCATTCATTTTGTCACAAAGGTTCGTACTTAGACAAGTGCCTAAATTTCCTTTTGATGAGTTTTGGTACATAATCTAGTACAATAACATCTAGTCTCAGGTTCCTTTCCCATACTCTTATTTATCTTGTGCATGATAGATAGTCACTGATGATGTGTTTTTCTTGAGAAAGGGAAAGTATAGGCTTTTTTGGATTCACTCGATATTAAAGTTGCATGGACCTTATTGGAACTATACAAGGTTTATCTCCTCAATATATAACCTTTTTTTTGCATGTGCAAAGCTATGTAGGCTTCCCTATATTCGCCTTTAAAGAGAAAGGTATTTATATGTAGTTAATAGTTAAAGCCTAACTTTTACAACGTATGAAATCATGGTTTTTGATTTTCAATTTTGTGATACAGCCACACTGAAGATCATCCACAAGAGGATTTACCTAAATTTGGCTAAAGCTTATAGTGTGAAGTAGAAAACATTAAAAATCTGCCAAAGTTTGGCAACCTACAAAACATATTGTCTAAATATGACAAGTTTAGAAACTTTCTTCTTGAAATCTGGCAATATTCGTGAAATTTTTCTACCAAGATGCTTTGTATGAGTTGCACTGGATTTTGTTTTGGTCACCAAGTGGTGAAAAAATTCACCCAAAACAAAAGAGAAAAGTGTATGAAATGCCAAACATGCAAAAGTTGCATATTTGTATTGATACTTAATATTGGGAACTAAATTATGTAATGCTTGGGATGTTAAACCGTGTTAATTATGTAATCAATTATCAAATTTCAGAACAGCTCAAACAATCATCATTGATTACAAAAAATTTCCTAATTTTCCTAACAACAAGAACAAATAGCTTGTTGGTTTATTTGTGAATTGCTTTTTTTTGTTTAGTGGCTCACTTGTTCTAGCTACAATTATTATAGCAAGTTCATAATGGGGACAAATCTAGTATATAAAATGATGATTCACATTTGGGATGGTCTTTGCTATTTGTTTCGTCTGGTTACATATGTTGGAGAATACCATGCCCATTATAATTTAGGGTTGGATCAATGTGGTATCTTCAAGGTTTCATGTTAGAACATGGATGTTAAAAGTGAGTCACAGACCTTCGTGAAAATCTAGTGGTTAATTTTTCTTTCAGTTGATCTCAAGTTCATCTGATAATTTCTTCATACATTTGATTGAACATAACCTAGAGATGGGTTTCCAAATAGGGCTACAGTTTTGGACCCAATTGCAATTAGGCATGTTTTGTCCAATATCACAATTTGTAGCCAAACTTGTGTGTAAATTCCAAGGTTGCACAAACTCAAATGTTGTACTTTCACTACAAACTCCTACCTACCATGCAACCTTGTGCAATGTGAATTCTCCAAGTGGAAACTTGCTTGTCAAACTAGGAATTTCTAAGTCCCTTGTTATTGATGGTACCCATTTTGTCGTTCATCACTTTGAAACAACTTGTACTGCAATGGGGCTTCTCACATCATGGGACCCATCAGTCCATGTATATGACCCAAATACATATTCCCCTGTTACTTGTAATGCAGTGAAGGTGATGTTAAACGTTAGCTTTTCACCAGTTTTGGTAAACTTGAGCACATTGGGTGTGATCAAAACCTTGATACCTGACGGTGCTCGTATCACTGATTTGTACACACTGCTAGCGGGCCCAACATTTGTTACTGTTCTTGTCACTGTCCTCTTGCCATTCAAGGCACTGATAGCAATTGATGGGTAGTTCAAGTCGGTAGTTGTGGGGGTTTGAGCTGGACACACAAACTGTGAGCCTGTAATTATGCTTATATCCGAGGTGTTGTACCCAAGACTACAAAGGAAGAGTGAGTAGTCATATGCCGTAGCTTCATACACTAAGCCTGGATCAGCAGCAGCATTGGGATTGATTTGTCCTGCACCATAGTCGAATGCTGTTCCTGCGATTGCAGATCCATTACGAATCACCTCTCCTGTGTTGTCGAGGTATGTTGCTGCAACAACAACCCATAAGAACAAACAACTGTTATTGCAGGCTATGGCTCAACACTGATTAAATATAACTCCAAAGGAAAAAAAGACTAGTGAGGATGGCATCTAGTTTGAACTTCCAAAGAACCATAACATTCTCCAGTGTAAAAAAACCTGCCCTAATTTTCAGAGGATGTGCGCTTCCACCATGGAAGATTTCTTCCATTTTGTAAGATCCTGGAAGATTGTTGCTGAGTTCTCATGCCTGACAATCATCTTCTAAATACACTACAGAAATTAGGGCAGGTTTTTATGAATTGGGAGGCTGTGTGTCATCATTGTACTACTAACCTGTCGTCATGATTGCTGATTGTATAGCACTTGGACTCCAGTCGTGATGGGCAGCTCTTAAAAGTGTGGCAACACCAGTGGTGTGTGGACATGCCATGGATGTTCCTGATATTATGTTGTATTGCACAATACGCTTGTCAAATGGAAGGCCTGTTGGTGATGTGGCTCCACTCCAAGCAGCCAGTATGTTAACACCAGGTGCTGTTACATCTGGCTGCATCCACAAAACACACACATGTCCAATGACTCCTTTGTTTGTCCAACATTGCACACATGAGAAAAAACTCTGCAATATAGGTTTTCTGGGTCACAGCTCATGTGCATCTATCTCCGTAGCAATAGCTCCAAACTCTACCAAGCATGCTTCAAAACAAAGAGAAAGACAACAGCCCCTGGAACAGAAGAAAACAGAACCTGTATAAGAATCCACTAGAAGAATTTGTCATATCTTAATTAGAAGAGTTACCTTCAATATGTCAGGAGAAAGGCTGTTGGGACCTTGCGATGAGAACGATGCCATTATTGGAGCTGGTTTGACACCAAGCACAGTGGTTGCTGGAGTGATCTGAGCCAGCGGTGAACTGTAGCCAGGCCACAATAAAGTCCAAATCAGAGATATTTCTAAAAACAAGGAAGATGTTGCTAGGATTTTAGTGGGACTTGGAATGAATTTGCACAAGATGGTTGGGAGGGTTTAGAGTTCCAGCCACAAAAATTTCTGCAGGGAATTTCATAATGCAACATCTAGGAACATGATCTGTGTTGAGCAATTTTTTTGAAAGTAGTGGGAAATTTTTTATCAAGTCTTTCTTACAATTTGCACACTACCATGGTAAGGAGATTTTACCTGGTAGTTGCAATGTAGTCGAAGATAGCAGTACTGTCATCTGCATTCACCATAGTGGCTGGAATGAAGTGTGGGTCTGCTTCAAGGTCATTACCATCTGCAGGTGGATTCCCCAATATCATGCCAATACCACCAGCTTCTCCAACAACTGCGCCCTTCTCTACACGTGCAGTGATACCCCGCACACATCCAACTATCTTGCCTTTTACTTTCGTTGGGTCAAGAGTGCCATTGAAGCACAGGTAGCTGCCATTATATTCCACATCGGCAATTTACGTCAGATCCATTCTATCACAAACAACACCCCAAAAACGACATCAACTTCACCCTGCAGCATAGGCAATATAAACAAGAAATTAATCTGAGTATCGAGAAGTGCAAATGTGGAACTTTTCTGGGAGCACTATTTCATGGTTTATCATACGAATTAAGCAAGCTCTTGAAGGAAATTGATTCCAGTCTAGCCTTGAATGGATTGCATTGTAGATTGACATTACTATGTGAAATGCAAAGCAAATGGGTCTCCTTGTTTCATTGATTGAGGGCTGCAATCTCATTCATCAAGATAGTGCACAAAAGGGGTTGTTGAGAGGTTTTGTGCATACCTATCGTTTCCAGCAAGTCCTGGAAGTCCAACATCTCCAGCATAGACTAAAGGATAGAGTATTTGATCCAATTTCTCGTTTGTCACACTGAACCCCTGCTTGCACAATGCTCAAACATCAGCAATTATAATGCTTATCAAAAGAACAGTGGGTTACTAGACAAGATCAGTATCCCAAAGCATTCCAAAAATCTAGTGCAGGGTTGTTGCGATCACCAGATATGATTCATTGTTTCCAAGAATTGCATACGAAGAGAAGTTCCGGTCAATAGTGCTTGCAGCAACAGTGATAATCCAAGGGGCTACATTGGTTACAGATGCTGGAGTAGGCCCGTCATTTCCTGCTGAGCACACGGTGATGATACCCTTCTGGGAAGCAGAGAAGGCCCCAATGGCAATTGAATCCTCATATAATGGGACAAGAGGAGGACTTGACCCGAGTGATAATGTGAAGATATCCACACCATCTGCAATTCCTTCGTCCATTGCTGCAAGAATGTCGGAATCAAAACAGCCACCCACCCAACACACTTTGTATGCTGCAATCCTTGCATGTGGGGCACCTCCCTTGGCAGTTCCATTAGCTTGTCCAAACTCATTTGCACCTGTCATGCAAAGATTTTTCTTTTTTATTGACACGGATCAAAACCATTGTTCAAGGCAATCTCAATGACCATGCATCAACATTGAACTATATCACCACCACCATCACTGAGAACAAATTGACATTTGTTTTGTGAATGCCAACTTATTTCATGAACAAGGAATTTGCCATTTTCAGACAGGCATGGAACAAAAGGAAGTACCTGGAACAAAACTTCCACCAGCTGTTGATGATGTGTGGGTACCATGACCATCTGTGTCTCGAGCTGACAAGACATCGCCTAACGCTGTGACATTGCCAATCCCACCTACTGATGCTGCATACCCCGCTACAAAGAACTTTCCACCGATGAGCTTTCTGCACAGCAAATCATCAGTCTATGTCAAGAAGTTGATAAGCAAAATGGGGAGCTTTGGCATCATCATCAGCATGCATAGAAGAGCTCTGCACCTTGGAGACAGAGGTCATTACCAAGATTTGTTGAGAAATGAAGCAAGACACTAGCTCAGTCCTTCATGTGTGGTACTAATGAACTAAGATATAAGTCTTGATTTATACAAAAAACTTGCAACCATGAGTTGAGCTCACAAATTTTTCGTGAAGCTACAAACGAAATTATGGAGCTTCTTCCACCATGTTGCCTGATGTCATGCAGGGCCGCCATTGAAGACTGAATATCATTCACAAACTGTAATTGCAGCAGGAGCAGATTCCTAATATCATGGGTCTGACTTACTTGTTGCAGTTTTCAGGGCCAAATTCTTCACCCTTTTGGCATGTGCCTTTCCATTTTGCTGGAATTGGACCCAGACCTTCATCACTGTAGCTATGAGATTCAGGCCAAACTCCTGCAAATTTTTGCCATAGAATATTATCTTCAAATCCATAAGCACCATGAGTCCAGTGCCACCAACAATTCATGCATAATGTCCAGGTAAATTTGCCATGCACGATGTGGCATGAACAAACTTGTTAGGAATTATTATTATGAAGCAGCAGCAGGAATAATGATGCAGGTAAATTCTGGAGGAGAATTGTATCTGAAGCTGGGACAGAGTTGGTTGAAGAATCATGTCAAAGAATGGACCTACCTGTATCTAAGCTTCCAATGATCACATCTGCTCCATATTTGGATGCTTTCCACAATGAATTCTTGGGGATGCTGCCATCTCCGGTCTCCAAACCAAGATACTCCCACGAATGTGTGGTATGTGGTGTGCTCACTCTGCTCTCAAAGATTGCTACAACTTCTGGCATTTCTACAGGTGCACAGAGTACACAAACAAATTATCCCCAACCCCATTGTGTTGTATAGAATCCTGAAAACTAGCTTGCACATTGGGGACACTCATTGCTATGAAGAAACAGAAGAAGAAGAAGAAGAAGTCCCAAGGAGGAGGAGGAGGAGGAGGAGGAGGAGGACAGATGCACGAGGAGGAAGTTCATCTTCTGAGAGCTTACCAGATAGAACTGAGAATTCTTCAAGAGAAAGATGGGCTGAGAATCCATTGAAGACATGTTTGTAGCTGTATAGCAATGCACTCTCCGCAGCCACTACACTGCAAGCAGCAGCCACAAAACCCTCCTGGAATCAGTCTTCAGATTACTACTTGAGCTAACTTACTTGCAAGATGATCAGTCAGTTTGTCAACAAGCTGAGAGAGAGAGAGAAAGCTGGAAAAAGATCAACTTCACACCTATATCTGCAGATCGTCTGCAATTTGATCAACAATCATAACTGAATTACCATCTACCCAAATCTTTTGCTTTCAAGTTCTCAAATCGTTTGCACAATGAGAGAGAGACAGAGAGACAGAGAGAAAGAAGCTGCTTCCGGACTTGGAGTACTACTCTAGATTTGTCTCTGCTGCAGCTGAGCGGACCTGAAGATCCTTTGACAAGATGAGCTGCGGCAAGCACATGAGGAATGTTGAGAGTTAAGGAATAGTAGCACTAGTGTGCAGTACAGCTACCTGCCAAGAGCGGAGACTAAGATGGTTTGGTGCTTGGCTCTGAGGCTGTCGGGATGCGTAACCGGATCTGAAGCTCCCAGATACGCAACATAACTCTGCAAACGTTGGTTCCACATCGTGAGCGTCTCTCAGTACTAGTGCTTTCACTCTTGGATTCGATCTACACCAGCAAGAGCCTGACATTGTTAGTTCCCACATGATGAGATTTGAGATCTTGTTCCGAAGGCAGGCAGCTAGCTAGCTAGCCAGCGGTATCTTGAGGATTCCGGATCATTCGAGGACGAAGAATCCAGGTGGAGGAAGGAATCGCCATATGATTCCTCGATCTGGATTCTTCCTCCTCGCTCCTTCTTCGACCCGCTTGATCGAAGGTGATCGTCACGAAGAAGTCTATTACCTTCTTCTCAAGACTAGTAGTTGCTGCAGTGACGGAAGCAAGCAAACAAGATGCCAGCAGTAGCAATACAACAACAAATGCAGTTCCACTGTGGATAATCCGCGGCGCAGCTGCTGCCGATGCGACACTCGTACTTTCCCAGCTTCTTTCCCGCCGCACAAGTCGTGACACTGCCCGGCCCACCATCTCTAGATCTGCTGCACAGTTTGACCACCACCTCGTAGCGGCTCTCGTGATCACTAGCAGCTACACCTCTAGACCAGGACTAGCCGTCTGCTTCTTAGGCACCTCTGTTGTAGACTTGCCGCACAATCTCCGCATCCTTCCTTCGCACTTCCAGATTCTACAAGTCTCAAGGCCGCCGGGGAGATTTGCCACAGCTGGGCGTGCCAGGGATCACCAATCCTAGCTACTGTGATTCAAACGCACGCCCGCCATTTCTGGGCACATGATCTTCAATCACAACAGCAGCAGCAGCAGCAGCTCATCAACAGGCCCAGGACTCGCAACTAGGATTTCTTCCAGCTGCAAGGTCGAGCTATTGCTGCAAGCCTATGATCCTGTTGCAATCCAGGAGGCCGTGAGTTTGCATCATGAGTGAACTCTGAAGCTGCTTGGATAAGTTCTGCGGCAGTCTAGCTCAATCTTCACAGACGCGCGTGATGCTGCTTCGAGGCGCCCGCTCGGCCTGCTGACTTTGTTTTCCCCTGGATTTCATCAATCTTGTACAACAACTTGGAAAGTCAGAGCCGCCTGCAACAAAGTCGCCTTGTCATTGAGATTCAAAAGAAAAGACGACCGTCGCATCTGCAGCAGCAACTCAGGATCGTCGACAAAGCTAGCGACTCCTTTTTGGACATTGATCACAATGATCATGGATCGTGAATTTTGCAACACGTTGCTGCAACAAAAGATATTCTGCAAGCTTCTAGCTTTTCACACTTCGCACCAACTTGCAGACCAAAAAGCACAAGCTCAAGGTCTTCTTCCAGGTCCCAGGGATCAACAAATGCCGCTCCACTAGAGAATCATCATCGTCATCATCATTACCAGTACTGCCCGGGTTGAGCACTTTTTTTCCTTTTCCAGATCTTCACCAGTAACACAAGTTCAATTAAGCTAATGGAAGACGATGATGCCGATCAAGCTTCAGGAAATCTTCGACTGCAATGAGACTTTATGAAGTCCTATAAATCCTTGCAGGTGATCAGTACGAATCTCATGTGTTTTGCTTTTCTGTTATTGAGCTGAGTCCATCACCCATCACACTGGAGTACTAACTAGCTGCTGCTGCTGCTGCAGCAGCAGCAGCAATCTTCCAGCTCCTTTCTTTTCATCAACAACGACAGTAGTTACTGTATCATCGTAACTCAGGCCTCGATGATCATGATCGATTCTTTCTTCCCGTAAAAGCCTTCTTCCAGTTGCTTTACGAACCCACCAGCCAGCAGGCTACTACTGTAGCAGCAACTAGCTTTTCGGTGCAGCTGGCCAGGATCCAGCAGCTTTGTTTTTTAGTGTTTTGCTAATTGCCAATCTCCATTAGGTGGTGCTCATGTCAGACTTTGCAATAAATTACAGCTTCTCGACAGGACCTGATCATGAAGCTTCAAGGAAGCAATGAACTTAGGCAAGCTGCAATATTATTCACAATCCTCCACCACCATCCTCTGCAGCTAATGATGAATCTACAACCACCATGTGCAGGGTTTAGACTGCAGCTTAGACTGCACCCATGGGCTCCTCAGGACTTCTGAGTCCTAATCCCTGCTCTAATCCATCACTAATTTTACTTCTTCCAGGTTCCTCCACATCTGCTGGTTATCTACAAGGTCCATCAAGTGCAGGATGGAACCCAATCCAGCTTCTCCTCCTCCTCCTCCTCCTCCTCATCAATCCAGGACCTCTCCTAAACTTGCAAGAAAAGAGCAAGGATTATTATGAGAATCCTGAGAGGACCAACTGTGTCCCCTTACTTTTGGATCAGCTAGAGTCTGTCTAGGATTGGACTAGGATCCATTCTTCCTCTGGATCATCATCATCTCATCATCATCATGTATGCCACATCACAGCCCACAGTAGCTAAGTTCCTGATCACAGACTAAGTAGAAACTGTGCAAGACTTGCAACAAAAAGAAAAAGAAGAAGGAATGAACTTGGACTTTGTTTCTCCATTTCCCCATCTTCTACTTCTTTGTCTTCTTCTTCTTCCTTCCTTCATTCCTTCCTTCCTTCCTTCCTTCTTGCTTCCTTGCCTTGTTGTTGTTGCGCATTCTTGTAAAATTACAAATTTTTTTGGCAGGTTAATTACATAGCCTTTGCTTCTTGATTGCTTTGTTGTTGTGCTAAGTCCTTGTAATCAACTATTTTGGGAGGGTTAATTACATTCATCTTGCTTCTTGTTGTTGTGTAGATTCTAGAGAGAATCTAAGTTTGGCAGGTTTACATGTATCAATTTTGCTCAGAAGATTACTTGTATTTTCTTGTAATTAAGTTTGGCAGGGTTTAGAGCAGCTCCACCCATACCTGGTATTTGGGTTTCACTATACCTCTCACATTCAAGATAGCCTCCTTACAATTTCCCAAGACTCAACAATGAATGGGAAAATGCGGATTGTAAAAGGTGAGAAACTACTGATAGCAAATCATTTGGACCAATCATTCTATAGAATCAATCTAGAATAAATGTTACATTGAGCAATGCCAATTTTTCAAACATAACATCATATGCACAAATGGTCATAAACTCAGACACTTTAGTGCCCCAAATGGTCATAAACTTCACTGTTTTTCATCCAAAACATAATATAAAGTCATCCATAAACCAATCTTCATTTTGGCCTCACTTTACCTACTCATCTTTTCCTTTTGAATTATTCATAAAGTCGACCAAATTAAGGATTACTTCTCAAAACTAACAATGAACACCCTCAAATGGTCATTGTAGTTTCTATTTCAACTACATTACAAGTTTACTTAAGTTATCATAACATAGATTAAGGGGCTACGTAGGGTATCGGGTTAAGTAGGTTAGGACCCACCTTGGGACCATCTATGATCTTCCTATGGAACTATTAAGGGGACTATTTATGTTAGGTGCTACCTAGGAGTTATTTAAGATAAGGGTTATCAAAAGTTTACATAAGGACTACATAAGAATACCTAGGATTCTCTCCTGGATTTTACTGACTTTGCTGATAACTTTGTGCAATGTGCCAATTGGGATACTTTACAATGATCAACTTTGCTTCTTCTTATGGTGCTTTCTTCAATGTGATCAAGTTTGGTGGGTTTACACATCTAAAACTTTAAATTACCTGTTCTTGTTGGATTGTAGTTTCTTTGTGAACTGAAGTTGGGCCCAGGTTTACATCAATTAAATGTGATGTGAACCCATAATTTGGCTTTACTTCGACAAAAAAGAGGGTTGATCAAAGAAGAGGAAGAGAAAAAATGTCAGAAAAAATAAATTGTGACCTTCTTTTCTGACATGGTCTCAACTTAATTATCAGAAAGCACAAGTTCAACAACTAGCAAAGCAACTGAAGGATGACTTCTGGTTTGGCTATAACTTAGATCAGTCCGATCACATAATTTGGAAGCTCACATTTCTGACAGTATTCTCTTCCTCTTCTTTAATAATCAAACCCTCTCTTTTTTGTCCAAGTAAAGCTAAATTATGTGAACTGACTGATCTGAGTTATAGCCAAACCAGAAGTCATTCTTCAGTTGCTTTGCTTGTTGTTGAACTTGTGCTTTCTAATAATTGAGTTTTTTTTTGGCAAGTTTACATCAACTTTATGAATTAAATTATCTACTCAGCATTTGGTTGGATGTGTGTGAAGCGAGCAACTCATAGCATAATGATTTTGTTCTTTACATCAGGTACAAATTAAAAACTTCCTCTAGGGGGTCTAGACTCTAGACAAATTCTTGATGGAACATGCTCATGCATCGTGTGCACACGTAGTACTCCAGATGTCACTTAACATGGAGCCAAGTTAGGACCAAATTTTTATACACAAATCCTAAACTAATGTGAGAGCCAACAAACATTTGGCAGGTTTACGCAACAACTTTGCTTAAGCACTGCAAAATAATAGCAACCTATTTGGGATGGATGACCTCTAGACATACCATAATGGTTACACAAATGCATAGAGACCAGCTTCAAATACTAGGCAAATTCAGAAGTTTTTTTTTTTTTAACAAAATTTTGTCCAAAGTTGACACTAATTCCAAAATTTGGCAAAATTTTCATTTACTTTCATACAAGAGTTGCCAAAATGGTTTCTTTTTTCTTTTTGTTAAGGAGAGTATCACCACAGTTCTGTCAACTCAACTGGCTACTTGTTTTAAGGGTCATGTACAAAAGTGTGGTCAATCAAGAGGAAATCTGTCTGGGATGCTTGCCACTGTGGCTGCATCACAACTTTTCTAAAGAAATGACTGATTCAGAAACTACCAAGTTCATCACCCAAAAGTCAATCCCTACTAGTGTTGGGATGAAGGGGGTGAGCTCCTGACATAATCTCATACCGTTGCACAAATGCATAGACACCACCTCCAAATGTATTGTATCCTGCAGAAGGGAGATAGATGGCTGACCTCCAAACATACAAACAAATTATATTATCTCCCATAACACAGTCAGACAAGTTTCCTAGTATATTTGGAGGGCACCTTACATACATGGATATTGTGCTGCTGAATTAGAGGAGGGATATATCATGTCTACTACTCCTTAAGAGTGCCTGGGATCTTACATCTATAAGAGAGATCTTACATCTGCTTGTAGGTGTAAGATCCGGCTCACTCGAAAGGAATAGATGTAAGAACCCTTCCCTTATACACCTTCTGATGTAGGTATGTTTGAGTTCATAATAACTTTCACCTTGTGCTTTACAATGGGTAAAGCCTACATGGGAGGTGACATTCCTAATTAAAATGTGGGGCTGGACTCAGCCACCACCTCATCCTAAGCACCTTCAATTTAGAAATCCCCACACCTTGGGTCCTTTACCCTACTATACCGGCCTTTATTATTTCCTTAAGTTACTATTCTTGGAGGTGATTGCTATATGCATTTTTTAAGACCAAACTTCTCAAGCACAACCCAAAAGAAACAGCATTAAATAATCCCTTATTTTCTAAAACCTTTGCCATTGGGTATAAACCTTCTCTCAGAATGTGGAAGGAAGGATGGGGAAGGAAGAGGGTACATACAGAAGGTCCCTTCCTTGAAGCTTCAAGAGAAGCTCTTCACCAGCCCATTGTAGAAGATGTAACTGAATGGGAGGTTATGAGAAATTATCACAGCTATGGCATATAAACCACTGATGATAACCAACTCGAGGTGCATTCACACTTGGTGTTAGGGACTCTTGTGTTGAGTCCCTTAACACCATACTAGTCATTTAAGACTTAAACTTACTTATCGTGAAGATTTTATGCTAAACTAACATTCATTTTAACATTAAGTTGTCGCTCATTTAACATTGGGTGTCATCTAGGATGCCACCTAGATTTTCATTTAGCGTTGATTTAACATCCCGTGTGAATGCACCATAAGTGGGTCCAGTCTCTGCATTGGCTAACTTCTATACAGCCCACCATGTCAGGGGCAATATAGCCACATGGTGAAAAGGCGGTTATTTTACAATTGCCAATTCCTCTCTCTATGTCTAATCCATCCACACCAAGAGGTTGTTTGCCATGCTTGCTCAGAGGCCCCATGAGAATCTAATAGCATTATAGTAATGCTTAATAATGCATTGTATTTGTATCATGACTTATCATATTCAAATTTAGTGTTAAATGCTTTCTCCTCTCACACTAATAAATAGTATATATGAAACAATATATGATAAAAGAATATATAAATGTTGCATGTGAGCCGATCATTATGACCAGCCAAATCAAATCAAATACCACTCAACTAGAAACAGTTATTTTCTTTTTTAAGGTGTTTTTTGACATACACTTTATCGTACATGAATTTAGAAGAGATTGATTTCATATCCTTACAACATTAGAGTTATCAGTAAAGTCACCCGCTAATTTATGATACAAGCCATTTCATTGCAACTGTTAGAGTTGATCTTAGAGCCCAAGGATAAAAGTGGCAAGCTTTTTGGATCCATCCAGCCACCCCAAGGTAGAAGAACCTGGAAACCAAGAATCTCAATGGTGGATGAAAACCTTTTTGGTTTGCAAAGTGTGACAGAGTTAGGCAGGCTCTTGTTCCAAGGTGGGGCTGGTTGGTGACATTCTGATTGATTTGTGAATTCTTTCTGGAGTGAAAGTATTTTTTGACCTTTTGTTTTTCATCTGTGAAAAAGCTTTTGAAAGACGGAGATTGGTCATGAACTCTGGCATGATCATCATATGGAACAAATTGTTATGACAAGTTTTATATAGAACAGCCAGTTCCAGTTTGAAATTATTTCAGAATCAGAGAATCATCAGCTCTAGTTCTTTGAAAACAACCAGAATCTTGAAGAACTGCCAGTCTCCTCTATTTCAACAACCTTAGAACACTAGCAGTTTCCATGAAAGAACCTAGAATGAGCTGGTGGTTTTATGGCAGGTTATTTAACTCTTTTCCAAATAAATTTGAGAAACGTGGTTATATGCCAAAATCAAAGTCTTTGATTCTATGAGAATTGTGATTATGAATCTTACAAACCACCCTGATAACCATCGAGGTCTTCTGCTATTTCTAATAACCGTCCAACACTGGTTTCCACCTGTCTCTGCAACAGTGTGAATAGCTGTTGTTTCTCTTGGAGTTTCAAATAAGTCTGCAATAGTGTGAACAACTGGAGTTTCTCAGGGAGTTTTCAATCAAAATAATGATAAACTCCAGGTCTTGGGTGGTGGCCTACCTTCCTCCACTATCCTTGAGGCACTTCATGTTGCAATCTTTTGGTAGTTGGGCGTCAGTCCTGTGGGGAGATCATGTGTGTCGTGACCATCCATCCAAGGACCAATACACCACCTACAGGTATTGTGCATGACAATTTGTCAATTTTTTTTGGAAACAGGTGTGACTGACCTGTAGACTGCATTTTGCTTGTTACTTTTGCATTCACGGTTCCACCTTCCAACTTGGCTTAGCCTCTTCATTGGCCCACATCATCCTCTTGTTGCTTCTGAAAAACTATTGTTTGGTTGACTAAACTTGAAAGTCCAAAAGCAACTGATGGATTCTAGCAATGCATAGAGTTCTCAAATTGTTTTGCCAGTCCAAAAGCAACTCATGGATTCTAACAACCCCATCAAATTCTCAAACTTTCTAGGAGTATACACCAACCCATTGACATTAACAACATGTACCCATGACTCTGACCTTCTTACACATTTGCACTCTTTTATACCCTACTGTTTTCAGAGCCCAAAGGACAGTCCATCTTGTCAGCTCAATGATATGCAAGCCTCCATATTCACACATATGAGAATCACATTGAAAGTCATGGCCAACGCATGTTATAGAGTTGATGATAAATATTAGCCTCTTACTTGATGAATTGCTTGATGACTAATGACAATCAGAGTTAACCCACCTCCCAATATTCACATTACGAGAACCGTGTAGAAAGGCATGGCGTTGCATGTTAGAGCAAATGGTAGCTATTAGCTTTTTACTTGATAAATTGTTGGATGAATAATGATAAGTAATCAGAGTCACCCCATTCTGAACACACCTCCAATTCTATTATTGATGCAAATTTTATTCACCAATTGTGACTTAACTTTCTCTCATGTTGTGGATTTTGATTCTTCACTCCTATGGATTTTGGATATTTCAAACCTACCTTGTTTGGAAAGGGATATTGTGAAAAGAAAACATGATGTGACAAATGGTTGTATACCAAGTAAGCATTGTTGACTCCTTAGGCATTGTTAAGGTTCCCACTTCTTTTGTCAAATTTCTAACGATCATAACAAGCTAAGGGCTATGATTGCCTACTTCATCCTCAATTGAGGATGATGAATTTACCCCTTGATTGCATTTTGATTGTGTTGGATATTATAGACAAGGTGACATGAAATCCCATTGAGAAGCTTGAAACAATGTTGGGAAGCTCTCAACAAGGAGCTAGAGAGAAAGAGAGAACACAATTATTAAAGAGCTTTTCCACCTTGTAGAGACTATTTTGTAAGGGCGGTGAGCAATAAGAATTGTAAGGAAATGGGTTCACATGCCGAAAATGATTAAGTTTCCTAAAACTTATGAATGTCCAAAATAGCAAAATGTTTTAATTTCAAAATGTTACAAAAAGTAAATCCAATTTGCCTCCACCAAAGTCGAGGCCATTCACAAGGGCCATGCCATCAATTATCAAACTACAACTTTTGAAAATTTTCCATTTTAATGTAGTCCTCATGACAACTTGTAAACATTGTACATTATCAACAATCTGGTGTCCCTCATGAGATCTTGGTGATTTTTTAATCCATTTTTCTCTCTAAATGCATTAAATATCCTCTTATTTATCTTATGTGATCAAAAATAATTTATGAGAAGCACATTATAATCCCATTATGACAAAGTCTAAGGACTAGACTTTGGCTATTCTTAGCATCTAAAAATATTTTGTTGATTACAAAAAAAATCTTCAGTCATAACAAATGATTTGAAACGAAATACAATAAAATCTCAATCTCATCAAATTTAATTTGAAAAAGAAATCCGTATTTTCAAACTTCAAAAGTCCATTTACTAATAGGACGCATTTTTAACATAAAATAATTTTAACATTTATATTTTCATTATCAAGTTGATATTTTTTTTAAAAATTCCAATTGATATACTCAAAGTTATATTATTTGGTATAGACATTTAAGCAAATTGTACCCCAAAAATTCATTTCTAAAGCATTGGATAAGAACCGAAATATAATTCATACATTAGTTGAAACCCAATTTACCAAGTTAGGTCATACCATACCTATGGTTAATGTTCAATGTTAATTCATTCTTAAGGTGGCAAGTTGGGAAAATTTTTAATTAAAGAAAGTAATCTTTCAATAATTTTTTTAAAAACCTTCACACTTCCAAAATTTCCAAAACATTGAACGTTGCTCAAGTCCATTGCATATGGCTAATCATGGTCCAAAACATTGTCCACTACCACACTACACTGATGAATTATAAGCAAAATTATCTAAATTATTTCTTAATGTCAAAACCCTTAAATATTCAAAATAAGGCTATTGAACACCTTTTTTCAAAAAAACAAATTGTAAAAAATTAGCCAATTATCAATCATATGTATGGACCACGATATATATTTTTAAATAGATTTAATGTTTGTTATCTTTCTCACCACATCCAAAGAATATTATTGATTACATGTTGAATGAAATCATTTTTTGCATATTTTATGAAACATGTGAAATATGTAAATTTTATTAGAGAAAAACTGATGTAATTGTATTGCAAATTGGCAACTTATTATATACAAAAGATCAAGAGTAGTGTATCTGAAAGTTTTGAATTATGCTCTTAGTTTACAATTGTGTCACCATTCTAAATTGTGAATTATAATCTTTTATGTCATGTGCTAATGAATTGAGTGCTAATTAATATCATAATGACACATTAAACCTAAGGTCAATTTGACAATCAATTGTGCTTAAAAAAACTTCATCTTTCTTAATAACATGATATTCATTGGGGCTTGTTTGGTTTAATAAATTTTAAATTTGATTTGGCAAACGTTTTGTCTAAACTTGTTGTGAACTTGAACTTTGAAAATTAAATTACAAAAGATAAAATGAAACCCAACAACAAGGCAAAAAGGGTTTACCCTGAACTAAGGTCTTATTTTGAAATCCTAAACCAAAAATAAACTTGAGTTGAAGATTAAACTTTCAACTATACTTAAGATAACCTTTTCATTTATTTACCCTACACGAGATGTGATTCCAATCCTATAGTATATATTTTTCATTTTACTAACAGTTGTTTGTGTGAGATTTCAATTAACTATTGCACAATGATTAATAGTGATAGGACAATGGTTGATCGTAAATTCAATGTCTTGTTATTCTAAACTAATTTTTAATATTATTTTAGAAGAGCCAAATGTCCTTGTACTAGGTCCAACACCATCTTTCAATCATGGTTCCTCCAAACTAGTTGTACATATTATGTTAGAATTGAAAATTAGAGATTAAAACATAAAAATAGCATGAATTTGTCAAAAGTGTTAGTTTAACTACCTAGTTAAATTCATAATTAGGTTGGATTAATGCAACTAATCATGTTGTAGCTCAAAACTAGTCCAAGTTTGAACTAAGTTCAAGATATTTGATGTTTAGGATATAGTCCCATGATATGTGATTCCAAATCATCAATAACACACATGTTGTTACAAGATTTCTGTGTTTTTCTGCAAGTTCAATTGTGGCACATGGTTTTTTGTGTATTCCATTTTGTGTTTTGGGCTTAGATTCCTATTGTTTATAAGTGAGTGGATATTTTCAATCACCAATAATTTGTATAATTGTTAATGTTACATTTAGATTTTTTTTGTTAAGCATAGGTTTGTTTTATTTTGGACGAAATTTCACTACACAATAGATGTTGAAGAGTTGTGAACTTATTGCTTGGGTTGTGTTTAACATTAGGTGGTGTGTGCTATTTTTCCTAGTTAATAGTTATATCACTTCTTGGAGGTTTGAACCTTAACATGTCATGAGTATTCAAAGTGTGAAGGTGTGAAAAGGAACAAAGAGGAGTTTCTACCTTTGTCACATAAGCCCCCCTCCTTCTACCTCTCTTTATTTCTTCATTTCTCCCTCTTTTTCCCTCTGTCTTTTAGCATTGTTGTTCGTGGAGTTTAATAGTAGTGGCAACAGAATGTCACTACCACCATCATTAATGCCGCCAAAGCTTGGAGCTTTTGATGGGTTTATGACTATAATCAAAAAATACGCCAAGGCAAGGGGGTGCCCCCCTCTACATTTTGTTGTCAAAACAATTATAGCCACAACTTCAACAAACAAAAACAAGAAGGTGAGGAGCTACCATCAACACCCCATTTGGAAACCAAAAAAAAAATGGAAAGTTTTTACAAGGTGCAAAAGGTGGTGTGTGCAAGTCAATTTTTGTTGGATTTTCACCAAGTGGGGCTTGTGTGGATAAACATTAATTCATGTAACCCAAATGTGGTGGAGTGTCACACTGTGAACAAATGGGGAAACCCATGCCCTTAACTTTTGAATTTTTAAACGAAATTTACAAAAGTGGGAATTTTTGTTGTATGAAAAGTTCATTCCCACTTTGTGTTGTTTGGAGTTGTGCATGTTGGGTTTGAAACCCTAAACCCATTCTTGTTGTTATAATATTGTTCATAAATTGTCATAAGGTAGGGGTGCAAGGAAGTGTGTGGCTTGGACAACTATTCAACAAGGTCTACAATTCATGTCTAGATTGATCATTCCCCACCTTTGTGCATAATGTAATGTAGGATCCTTGAAATGGAAGGTTATGTGTCTTCCTTCAAAAAACTTACCAACATGAAGATATAGATGAAAAGTAGATCATCATCCACATTTATCTAGTTGAAAAATACCTCTATTAACCAAAGGGGTACTTGATTGTGATGAACTAGAGGATGTTTCTATAATGGAATCTTCATCATTAAGAACATCATTTGATTGTTAGTTAAAAAGGTAAAAAACAAAAGGAGCCTTTGGTTGGGTAGAAATTAATGATAACCTCGTTGTCATTTCTTCAAGTTTAGAAGGTAATTCTTGTGCATCTTTGATTCCCTACAATCCAAATAAAATTTTATTAAACATGTCTTTAATGATTTTATTTTTTTGTTAAGATGGTAAAAACATCAAGTTGTTTTTAACCTTTGAATAAAAAGTTAATAGATTTAAACTTTAGTTTGTTTATTTGTGATTTTAGGATGTGAACATAGGATAGACAATTATATATCCAAATATGATTCACATTTGGGTGTTCCCCTATATATAATTCCTTTGGAATTTGACCATTGTTAACTCTACTAAAGGTTATGTTAATTAGATAGGTTGCGGTGTTGATTGCATATGTTCAAAAATATGTAAAAGTGCGATTATCAAAAGTAAGTTACCTAGTTCTTTCCATGATATGTCTCTTTTTGCACTTAGTTACATTGTTTTATTGAGGAAAATCAATTACATTTAATTGTTGTTGAATTCACTCTTGTTCACAAAAACTTTTGTATTCCTTAATCATAAACTCTCTGCTTTTATTCATGTTGAGGATTCTAACTTTCATGTAAGTTAAAACTTCCACCAACTATTTATTTATTTCTAATTTATAAAGAAACTCATTTTTTATTTCATGAAATAAACCCAAGTTTTATACTCATGTCATGCCTACATATTACTTTATTTTGACACTTTCATCCTTCACTTGTTTCCCCACTAAATAACCGCTACAAATTAAGGTTGTCATTGTCAAGATTGGCATTCCATCCACCTTACCCCTCAACAATAATTTAAGTCTTTGAAAATTCAAATGTTTAAATTGCTTATTCATAGACATGATTAGTATGTTGGTTTAGTGTTCTTTTCTTTTCTTCAACTATTATCACTTATTGATGTCATCTTGTATCACACTTACAACCACCTTCTTTGGATTTTGTGCAAATATATCGCCCAACATTTTCATGGTTTGAAAACACCACATAAAATCTCTTGTCACTTATTGCTCCCATCAAAATTCTTGGTCACTTTAGGTACATAAAGCACATCCTTGATTTGCTTGAACCCATTATGAAAATTAGGAAAAAACACACCTCCTTTTCTTTCGACCATGTGAAGTGGCATGTTTTTAACTCGATAGTTATCACTTGTCAAAGTTTCTTTTCATCATGCTAAGTATGTTGCAGACCCTTGTCACATGCTTTGACATTTTTGAATGCAAGTACCAACTCAATTTTTTTTCCATGTCAATTGCTAATATTGTTAGGTTATGAATTTTTAAAAATTCCATTGACACCTTTTAAATGTCACGTCAAGAAATTAGGTGCATTCTCCTCTTGTTTTCATTCAACATCAAGTTCAGCTAATTCTTATGTATGAATTTCCTCCATGCGATTTACAAATTGTTGATTTATAGGTGAACCACTTTTCACCCAAAAAAATGATGTATGACAAGTATTATGGTACATAGTAAACTAAAATCTTGATGACATCCTTTACCTATCCTAAACATAAGTGAAAAAACTTTAAAATTTTGATGATAACATTGTGGAATTCAAATCCACTTTGAGTCAAAAGTAATTTTGATCCAACAATTAGATGAAGAATATTGGATAAAATCAATATTTATAAAATATATAATTTTTTGGATGGCCATAAGGCCTCATTTTTGTGATTCATGAAACATTGCCAAACAAAAGAAAAATGAAAAAATATTGCAATGCTTATCAATAAAATCTCCTCTTTTACACAATGGATTTTTCAAAGAAAAGATTATTATACATTTATTGTTAAACAAATACAATAAAACACATTTTTTGAATGGAATTTCATCCAAAAACTTTAAATTTATTAATGGTCCTAGGTTTAATTGATGTATATCAATATCATACACCATTGAAAAAATTCACACGAGAATACCATGCACAACCTTAATTTTGAAATACACATGCATTTTTATCCCAAATATATTCCATATGTTCAAGTCCTTTAATGTTTGTTGGGGTTTTTTAAATGATTTTTTAGATTAAGTTTAAAGCTAATTAAGTATACTTAAAACAAGTAAAAAAATCCAAGATGTGATGTCCATATGTTACCAAAAGAATTGATTGCAAATATATTATACTTGTGACTACAATATTTGGGGGGCTTACTGTGATTTCACTCTATTGAACATTCATGATACATATCCTTGTGGATGTGGGCATTTTTTGCCAATGCTTTGATACTCTAGAATTATAACAATGTTTTTTGCTTATAACTACCAATGATCTTACCAAAGTTCCATGGTTTTATACTTTAATTGATGTGGTTATATGTTCAATTTTGTGCAACATATGGACATTTTGAAAAAACATGTAAAGATGTTTCAACGTATTTTTTTCATTTAGTTTTATTATTTCTACACCATTTAATTGACCTAAACAACAAATATGAATCCCCTTCACATATCAGGGAAGCTATGAAAAAATGTTACAAAACCAATAGGTTGACACCACAAATTCCATCCCGAAAAACCTACCTCAAGATCTACCATTGTTTAGTAAAAGTCTTTCATCAATGTTCTTTCCAAACTTTGACTATTGACATTGCTCTTTGTGCAAAGCTTTCCCACAAATTTGTTATATGTGGGTCAATCCTCTTATCCAATGATTGATTGTATGAAGTTATTGTAGCTAGTAGGAAGGACATTCATCATGATGTGCATTGTAATCTTACCCTTTCTAACCATGTTTAGAAATCTAATCAATATTTTAATGTTGCACAAAAATGCAACAATCAAAGTTCCTTCCCCCATGTGTAAAGTATGGAGTTTGTTCAACAAGAACAATGATCTAATAATGTTTTTGGTTTCAAAGAGATTTTTCAAATTGTCTAACAAGTGCTCAAGTCACTTTTATGAACAATATACAATATAATTTCATCATTGACATATATAAATAATATTGCAAGTGCATGCCAATCACAAATTTGACCACTACAAGGTTTAGTGCTTTTACAATATTTTAACAATGTGTTCAAGGTTAAGTGCTAACTAAGTGTTGATACAATCATTGATATGATGTTGTGATTGCATTGTAACACATTATGGTTGAACTCAAATCAAACAATCCTATAGGTGCTTTGCACTAGGAGTCGAAGGCATCAAATTAAATATAATATTTAAACCTATGATTGTTTGACCCAATGATGACCCCGAGGGTAAAAACAAATATGCCTACCAACTCAAAGAGCTAATTTCAACCCTTCGAACCGTTGGTGTAGCAATGTAATATTATTTAGATTCCCATAAATCTAGATTGTACAATCAAATGAAACTTTGCAACCCTTATTTTGTTTCTCTCCATTTTTGTCCCATCTTTATTTTGTCTTTGCCTATTTTTTTGTTAAATTACAACAAGAGAAAAAACACAAAAGCATGCAAAAGATTGAAATTTTAGTTCCAAGTTCTTGGCCGAATTTTTTTCACATAAGAATCCTTTACACTAAATTTTTAAAATTATCTTATTAGTAAATTAAGGCCAAAGAACAAGCCAAAAAGTGTTCAACAATTTCCCTTATTAGCTTCAAAATTTCTTGGCCTTGACTCCTAGTCTAAAATGAACCTTGTTTGCTTCAATTACGATGAAAAGTTGTTTTCCCACCATTAGGAAGATTGGACAAAATCACAAGTAAGAAACTTGTGAAAGATACTTTCATTTTTATATAAATGATGTGAGTTCAAAATAAGGCATTTGTTTATTACTTTGGAGGTAAATTTAGTAAGTTTTTATAAAATAAATTTAGGGCACACAAATTGTTAAATTTAAAATGTGAAAATTATTTATAAATAAATTTTAAACATGTAATTATATCTTTAAATCATAAAAATATACATAAATGTTCAATGCATAGGCCTTATCATCCATAGAGTTCATGTGTGAACTCCTTTCCAAATTTCATCCTCTAGTTTGTGTAGTCCCAACCAAAGGTTGTCATCAAATGTAAATACAAAGAAATGCACCTCTCAATTCACATGTTTGAATTTGAGGAAATGCTTAGGGGGACTTAGGATACCAATGTATTATATTTATTCTTGATGTTAAATGATATTTATTCTTTTGGAATGGTAGGATTTTTTTTGGGTTGGCTTTTTAAAGATGAAAGATGATCTTGAATTTATTTTTTCTAGTTAAAACTTGATAGTTGATGTAGAAATGAAAAAATGGAAGGATTCCCCTTATATGTTAAATTTGCAACAACCTTTACATTTACAAGGTTTAAAAAAACACATTTATGAACTTCATACATTTGATTTTTGTAAATATTTAAGACTAAAACAAATTCTCAATTTTATTTATTTTTCATTTGAAAATAAGATTAGTTTTTTTTTATCAATTACCAAAAATGATCATATTTATCAACAAATAAGGTGGATGATGACATTGATTTGATTTATAAATACATAATCAAATAATACCCTTTGAACATAAGAGGTACCTTACAAATATTAATAGTGACCTCTTCAAAATAAAAAATAACCATAATAGCCAAATATGCATCATTCGAAACACAACAAAGAAGGTCAGTTCAACACAATCTACATTCATACAATAAACACAAAAAATGGGTTATTCAAAACATAAAAATTCACTTGTACACAATTTGTTTTTACATAACAAACACAAAAATCAACATGGATTGGAATCAAACACACACATGAAGTCTTCTTGCTCTAATATCGTGTAGATTTTATTTAAAGAGAAAAAATCAACATAATTGTATTACAAATTTGTGACTTATTTATTTTATATACAAAATATCAAGAGTAGTCAATGTTTTTCTTTTCAATTTCATGATGTTGCTCAAAGGGTGATAGTTTATAAGTACAAAGTCTTAAGCACCCTTTCATATTGTAGGGAAATGTGGTGATTTTGGCTTTTAATTTCCAACCGTGTCCCCATTTTGAACTATGAGTTCTAGATTTTAAATGAACTATTGTAATGACCAATAATGGTAGGATGGTGGCTTACGGTATTCAATGGCTTGTCATTCTAAATTAACGTTATTAATATCATTATAGAAAAGCCATATGTGGGTACCAAGTCCAACAATATAAAATATTTTTGGGGGATGTTATAAGTAATAAAATATTTTAAAAATATTGTACTAAAACGAGATTATTATAAGGATATTTTAAATATATTTTCATAATCTATTTTAAATACCTTATTTTTATTTATTAAAATTATATATTTAGAAAATAATTAATTGCACTTTATAAATTTTTGCATGTTATTTGGGGAAAATGGAAGTAACAAGCACAAGAAAACTAGAAAGAAAACTGAAAATCTTATAATTCAAATAAGAAGGTCAAGGGCATACCAATGAATTTTCATGGAATTTAATTAAAGTGGTGTTGTGAATATATTTGTGCGAGGAAATATTTTTCTATGGGGTATTGGACAATTATGTCAAGGAAAATGAAAACTTTGTAAGGATTTCATCTAATTGGGATCAACTTGTATTATTTAATAAAATGATAATTAATTCATTTTTTGAATATCTTATTGGTTGATTTACATATAACAAAAAACCCCTAGGATGTAAGGAATGCAATGAAATGTCATGTTTTTTGTCTAACAAGCAAAATACCTTAATTTTTATGTTCATTGAAGGTCACCACTAGATTTCATTTTATTTAGTACTATATATACAATTATCTAATTTTTTAAAAAAATATGAGTTATGCATGCAATGGTTGTACTAATATAATTTATCAAAGGTCACATAGGAAATAATTGTGATTTTGATAAAATGCAATTTTTTAAATATTATAAAATACCACAATACTTGTCAAAAATTGGTCCATTCAAGTAAACCAATGGCCCTAGTTTATTTAGGCTGAAACCTAATGTAAGTTACATAGCTTAGAAACCTAACCTAAATTACCTACTCAAGCTAATTGTTTAGCTTAAGCTAGGTAACATAGGAAAGCATTAACATGCAAGTTGCAATTATGAAAATTTGTAGGAACCCCTCACCTTCAAGTTTACATTGAAGAATCAAATATTTAATCATTGCACCACACATTCAATAAGTAATATATTTTCTCATAGTATGCATATGAACATTTTCCCAAAATTTACATTTTATCTACTATTGTCACACACATGCGCTTTCCAACTTGATCCATCTCTCCTTCAAAAATTCCACTTCACCATCTACAAGCTTTTTCTTCAATCTTTCTTGGCAACATTATAACATTTTAGTGCATCCAATCATATGCAACAAACTACACAAGCAATATGAATTCTACAAATTTGGAGTGTTTGGATGTGAAATGAATCTATTAACCCCAAGTGCCTTTGAAATGTTAGCTTGATATCTCTGTGCATGCTAACCATGTTTTGGATCTGAACCAATTATTCCAATCTTGTCATTATAAATACCTATGATATGAATCTCCACATAATGTACGTGTGTTGTGATGCAAGAACAAACGAATCATGTGGAACAATATGTGCATTATTTTGGGTTTGTTGTTGAATGTAGGGAGGATTTCATAGTTCATTACCCCATTGTCTTTTTGAATTAAATCTCCAACTCTAAGGTATGGGCATGTGGAAAAGATGACAATGAAAAATGGTTTAGACTCCAAATATGAAATAATCATGTACAAGGATGGAAATGTAGATCACAAGTAGGTTTATGACTAAAACTATGTGTGTTTATTACATAGTTATAGAAATTTTTGTTTTGTTTGCACAAATATTCTCTCACGTTTTTATTTTTTATATATAACTAGTATGTCACACCATTTTCCTAACATGGATTTCACACACATAAACTATGTTGAAACTTTTCAAAATTGCAATCTTAATTCCTTTCATAATTTTATTCTATCAAATTTTGCATTCATACAAATAACTTGTTTTCATCAAATGAAGGTGTCTTTAAAGGTCACAAACACTCAGTTATATACTAACCAAAAGGAAACTAAACAAAAAAATTTCTTAAAATCTACACATCACATGGCTCCCCTCCCAAATACTACATAGGTAACCCTAGCTGATATTGTCTTTCACATGATTGGCTCCATGTTGGGGCAACAAACCCAAATATCACTACCAACAAGTGACATTAGGATCTGGAAGTTAGTCTAGGATGTACTTACTATAGATAACCTTGTGTTAAAGGCTTTATGTCACTATGGACAAGTTGTTTTCAAAAATGGAAGTTAGCCCCATTTTGATTGATCAGCCTTTGAATGGTCATTGTTTTGATAGGCGAAAATCAGCACCTTACGATGTTTATAAGCAATTGGTTTTTGATGTACCCATAGGTACGAGAGGAGATTGTTATGATCGTTATTGTATTCATACTGAAGAGATGCGACAAAATATTCAAATCATTATGCAATGTCTTAATCAAATGCCTAGTGGCATGATTGAAGCCGATGATTGTAAGCTATGTCCTCCGTCACGATCCCAAATGAAACAATCCATGGAATCTTTAATTCACCATTTTAAACATTATACAAAAGGTTTTTCTATACCAACTTCTTTTACCTATACTACAGTAGAAGCACCTAAAGGAGAATTTGGTGTGTTTTTAGTCAGTAATGGAACCAATCGTCCTTATCGTCGTAAAATAAGAACACATGGTTTTGCTCATTTACAAGGACTCGATTTTATGTCTAAACATCATATGCTAGCAGATGTTGTCACCATCATTAGTACTCAAGATATTGTTTTTGGAGAGGTAGATAGACAAGACTTTACACAAATCGCAATCTTTATCAAGCCAAAAAATAGCTTTTCTGCAAAACTCAAAACGTCGATAAATCATCTATGGTAATTCATCGACGTAGCTTGCGGAAAGTTATATAAGTAGTAAATTACTACAAGGATGCGTGCAACTTACGACTTTAAGGCTTTTTTTCCTCTCCGGAACTATGCACTTTGTTCACTTTGCAAGCAAAGGGAACAACTCTCTTCTGAAGGCAGAGCCAAAAAAGATTTTATTAGTGCTTTCTTGCTTTGCGCCTTTTTGGTTTGTAGAGAAAAGAAGCCCGCAAAGGTCGCGGGGCGCAGAAAAGGAATATATATTTACATTTTCTCCCCTACTTTACCCTTAGCATAATAAATAATGATAATGGGGCAGGGTGGAACGATGAAAACGCTCGTAACCCATAAAACCATCAAGATTATGCCATTATTATGTAATAGCATAAGAAAAGTACTAATTGTAGAACGACTACTAAAACATGCATCCTTATTAAATCTTCTGAAGATTAAAGGCTAGGGCATATGCTTGACATATGCAATATTGGATTGCTTAAGAAATAGATCTTATATACAATCTCACAATTACCTCATATTGATAAAAAGTCTGAAAAACAATCTAAAATAAAAATACATAAGAAGAAAAGACTTATCATAAAAACGAAGACGCCTAAATTACACAAAAAATAAATTGCTTAAAACTCTATGATCTACTTGGAGTTCAATCTAAGGCTCCATCTTATTATAAGTTATAAAATTTGTTTGGATAAGGTTGACCTTAGTAAAATTATTTAAAATCAATCCTTATTTCTCATTTATAAAATACAAAATCACAAAGTGTTTGTTCTTTTAAGCACTATGTATAATTATATTGAGGCTGAAGGGCTATTAAATCTATGAAGTTGTATTGTATGACATGCGCAAATCGAAAAATCAATATTTATGGGACTCGTGCCATGTTTCAATTTGTTTTTTTTGTTTTATGGGCCAACTTTCAACGGACTTAACCCTAGATCATAAGTGTCCACACAAATAAACATAATGCACACTTAGCTTTCATATATAAGATCATAGCACTTATGTAGTTGATTGGCAGAAAATACTTTAGTCCTAATGTGCTTGCCCATAAAGCCAACCACAAGCCAAGGGCCCATTTATTAATAACATTATTATCTTACATGATATATCTTATGGCTAGGCGCAAAGCGATCAATACATTGAATTGGGCTGGTTAAAAGGTGTGCAACAATCCTAATTGTTAAATATTATACAATATTGAATATTCTAAATACCTTGTATTTGTATAGTAAGGAGCTTGGACCTGTTTTTAAAAAGAAAAACTAGGTTTTAACTTTCACCCAAAAGAAGATTTCATAGTTTTGATCCAAATTTGTTTCAACAAAATTTTGAATTTTTGAACTTCCAGTAGGTACTAATGATCATAACATATTGTGAAGGGTGTTTCAAAGCCTATTCTAGTTTAGACACTCTCTCCAAGTCATGCAACAAAACTAGAGTGTGAAGATTGGTCATTTATACCGGTAAAAAAAACCCATTGAAGAGTTTTCCAAATAATTTACATACCACTTTCATCTCACTAACTCAGAAAGAGTTTTGGAAAGTTTGGGTTTTGAAAAAGAAAGGCTTATGATGGATTGAATCAAAAACATTTTGCAAAAGGATTCCAAGAAGGTGCTAGAATCCAAGTAGATTGTGTTTTCGGGGATTTGTCTGTGAGTCAGATCTGAAATGTCTTTTGCTCAGGTCATCTCTCAGGTCATATCTCTCTCAATCCTGAATCCTATTCAGATTGAATAAAAACCATGCTCACATGGAGAAGTTCTACATATTTTTCTCTCCATGATATTGTACACATATAACCTAGCACCATTAAAGAGGTTCCACACTGTAATTATCCAACATGCCACTGGTTGTGCATGGACAATAGTTTGTCCTGCAGCTGTCTCTTTTGTGTCAGTAGAACCCAAACCAACTCTGAAGATATATGTTTATGAAATTGCAGAAAAATCTCCACAACAACATTTTGGAAATAATGAGTGTGGTCATTAACCTTATGAAAGTAGTCACTCACAAAATGTCAGAGCTTCACCTTCATCATCAAGAGCGGCGGCAGCTCATATTCCCCACTGACTTTATCAGCTCACAACTGTGAGTGTGCATAAGTACATTAAAAAAAAAATTATTTCCCAAAAAATCAGTGAACCCATTATACAAAATCTGCATCCTGAGTTTTTGTCAGATTTCTGAAGACAACAGAAAGACTTGAGTTATGATGTTGGCTAGCAGACATGAGACATAGCTAATCCTAGGATAGTACATTTGAAGCCAGCACACTGAGTTGCAGAGGTTCTAGAGCTTCAGTTGCACCTGTCAGTTCTTCACTAACTCGCCACAGCTCGTAGGCCAGCCTACTGTCCACTGCCCTTGCACTTGGGCTCTTTCTTCGGCTATCTTCATAGTAACCACCAGTCACACCCTCCATTTCAGGTGCAGATGCCAAGAACACTGCAGTTGATGCACCTTCTTCAGGAGTCTGCAGTACAGACAAAAGTCTGGTGTTAGGTTTTTTGCACCACCATGTCCTAACTGTTATCTCTGAACTTGTCTCCATTATAGTGCATCTTCCTGTAGAGATGGGAAAGATGTAGTCACCTTAAGTCCCAGAAGTTTGATGATTGTGGAACGGATGCCTGGAAATAGTGCAGGTTTGTTTGAACTAATCCCTTGAGGAAACACGTATCGAATCAACTGTGACCACAAAACATTTCAGACATCATTCTTGGCAACAATTCCTGTTTTGTGAAAACCATGGCTGAAGTTTACAAGACTTAAAGTAGAAGAAGAATGGTCAACCTGTGTGTCAACAACGCCTGGGTGCATACAGTTTGATGTCACTGGAATTCCGAAGGATACACAGCGTCTTGAAAGCTCATGTGAGAAGAGACAGTTTGCCAGCTTTGATTGCCCATACGCCAGCCACCTCTCATAAGCTACAGCACACTAAGATATGAGCTTTCAACAAATCTTTGGCAGTTCAGCATGTTGTCAATTGTGAGTACATCTTTGCATTGTGAACTCTGGAACCAATTGTTTGTGCAGAATTCCAACAAAGTAGTCTGTACCTCGGGGGCCTTTGAAATTGAGGTCATTGAAATCTAAGTTGCCAATGCATTCTGCAGCAGATGACAGAACCACCACCCTCGATTTCAACCTGCAGACCATTGAAGTGTGCATTGAAACAGGTTTTCTCAAGAAAAGTTGCATGAAAAAATTAGAACACTAGGTTATAACTAAAGAAAAGCTAGAGTGGGAAGGTGAACAGGATGTTCAATTGCAGAATTTAAACCAAGAGACAGCCCACATGTTTATGATTGTGCAGTGATAATTGAGCACATGGTAATATAATAATGCAAATCAAGGGAAGATGAATACCCAGGTGTGGCACTCGTTTTGAGTCTATCAAGGAGGAGCGCTGTTAGCAAAAAGTGGCCCAAGTGATTCACCTATAGTGGACAGACAAAACCCATCCACCACAAAACTCTCACTCCTTCCAGTTCATTCCTCTCATGATAAACACAATCATGACTTAAATCTCACCAAAAAAGAAAGAAAAAATAAAGCTATGTCTTTGCCAATGTTCCACATCCATCAAACAAATGCGCAGTTCTTATAAGTCAAATCTCATCAGAAAATTCTATCACATTTTGACAGATGCCAGCAGACACATACTGCCTAAACCTGAACCTACTAACCAAGAAACCTTAGAAACTAAAATAGCATGGACAGCCTGAATCCTGCCAAGATCTGAACAAAGAGATTATTTTCAAACTTCTCCAGTGACAATGCAGTCTTACCCCAAGTTGATATTCGAAACCATCCTCCGTGTATTGCTGTGGACATGCCATAACACCTGCATTATTCACCTGTACACAAATCCCAACATTAGTATATTTCATACCATATATCAAGAGTGCTCATGAACTGCTGAAGTTACAGTACATAAAACATATTCCACTAGTTCTACTAAATAAAGTAATGGGTGATATTGCTCATGGTGCTGCCTTGCCATAAAGAAGGGTCTGTCACCTACAAGATCACCAAATTTTGTGCCAAAAAACTTGTACAAGGTCAATGGTGGAGGGCAAGATACCAAAGGAATTTATGTGGGAAGTAGCTTAACAAGAGGAAGCAGCAGTAGTGGTGACTCAAGAGGGCACTTACAAGTGAATTCAAGGGAAGGCCTTGATCCAAATACTCCTTTGCAAATTGCCGGACAGATGTTAATGATGCCAGATCACAAATCATCACCCTTCCCAGATGCCCATCAGTGATCCAAGGTCAGCAAATGACATTGCTAAACAAGGAGGATGTAAATAAACCAGTGGCTCACAGATTTCAAGATTGATGGAGAGAGAGAGAGAGCACAAGAGAGTTGCAGCAAAATCCAAGTAAGAAGACTCTGACATCTACGAATTCAACTCTTACAAAGATATGTCTTGTGAGCCTGCTATGCCTAGTATTCATGTGGTACCTGATTGAAGGGTTGTTGGTGTTGCGAACAATCTCTGCAGCAGCTTCGTCTCCTTTCTCTTTATTCCTACATGCTTCCTTGCAGAAGTCCCAAACCCCTCATGGAGCTCTTCATTTTCATATCCAGATGCATTGAGCACAGCAATGACTCAATACTAGTATTATGACATTTGAGACCCAGAAGTTTTCTATGCACTCAAAACCAATTTTTGATACAAATTGGGTACTCCTTACTGAATAACTTACCAGAAGCTTTCAGACTACCATCAGGCAATGCAAAAGAAGAATCTATGTGTTTCTCAAGCATTCAGTACCACCATCAGTATCTTGCAAATTTGGGCATACTGATGAAGCTGGGAGAAAGCCAAATGATGCTTACCAATGGTCACAGCCATGCCCTGCCTTGCCAGTTCCATGGCTGTGGCCTTCCCTATCCCTGCCACATGCAATTTGCAACAAGACAATTGAGAAAGCCATCTGCAACACAAAACTCAGCTTCTATGAATTTAAAAGGTGCCTGAACTCTAGCCTCAGAGAGAGACACACACACACACAACACTGAATGCCTTGGATGGGATGATTCACATGAGGCTCTGATGCACACCAGCGTTGCCTCCAGTAATTACAACATGACGCTGACTAGAATCTACTGCAGATGATGCATGTGGAACTGTAGAAAATCTCCGGCTGTAATCTGTTTCTCCACTCTGCAATCAATCAGACAAGCATGAATGCTTTCAGTAAGCCCAAAACATTCACCTGGTAAAGACCTAGTATGCATGCACACTGAACCCACAAAACACTGTAAAAACCTCAAAATGCAGAACCAACTGATGCTATGACCTCTGACCCGTTACCCAAATTTGTAAGAGAAATTCAAAAACTTCAAAGATGTGCTGCAGCAAAGCAAAGATCTATTTGAAGCTCAAATCCATTGAGAAAGCTTTGGGTACCTGATAAAAAGGACTTGAAGTAGAAAGAAGATCCATGGACAGGGAAACTTTGAAGAGCAGCTCTGAAACATGAAATGGAGATTTCAACCTAATCTTAGGACCCGTAGGAGGATATGAGAATTGAAAGGAAGAAGTGAGGAGGGAGAAATGGGACAAGGCTTTGAATGCCATTGGGAATTTGTTGAAAGTGGTTCTAAAGCTGGTGGGATTGAGTGAGTGAGTGAGTATCCCCTGCGAGAACGTCTTTGGGTTCTTCTTCTCGTTGCCTCAGAATTCTCAAACGGAAAACTAATCTTGGGTTCCTACGAAACAAGTAGCAAACTGGTCCTTGATAACATTCCCGTTCTGTTCATGACATAGAATGCTCAAATGATCAGTGCCCACAAGCTCAGATGATGAACCCTAAAAACAGATCTATACTTGAATTGGGTTCTTAGCAGTTGCTGCTGTTGTCATCTACTACAACATAACAATTTGTAAGGAATTGCAGGGAAAGGGGCAAAAACTCTTCCATTCCTCAACTCTCCAACCTTGTAAAGTCGAATGTCCAAAAGCAAAAAACTGTGAACCTCACGGTGCTGAATCAAAACCCTAAACGAAATTCCAGATGGTATTCCAGGAGAGAGCTCCATGTGCTAATGTGACAATTTGTTGTCAATTGTTAGCAATCAGTTTGTCAACCTTGTGTTGAGTTGGGAATACTCTTCAATTTGGACACATTCAATCAGGCTTGGGACAAAAATGTCACACAAGTTTTGATGTTTAACATGATCATGAGGTGGTCATAAATGAAATACTTAATTGCAAACAATGTGATGAACTGTGTATATCAAAACACACCAACTATTATACACCACCAACCCTCTAGCTCATAAGCATGACTATCGCATTGTCTTTGAGCAATAAAAGTTCATTGATCTTTGAGCAACCTTTTTGTCACAATCAATGTGCTTTGCATGAATTTATTACATTGTTCAACACAAATACATTTGAGCTTCACTACACATTGTCTTTGAGCAATACATGTTCATGGATCCTTGAGCAACCTTTTTGTAACAATCAATGTGCTTTGCCTAATTTTATTACATTGTTCAACACAAATACATTTGAGCTTCACTACACATTGTCTTTGAGCAAGAAAAGTTTGCTGATCCTCCAACAACTTTTTGTACAATCAATGTGCTTTGCATGCATCAATAACATTGTTCAACACAAGTACATGTTTGGTTCATGTTAGGAACTAGGGTAAGCATGCCCATTACCAAACATAGGCTTGCCACCAAATGGCCCCATGGCAGAAAGCATAAGTGGCAAATGGGCATTCACACCCCTTTGAGTGTTCAAGTCGGCGCCTATAATCAAACAGTTGGTTTGGAAAAAGTGTGTTGGTTTAGGGAAAACTTCCAAACATAATTTTACATTTGTGTTTGTTAAGGAATGTGAAAAGGTACCATTAAAACAAAATTCAAAAGGTTTTCATGTGCAATGGTGTTTGGTAATAGGGTATGAAATATATTAGTTCATTGAACACAAATGATCATAAAATTAAGGCACATATTAAGTTACAACTTTGAGTGTTTGGAATTACAACTTTGAATGTTTGGGTATGTGTTTAATTTTGGTTCAAATTCAAAAAACAATCATTCTACAAGAGCATTGTGGTGTTTGGCCATCGCATAAATTTGAACAATTTCAATATCAAATTTCAAAAAGGTAGTTTCATGGCGAGGGTCATTTGACCTAGGACTCATAGACACACCAACTTTTCAAAGCAACACAATGTTTGGTTATGGGGGTTAGCTTGGCCTTTAAAAAGGCATGGAGATGATCATAAATGGCCATAACACCCTAATAGGAATACAATGCAAAAAAAAACAACAATGCAATTAAACAAACCCAATACATTAGGATATTTAAATCCTACAAATAAAAAGTTTTATTACAAAAACAAAAAAGGACCAAGATGCAAACTTTGCATTATTGCCAAAACATCTAGAACAATATGAAGGGTCACAAGAAAACAAATTATCAAAAAAACAATTCTAGTCTTATATTGAGTTTTCAAGTATGTCGTCCTTAGCAACTTGGGTAAAAAAAGGTTTAAAAGCATTTGTAGAAATCCTATTTTTTACATATGAAATGAAACCACACAAGCAAGAAGCTTTACAACCAAGTTTGAATGTCAAGCAAATAGTAGAGATAGGGCAAGACTTAAAATTATAAAAGTTTATAAGAGAAGCAAAGTATGTAAAAAAACCAAAATCAAGTCAAAAGTAAGAGTTAATGGTATAAAAAATAAGAATAAATATAAAACATGTAGATGAACGAAGATCAGGACAAAAATCAAAACTAAGGTTGTAAAAATCACATCTAAAATAGGATGAAGAGGAAAGGTCAAGTTTGAAATTAGACCTAAAAATACAATAAAAAGGAAATGAGGTGGGGATTAAAGTTATAAACAAGACTTACAGTGAAAAGTTTAAGCAATTTGTGTATTGCCATTAGATCCAACATTTTGTAATGCCCAACTTTACACCTCCTTGACCAGAAAAAACAAGACATCAAATAGCTCATGTGAATCATTATTTTAGTTTTATGCCAACAACTTGCATAGACATAAAATATTTCAATTTGGTCTAGGGAGACTACACAAACATTTACACTTTAATTTATTTTAATTTAAGACTAGAAGATTATGCACATCAAACATATCTTGACCTTGTTGATTTTTGGTATTTAAGGGATTTGTACCAAAAAAAGGTATCCAACTAGTTAGGTCACAACACACACCATCCACTTGCTGGATGACGCGCTCCCAAGTTCTTTGGTAGACCCACTTGAGAGTCTAACTATGTGGAATTACGGAAAGAGTTGGAATTTGGAGCCGCTCCCAACTTCCAGCACTAAAGGGGGTGAGAGGGGCGTGCTAGAAGTCTCGGGATTAGACTAGGAAGAGGGACAAACTACTTACATACTCGCTCCCGCATCCAAAAACCAACCACAAGTTGGTTAGAATTCATTCTGCACCCTTTTGGTGTTGAGACAAGCCACGAGCGGCCTTGGACTCACTTGACTCACCACGGCCCGGACTCGGGGGAAGCCACCACCTTCCCCCATATAGTATTCTCTGCAGCTCCCCACGGGGGTTACATCCGAATGGCACTTTTTCCCGGGACTCCCAAGGAGTCCCAAAATTGTCCCAGGTTGGACTTCCGAAATTTTGGGCTTCCATAATTTTTTGCTCAGACCTCCGATTGGGACGAGGTCTAAAGCAATCTTGTAGCTCTTTTCGAGAGCTTTCCAACGCCATGGAGCACTCCTATAGACGTCGGAATCGGGTCGATTCCCGACTTTCGGTGGTCGGGAGTCAAATTGCCAGTTTGACTCCCGGCCTTTCTTTTGCGCATATTTTGGGCTATAAATGTCCAAATGGCTCATGCAAGGCCATTTTGGACATCTAGACTTCAAGACCTTTCTAACGGTATAAAGAACACCCCAATGCAAGGTGTTTTGATCCTTACAATCAAGTTCTAAGTTCTCGAGAGTCCTAAAGGACTCCAAGTTCCTACTTTTGAGAATGTGAGTTTCATCTTCACACTTAGCCCAAAGTGGGGTTGCGACACTGCAGGCTTTGGCTTTGACCAAGGGTTGAATAGTAATCATGGATTTGAATGTCCTTTACAAATGATGTTCAAGCATGTTGGACCAACAAGCATTGGAAAAAGAAAATGTCCCACCTCAACATGCATCAAAAGTAAACCGCAAAAGGCCATGAATTAATAAGGTTGCAACAACAAACAACAAAGGAAAATGGAAAAAACAAACCTTGGAGGAAGCCATGGATGCAATTGAAAGAAGGATGTGTTCATTGATGGTAGTAAATAGGAATATACCATTAACCTCCCTTTTAGACCATCCATCTTGGAAAACTAGATCATAAAAATGTGAATCAATAAAGGTTTTACCAAATGAAGGAAATGTAATAGTAGTAGCATACATCTTGGTCTGCAAAAATGTGGTTTGCCAATTACCTTACAATAGTTGAACTTGAAAATTATTAAGCTTACATAAACAAGGTTTACCCCATTTCAAAATGGTGTACTAAGGAATAATTAGTGGTACTAGTTCACAACTTGACGTCTAAATCCGACAAACATAAGGTTTGGAAGTTTCTAGAGCACAAGGGTTGATTGTAAATAACAAACAAAACATTCTATGATAATTTGCAAATGTTGTACAATCAAAATAATTTCAATGCAAATTGTGTATGCAACTCAAACAAAACATACATCTAAACACCTAAATACTCAACAACTTGAGTTTTGGTTAATAAGGGTTCAAAACATGTTTATAACATCATTCTTAAATCTCAGGAATGGTTGATTATGAACTATGTAATGAATGCAATAAGAGGAGTTTTTTAAAGGTTTTACATCTTCAAACACTATGAAAAAAAGGGTGTTTTGTAATTCGCCTTGTAATTCAATTTTTGGGTTGTAGAAGACACTTGTAATTCATTGTATTTATATGTCATGAATGCTAATTGACAAGTTGCATGAATTGTAACTTTGCAACTCATCGTATATACAATGCAACTCATTGCAACTCCATTATAATTGCATCCATTATGTCATGCTGATGTCAATGATTGTCATCCATCTATTAAAACTTGACACATGGCACTATGAATTTTTTTGACATAATAATTATTTTCTTTTCAAAATATTGATTTCCATTGTTCATTATGATTGTTAATGACAATCCAAAATTGTGACATGTGGCACAATAATTTTTTTTGCCACATGTCATATTAATTATATTTTGAAATGAGAAATAAATATAAATTTCTATTTCAATAGTTAGGTAGGTCGTCAATAACCATAGGTAGGTAGGTTGGTAGGTCTTAAGATGTACATACTTACATATTTACCTAAGACCTATCTACATAGGTAGGTAGAAAAGTAGAATAATAGCCATGAAATTTTATTTTTTTATTTTATGTTTTGCCTTTAAGTTAAGCTTTTTTGAGTTCACCTCGAAATGACACTTATATTTTAATGTGAAAATATGAAATAACAAGCCTTTTTTATATAGTTTGTAACATGGAATTTAAAATCAAAACATATGGGTTAAATCTTTTAGTTGTTCCTTAGTTGCAAATTAAATTGTAATTGAGAAACAATTATAACATTTAAGTATTTAGGGTAGGTTAAATCCAAGGGGAGGTTTTTGGTGTCCAAACAAAACTTGAATCCCTCTTATTGGCACCTCTAAAGCACTAAAAATTGTCAAAAACAAAATAAAATTGAAAAAGTTATGGCCCCCCAAAGTAAAAGGGGTAAAAAATGCAAAAAAACAAACCACCAAATGCTACAAAGGCTAGTTCCAAAACACTTAAAACAATGTTTGTATGTTGTTCTATTATTATTAAAGTTCAAAAATGATTTTGTAGAACTTCAAGTGGCGCTCCTATAACATTTTAAATCATTTAAAATGAATAAAAAAGAGAAAATTATGAAGTTTGAAAGTAGGAGGGGTCCAAAGAGGAAAAAAAAAAGGAAAAAAATGTGTTTTGTAAGTTGAAAAACTTATTTCTCTTATTATTTTTTCAGTGTTCCTTTTCCTTTACATTTCAAAGATAAATTTTAAAGCTTGAGGTAATGCCCCCATAACATTTAAATCACTCAGAATGAAACACATATGATGAAAATATAGATAAATGATGAATATGTATCTTTATTACATTATAAGCAATTGTATTATAGTCATAACATAGTTGAATAGTAATACTTTAGTAGTGGCGCACTAATGATTCGGCTAATTGTATAAATGGGAATGATAATAAAAAATTGGTTACAAATGTGTTCCATAATGGGTGGTGGAAAAAAACCTACACCAAACATGTGATTTGGTTTGGTGATCCATTGTCAATAGTTGCATATGGAATTGACTTAATCAATTTCTAAATTGTACTTTGGCTACAATCCAAACAAAAAAGGTCACAAAAATTGAAAAACAAGATTTTAAAAAAAATCCTCAACTTAATCAATTTTTGAATTGTAATTGGCTACAAACCAAACATAAATGTCATAAAAATTGAAAAATAAAATAAAATATTCAAATTACATTATGCTTGTAGCAAGCTAGCACTTGCTCAAGTAGATAAAATGCAAAATTTAGCTCCCAGACAAATGTTGATCAAAAGTAGTTTCAAACTCTTTAACACCAATTGAATACATGAAATACAAAATATTTTTTGACAATCTTCATGTTTTGGAATTCACATTCACAAATACACAAACCCATTTTGGGCCACTTCTAGTCCATTTTAATTTCATTTTGAAATGTGTAAAACTTACAATTATCATTATCTATAAATCAAAAAAATATGCATTGTGCTTTTGAGTATATTATGAAAATATCCTCATCATTTGAATAAATACTAAAGTTCATGCAAGGGAGCTTTTATTGATGAAATTATATTACTAATCTTAACTATGACAAGGAGAAATACATATAACATCTTCAAAAGGATTTTAATATTTATATTGTATAATTTCTTTTCTTTTGTCTGAACCAAATTATTCATTAGGATGAAAGACATGATGTTTTTACATTTTTATATCAATGATTTTATTATTTGTTCTTTGTAATTATTATTATTTTTGTTTAAACTTAATCATGAATCAAAAATATGTATTATAGTTTTGCAACTAAGGAAAAAAACTTTGGATTAATCCAAGGTTATATAATGTCAGTTTGAAAATTATAAAATGAGTATTCATGTTAGTTTAACAAAAGTGTTGACAACAACACTCAAATAAAACAATAGCAAGCAAAATGTATCCAAATATTTTCATAATTACATACAATGCAAAACCACGTAGATGATACACGTGTGTGTTCTTCATGATCAAACTTTGCTTCATTTTCTATTTCATTAACAATAACTTAAGAGGATACATTAATATATTTTTAGCAAAGTGTTTTAGTGTCACACCTTTCTTAGTACAACCCATGGAGTTGTTGAAATAACACACACATTCAAATACAGATAAACAAACAATGAAAATCACAATTTGAAGAACATGCTACATGACATTTTAATAATTATACTACAATAGTGTGACATGCAATTATGGATGGAATTGTTAATTTTCTTGGCCTCTTCTATACAAAGACATTTTTTTAAGCATGTCAAATTACAAAAAGCATTCCCCAATTTGATGTTTTAGTAAAAGAAATGATTTTACAACCAATCATCAAACTCAATCCTATTGGGGGGGAAAATTTCTTTGAATTTTCAAAATACACAAATAGAAAAAAAGGTCTCATATATTGGTTGTTAGGTTAAAATTAATTTTAATTATTTTATGATAGGATAATGTTTATTATGAAAATAAAAATAATTAACACAAGGTATGTTTTAATCCCAAATAAAATAGAATAAAACACATATATTAAATATTATTTATTAGTAAATTAATAAGTGAATTAATATTAATAAGTTCAATAAGTTCAATTAGTAGGTTAGTAAATGAATTGATATAAATAAATGAACTAATAAAAAAATGTGAAGGAATGTGAAAGGAAGGATTCTCCTATAACATTGACAATTGAATCATCTAATAAAAACTATATCAGATAGATGAATATTTTGCTTTGTCTCCTCCCAATCACCTAATTGGAAGATATGTTAAATACACATGATATTTTGAAAAAGTAATGATATTATCACATGATCTTACGATAGTTGGTTTCATCCTCATCATTCTTCACAATTTCAAGTATTAAATCTAGTTAAATATCTACGGTAACAAAATTTGATACAAACAAAAAAATATTATTTGACTCAAAATGATTGTATATTTTCTTATTAAAAAAATGAAGTAATAATCTAAGGTGAAAAGATTTTTTTTCATTTTTCCCCAAACATTACTTTGTTTAACACAAGTAATGTAAAATTTTAACACTTTATCACGCCCCCAATGATGATTTAATGATGAAAATATTAATATATGACTTGTTATTGTGAAAATTCAATTCCATTCAAATGAAAATCTTGAATGACATCATGTTTGATGGTGAACAATTTGATCATTTAATGGTTAAACTTGTGTTTGATTGCATATTGCAAGTGAGTTGAAAATGGATATTCTATATGGTAATTTATAACACCATATATACATATGTAGTCAACCATGTTTGACTTTTTCAATAGTTGTATTATAGTTGCATGTGACAACTAAAATTATGAGATTTTCCTTTGTAAGCCTTGATAATTATAAATTTGAAGAAATGGGGTGATGATTCTAAGGTGTAGCTTCAAACTATCGCCAGTTTTTTACTTCAAGCTTCATATGGTTCGTGAATTTTTCAGGCGATTGCCTCTACCGCCTACATGACCAAGACATTGATTCCTTGTAATTTCTGGCTTAAAATTGAACTCAATAACCTATTTTGAACCAGGGATTTAAACTAAAGAAAAACTCCCCAATTTTGTGATGTTGCTGAAGTGGTGACCATCCATAAGATGATTTAGCCAGATTTGCCTAAATACTCAATATGAAAATATGAAAATACCACAATCCTTCTATATTCTTGGCTACCTATTGAAACTTATCATAGAAATCTGGTGATTTGAAGTTTCTATTTCTTTTAAATCTGGCAAAGCTGGGCCTTTTTTTTTTTCATGAAAAATCCTTTGAACAGGTTGAAATCATATTTTTTAGGTTGAAATTTCGGCCCCAAAAATAAAACCCTGTTCAGAATCTGAACCCAGCTCTACTCTACACAACCACCGAAGCACCTCTTAGAAAAAAAAAGAGCTATAATTTGTCATAGGTCCACTAATTGCAAGGAGTTATTTTGAACTATTTTCCAAATTTTGGAAGAAAAGAAGTGTCCTTAAATGAAAATCATAATGTTACATAATGTACCATAAATTCATATTGGGTTATCAAATACATCACAAATAAAATTAGTGTACATATCAAAGAAGCCATCACCAGGAAATACAAGTTAAAAAATCACATTGGAGAGAGTAGAGTTATCTGTAAAGTCACCCTGTCTTCACCCTGTCTTTGGGCCTCCTTTCACCCGGAAACCCCTCTTTCAGTGGTATTTGCAAAGAAAGGAAATTTTATTAAACCTCAGGGTGAAATGCTAAAACTCAGCATTTAATGCACAAGGTTTGACTAGGACTCGGCAAAATATATGTAGGAGCAGTGGAGGCGCTCAGGAAAAATGAAAGACAGGATGAAACTCAGTTTACCACAAAAATTGATGGTTTTCTAAGTCTTGCCCTTTCCTAATGCTAATGTACATTTTCTTGGAGGTTTTTTTGGAATCTCATCCTGTTTATGACCAAACTCTGGGTTCTGATGGTGTGTTTCGTTACTTTACGGATAACACTACCTTACCCTAAGGTCAGTTCTGTCATTATATAATTTTCAAAATAGTGAAATGAAATTTTGTGAAAATATGAAGTTGACATGTTGAAAATCATCATAATTATCATACGCTACACTCTGAATAATTTCACTACTCATATCACACTATTATAGTAGATTGATGGAACATCACATAATTTCAAAATTAAAAAACATGAACTCAATCTTTGAGAAATAATAATTATTCGTTTTCTCAATGTGGAAACTGACCATAGGCTCTGGTATTCCAGCCACAACTAATTATTGTAACTAGCAATGGATACCCAATAGGGTTTTTTTTGTTCAGTTTTGTGATGTAACTAAAGTGATGATCATCTATAAGATGATGTAGCCAGGTTTGGCTATAGACTAGATTTGAAAGTAGAAAATATTTCAGAATCCTTCGATATTCTTGGCTACCTACTCGAACTTATCATAAAAATCTGACTTTTCGAAAACTTTTATTTGGAAATCTGGCGAATTTGGGCCATTTTTTCAATGGAAAAACCTTTGAATAGGTTGAAATCATATTTTTCAGGTAGAAATTTGGCGAAATTTCGTGTTTAAAAAAATCTTAGGAAGAGGTATTATTAACCTATTGAGACAGCTCAACATGCACTTAGGAGGGCCCAGTTCTTTTCCTTGGGAGAGGAGTGGTGTTTTGAGATTTTAGGATATTGTGTTTAGATTCATTATAGAGTACTCTAGTTTGAACCCTGTGCCTAATGCACAGGTGTGTGTGTATTTGACGGTACATATTACAAAATATTACCTCTACAAACTACATTTTCAAAACCTCTCTCCATTCTTGTATGCCTTAGGGTGTTGTGTGGAGAATATATGTTGGGTTTGTTGCTGATATTGATATCAAAATCTTGGGGGTGCCCCCCCTGGGGTCAGGCATGCCTTTCCTCGACAGCGAAACATGCGCAGAGGGGGGTTATTTATTTCTGTGAGGGTTTTCTTCCCTGTATGATGCCATCCATGGATGAATGATGAGACAGATGGATGGATGGGCAGGTCACCTGATGAAAAAAGCTTCACAAAAAACAACCACAACATCCTTTACTATATGTAATAATAGTAGCTTAAGGGATTTTGGCCCATAGGTAATAGCCTGGTCTATTTTTATATGAGGATTTTTGAAAGATGATACTGTGGCTTGTGTTGGAACTTGAGAATATTTATAGAGTTATAATATCTTGAAGGATTTTGGTTTCTTTTAATGGATTTTTTGAAGATTATATTTTGGCATGGTGAAATATTTGAATTCCCATAATTCTTCTTTTGCCTTAAGATCCTTTTTTGCTGTAAATGGCATACATAGTGTGACACACCCCTTGTTTTATGTATTCATTTATTTAGGGTGACTTTGGTGTTCCTCCTATGTTCCTAGTGTGTTCTCAAGAGGTTCCAAAGACTTTTCCCAATGTGTTCTCCAAGTTCTCATGTACTCCACTAGCTGTTCAGAGTAGTAGCACACTTTAGCTAGCTAGGTGAAATTATAGCTCTGGGATCTTTTTCTTTTACAAATATGTATCTCTGGAGAGAATCCTGTGTTGGGTGGGACTAGTTTTGGTAAAAGAAGATTCAGCATGTGTGTGGCAGTGCAAGATTCTGGCCTTGATTGGCAACAACAAGATATACTAGCAAAATCAAATTACAAAACAGCACCAAGCTTGTGGTGCTTGGTTGCAGGTGCAGACACTACATGTTTGTGTGCATTTTCTCTAACTAGTGCCCACTTTTCCCCCCAATCTTTTGTCCCATTCATAACATCTGTCACAAACACAGATCTCCTGCAGTAGTAATAGCCTAGTAGTATTCTAGAAACACACCCAGCTTGTCTTTTTTCTTCAGCCTTATCTGTTTCACCCACAAAGTATCTGAATATGTGGAGCTGAGTAGGTATCTAAACTTTCAAATGTTGTTCTCTCTCTCTCTCTCTCTCTCTCTCTCTCTACTTAGACGAATCTGCAATTTCAGGTACTTGTCAAGAAAGCAGTACCAGTAGCATTTACAGTTCATAATCTATAATACCTTGTTCATCTTCATTTTCTCATCTGGGTTTTTTTCCTCTGGGGAGCTGGAAATTTAACTTTGGAGGTTTTTGAGGTGCATTTTCACTTTCTCCATTTGCTTTGCTTTGCTTCAGGAATTCTATTCCGGAGTTTGTTTCCTTTTTTCCTCCTGGGTTTCTTCTGTTCTTTTTGTTTTGTTTTGCTTTAGGGAAGAAGAAGAACCTTGAAGAGTTCATCTTCAAAGATCCAGGCTATGGCAGCAGCGAACATGTGGGATGGCCAAGGATGTAGGAATTGCTGCAGTTATAGTACTCTAGTATCAACCAGTTGTAATAGCAATGAGTTCTCAGGGCTATCTGTGTATAGTTGCCACAAACTGGGATCCTCATTTGTGGCTGGAGATTTGGAAAACTTTCGGAAGGTGAAATCACAGTTGAAGCATGGGCAAAGACATCCGAGACATTCGAGAAAACCAGAGATGAGGTAATGTTCTTTATCCTCAGACCCAACTTTCCAACCTCTGTTACTGTTTTTCTGTGCCTTGGATTGTGTTGAAGAAGGCAGCTCCTTTCTTTTTGTGAAGTTTTTGGTTGGGCTATAAAACTAGTAGAGGTCTCTGAACCTTTGCTGACTATTCTAGGGCTTCATGGGCAAGCACAACAATCCCTTGCCATCCTTGAGAAACAATATTTATTGCCCATTAATGCTTATTGATTTGAACTACCTGATATCTTGACAACAAACCTCTCATGTGTAATCAATTGTCTTCTTGACTTTCAAGTATAATTTACCCATTTGCTGTGACATAGTTTTGCAACAGAAGCTTGAGAAATAAAGTGTCACAACAAGCATGTATATGCTCGGAAAACCCTAATTCTTGTTTTGTGCTCATGGGTTTTTCAAAGAACTGCTTTTATAGCATTAAATCAAAGATTTCTATTGTGATGTTTGTTTAGGGAGCAAGATTTGTCTGTTTTTGTTAGCTCTAGGTTTAGGGTTACCCTTGATCAGGCAACTGTAATTTAATGAGCAGTTTTTTCTGGGGGGGGGAGTGGGGATGGCTTCTTGCAGAGCCTTGTATTCGCCCCTGGTTGAGAGCTTTAAGTCAGTTCGCCCAAGTTCACATCAGTTGTTGGAGGCTGCAACAAGGGAGGACAATATGCTTGAGTCTGCCATTAGCACCTCCTTAGCACCCTTGCCTGACACTTTCCTTATGGAGCAGACCACAACACGAGCAGCACCCAATGATGAAGAACAAGGTGGTAGGCAAGAACATTGCCCAAGTTCTCATCTATTGACTGACAAAAAGAAGCAAGATATCACACCCATGCCTCAAGATCCTGTTGCTTCCTCCTCTGGTGATTATGATAGTGGTTCAAATTTTTCAGGTTTGTGATACTGGCAAATACCAAGTTGAAGCCCTTTAATCTTCCTTCTGTCCTTTGGATTCCTTCATTTTCCTTCAGCTTTGGACTTTACTTTCCCAGGTTGTTCTGCATCTCTGTCATTGATGACCAGAGTTTCTCAATGAGTTTTCTCAGAATTCTCCTTGGTTGGTTTGTGATGCAACCATTCAAGCTTCAAGTGTTAGGATGATCATCAAAAGTGAAGCTCTTTTTCACAAACTAAATTTTCACAAGAACAATTATTCCTCTGTGGTCAGAGTTTTGTAATATCTTCCTTGGCATGAATATCACATATAACAGATTTAGGATATGATGTGTATGCAAAGAGGAGTGCAAGAGCAAGACCACCATCAATGTCTTTATCTCAAAGCTTTACAGTAGGAGGTCAAGGGGTCACCCGCACGGTAGGAGCAGTTGGGTGGCCATGGACCACTGCAACTAGAATCAAAGGTATTTCTATACAACTTCTAGGCTCAATTTGTGTTTATGTTTTTTTTGACCCTCGAGGCCTCTTGTTTGACAAGGGATAAATTTATCAACCCATGTGATCAAAGTGGGATTGTGTACTGAAGGGGTGACATTTAGAGCTTTACTTCTGAGTTTCATGAACTTTGTGGCAGCATTCATCTATGCTCAATCCTTAACTGTAAACCCTAAACCCTTCCAGTATACTAGAGGCACCAGGGAAATGTCTTAACAGAGTGTAAAACATTCATATTTGGGTGTTATAGGTGCAGGACCTTTGGGTGTTATAACAGCAGTGGCTGTAGCTATTCTAGGACTTGCAACAGCAGCTGTGAGAAATGGAGTTCTGGCAGGCACACCCCAGGTAACTTCTTCAGCTGATACTCTTAAAGAGGCACTAAAAGAGGGGAGGGTGATTTAAGACTTTTGTGTCTTCACTGCCTTCACTGCCTAAGGTATCTTTTAGCAGCTTGTCTTTTGGTTCTTCTGTTCAATAATGCAGGGTACTTAGATTTAAGCTTGATTCTAATTGTAAATCTGGATGGTAGATGTGCAGAAGACTTTTAGTCCACACCTCTAATGATTCTGATATTGGGATTCTGCACCTGGGTGGCCTGTTTTAAAATATTTCTGACAGTACATTTTTTGCAGAAGGCATGTCCCAAGTGTGATGGGTATGGTGTGCAACAATGCCATGTCTGTGAAGGTCAAGGTAAACTTATCTGGGAAGGCAAACTACAGCGTACAGATCCTTGTCCTCTCTGTTTTGGCTCTTGCCTGAAAAAGGTTAGATTCTCTATGGACATAAATTTCATGCTTGTGTTGTCAAGGCATTGTATACTTGCTTGTGCATTTCTGAATTCATAAAGAGTGAATCTTTGCTCATCTATGTTCTGCAGAGCTTTCCCCCCTCTATGAGGCAGTGTATACTTGACCGTCAAGGGTGATTTCTAACAACCCCTTATGGTTTTAACCGATTGCAGTGTAGGCTTTGCGGGGGTACTAAGATGAAGAGAGGGATTCCTCCCAATCTGCAGACACAGCCTGCTCAAAATTTCAAGAAATCCTGAATGAATACTTGAAAGCAGGCTATGTGCTGCTTGTGATGGAGTCACGAGTAGCATTGTACAATAGGTGAGGGCTTCTTACATGTCTTGATTTGTATGTTGGCTCCTGGTGTATCTGCAAGATCCAGTACTTTTGTGTATAGAGAAATGGAGCGAGGTCCACTAGACAGATAATCTCATTTTCTCAATTTGTACAGTCTTGTTTTGTTATTTTATGTGAGGACCCATTCAAGTAGGTGCAGATCAGATTGAGAGTTTCATGCTAGCAAGTTCTGTAAGCATCATAGCAGTTCATGTAATTGCAGGGGCTTTCTCATTTGGTGTAATTTTGTTGAATTCCTGACAGTAAATTTGAGAAGTGTGCATCTCTGGATTGAAGGAATTACTGCAACTCACTTTCTGCATGTGGGTGGCAAGTCAGTCATAATTGGCACTCAATCTGCTCATGGAATTGCTAATTTTGTACTAGAGAATTGGGCTCTTGGTGGGTGGTCTGCCAGGCAAGCAGATTGGATGTTGAAAATCCCCATTGAACTTTGTGGGTGTCACCATATACATGATTCTGCAGGCACTGCCATCTTCAAACTGTGAGGCTGTTTCCACTTTGCTGACTCTTCTTCTCATTGCTTCTGAAATTCCAAGGACTAACTTTTGCTGGCATATTGAATACACCTGGAGCATGTAATTCACATCATTTGTAAGAGCAAAACAGCCTTGCAATGGAGCAGCAGGCAAAGACTTGTTTAGCCTTTACCCTGTGTTACAAGAAAATACATAGATTGAAGAAATCTGCCAGCAAAATTAACACTTCCCTCTATGCTCTCTTCCTATCCAGCAAGTTAATTACCAACCTTGTCTCGCAGTGAAAGATATCAGCATCCTTCACTGCCCAGTCGGAATTACACAACATTTTTAGTGAAACAAGAGCATGATGACATGGAATCTGCTGTACCTGATTTAAAACACTGCTACTTGATGCATGAAACAGTTCAAGAATTTTCATCAAAATTGGCCCTGAACAAAAATGAAGTTGTCTAATACACCCACCAAATTACAAGTCTCTCCAATCTCAAAAGACCTACTGAGGCACTGGGTCCCAATTGCCAGGTGCTACACTTGCACTCTCCCAGCCAGGTGCTGCACCTTCCCAACCAGCAGGTACAGGTGCAACTGCCCCTTCCCACCCTGCTGTTGGAACTGCATCCATGACAACCACAAGAAATATGTAATCTCAGCTTCAGCCTATCTTGTATCTAGAGCAGAAATCAACCAGATACAGTCAAGTGCACAGACAGGATCCCCTACAACAAAATTTGATCACCAGCAGTCATTTCTTTGATGGCACAATCCTCTGCAATGTACTTGCTGTAAACTTCAGAACTCTCAAGTGGATTATCTTCATAAGGACTGAGAAATTGTCAACATTTCCAACTTAACCTGACAAGAGTTTGCAGTGCAACCTCCTGGATAGTGACCTAAAAAGATTTTGCTAATTGCTTGGAAGAAATACACTACAAACTTTAAACAACAAGGAATGAGTGCTTCTGTGATACGTTAACAAAGTGAAAAACATGATAAATCCTTTAGAACAACAAAGCAACATGTTGCAACATCAAGTCAAAGTTCCTGAAAAGAAAAGGTAAGCTTGTTCTTCAAACAGAGCAGAAAATTCTTAAGCTATGAAAAGGACTGCTGAACTGAACCAGATGCAGGCTCCCTAGGATGAGTTTGGAAAAGTATGACCAAATTGTACCACAAATTTGCAGATTGATAGACTGAACCTACGAACTTGGCACAGTGGACTAGAAAGAACCTTGAGCAGTCCATTCGGGGGCTGCAACAACTGCAGGCATAGCCACAGAAGCTATGTCAGGCTCCCATTGGCCAGCTGTGTCACCTTCCCACTGTGTATCAGCTCCAGATACAGGAAGTGGTGGTGCAGCATACTCAACTGGTACAAATTCAGCAACACCTCCCTCCTCATCCTCACGATCCTTCATTTCATCAGGTTCCCTATAGAAGAACAAATCAACCTGCACATGCAAAATCTGAATCCCTTTCCACCTTCCTTCCTACAAGGAGTTTACAACATGGGCATCTTGCCACATGCCATAAAATACTGCAGTAACTCTGCCAGAGCTCCAGAAATGAAATTGAGGACCTGCTTACATGGTCCAGAAGCTTGGACGGTACAAAGACAAAGAAAGCTCTTGGAGGAGATACTGCTTACCATGACATCCCAAGGCTGAGAAGGTGTACCGGTGCCTCGCATTTGGAGGACCATGCGACCCAGCAACCAGAAGAGGCATCCAATGCTGTGCTTGCCCTTGTTGTTGGCAGGGATAGAAATGTCAACATGGCGCATGGGTGAGTCAGTGTCACAGAATGCGATCACAGGAATGTTTTCAAGTGCTGCTCCCCTAATTGGCTGCAACAAACACCAAACCGGCACATCTCAAAATACTCACCCTGTGTGCACACACTCTCTTGAATGATTGTGCAGCCCCAACATGAATGTCAAAAGACAATTGCGTACATAGTGGAAAACTGAAATTGTCACCTGATGATCAGTCCTGGGGTCAGTCAAGATCAACAGCCGAGGCTCACTGAAAGTATTTTGCAGCTGATTGGTGAAGGTACCAGGTGTATGCCTCCCTGCAATAGCCTGGCAGCCAGTGTACTGGGCAAACTTCAGGACCGCATCCTGTCCATAAGGCCTTGCAGACTGCACAATAATGTCCTGGGGATTCTCAATGGCGACAATCACTCTGGCTGCCAACTGCAGCTTATCCCAGGTCTTGCCAACATTAATGATGAAAATACCTGCAAAGAGATCAAAGCGCCTAACAACCATGAACAATGCATTTCTACACCAACACCCTCCTCCTTGATGTGGGTGTAGTCCGAATCAACAACATTGCAAGAAAGAGGTGGAAAGAAGAATTTCATTTCAATTCTCCAACATTTCCCTTCACCTTTGTCATCACAGTTCTCTACACAGACACTGATCACAACAATGCTTTTCTCATTCTTTTCTTCACAGGTATCAACACCATGGCTACAAGAGGTACACAAACGCCATAATATATGCGGCTACCAGGGAGTTCCATCATTCCCCTTGCTTCTGCATTGCTTCACTATTATCTCTGGTGTTTCCCATTAACAAAAACAATAAAGAACGGGTGCAGAAAGAGCGGAGAAAAGAAAAATTCGATCACATGACAGCATTGGCCTAACGTTGAGAGACGAAGAGAATGGGGAAGTGTATGCATACCATCAGAGCGACGCTTTCAGACATATCGCTCCATCTGGAAGTCGCAATTCTTCGTGCCGAGATGCACATCAGCAGCCAACATCATCTGCACATCGGCCTCCTTCTGCGAGAGCACCATCGTAACGTCACGGCACTGTATCGCTGATGCCGTTCACTGGGCGTCAGCTACAGACGCTCGAATACTCCCGCACAAAAGAGAGGATCGACGACGATCCAAATGCAGAACGCAAAAATGAGCAATCTTCGAAGCAGCTGCAAACTGTACGCCAAATCCTAAAACAAGCGCAAAGCCCTAAACCGTGATCAGACTGTAGTGGTGTTATCAGATTCCGACCGAACCGAGGGCAAATGTTCCTGACTCCTCACACAATGTCATGAGGATACTTGGGGGTAAAAACTTCTTTCTCTGTCTCTTGATTGTCTACATCTGTTTTGCTTGGTTTTCATTTTCTTGTGGAGTTGAAGCACCTGTAAAAGACATTTCTCTCACACAATTGGTGGCCAGATGTCTAGTATACAAGTCTCTTTCAATGCTGCGGATGGAGATGGAGATCCCTTGGACTTTTTGTTTTTTGAACAAGGGATTCCAAGAATGTCACTGGGAGATGTATGTGATTTTCAGCAAAAAAAGATTGTTAAAGAATTGAAGTGGGCTCTAATAGAACCTAGGTACTCTTCAAGAGGCTGACTGGGCGTAAGCAAACCCCGAATGATTTGCAGCTTACCTGCTTGTTACCAGTAGAACTATCACAGGCAAGGAAGAAGAAGCCAACATGGACAAAAACTAGACAAGTCAATGGTTATTGCATTCTCAGTGACACTAGCAATAGCTTATGCTGTCCCTTTGAACAGTGCAAATGTTGAAGGGATCAGCATTTGGACCAAGACTATGTAGCCAGAACAGGTCCAAGCCCATGTTACATTGGCTCAAAGAATATACCCATTTAGATGAAGCTAATCCTCTTTGCAAATACTGGAAATTTTGATTCCAAATCTAAAAAAAACTCAAGACTTGACACTGACAGTTTTAGGGAGGTTGGCACATGCAAAATATCTCTCATTAAAAATCAAGAAATCTCCATTCTCACGATTAAGAAAAGGCAAAGTGAGGTTAACACTTCTTCAACCAGCCACAGAGAATTTCAAAGAAGGAAAGTTAAAACAGAGAACAGAGATTGAAGGACAATATTCTATATTTTTTGGTCATGCAAAAATACAGAATATTGTCAACTATGAAAACAGATTTATGTAGAGTCCAAAATTGAATGCACAGATGGAAATAAAGAGAGCAGAAGAAGCTTCAGACATTGAGGGAAAGGGGGCATCCCTTGCTGAACCAAAAGTCCTCATGCTCAAGCTCTTGTTCATATCCTTTTGTTGGTTATGATATCAATGACAATTAGGGATGGTTGCTTATTGCAAATGTGGCAAGATCCATGGATTTGTTATACTCCTCCAAGTAATGATAGACATGAGTGAAGTTACCAACAGCTTTCAAGTCAGAAAGATAATCTCACACATTATAATTTCTCACCTCCACAACCACATTGTGCGTCCTGAATATGCCATGGGATCCACCTCTTACAGACAGCTTGTTGCCTTCTGTGCCAATCTTTAAAATATATCCTAAATCCTAGACTGTAAGCCTTAGATCTTGAAAACCCCAAACCATTAACCTTCTTTCACTATTCTGTCAAGTAATACCACTTTGATTTCAAGGTCAGCCATCAGCTTGCTTACAAAGAACTCCTCCCTAACCTCAGCAAGTCCACAGGTAGCACACACTCACAAGTCACACCAGGAGAAAAAAATCATTGCACAAAGAGAAACCCTAACTTGAACAGATGCTGAAAGACTTGGTGTACTGCAAGCATTCTGTTGCATGAAGTCAAAAGGTCCCACAAAATAATGTGATAGCTCTAAAAGTAATATTGTCTGCAAAATCTCATTACTACTTCTCTTCTTCCCCGTGCGAAGTATCAGAGAGGAAGCATTTACAACGCCCTGACAGCCAGTGCCGCCCTTGCCCCGCTCACCGTCTCCCACACAAAGATCTTGACTCCAGTTTCCAGAAAAGAAGAGAAAAGACCTATTCAGAGGGCATGGAGCGGATGATGTCAGAGTCCCCGGGATCAGTAATGCTCAAGCAGCAGACTCGGAAGTACTTGCCGCATGCAGTACCCAGGTCGACGTTGTTGCCACTGTAATGGTGCACCCCGGTCTTGGAAAGCATGGCGTAGTACTCGATCTCTGACTTGCGAAGCGGTGGACAGTTGTTGGCGATAATTATGAGCTTGCCCTTGCCACCGCGCAACGACTTGAGCGTGGTGCCATAGCCCAAAGTGTACTTACCGGATTTCATCACCAGCGCCAGCCGGTTGTTGATGCTCTCCTGCGTCTTCTTGGTCTTCTTCACGGCCACCATGGCTGCTACTTGCAACGTCCGACGATAAGCTCCGTGATCGCAGCGCCTGTGCGGGACCTGCGTCGAGGACGAAGCTCCGAAACACAGATCTCGCGCGTTTCTTCGCGCAAGACACCCTAGCGCGCTTTAGGGTTTTGCCTTTCAAGGTCCCAATCCAGGGCCTATCGCTTTCAGGACCTCGGACATTGGGGGGGAGGGGGCGAGTGGGGAGAGTAAGATTTTAATATTTTAACTTATGTTATCTTCTATGTTAAAATTCAGAAACATTAGAAAGCTTCTGCATGTTTTGTAAATGAGATAAATTAGAAGATGACCCAATAAAAAATTTGCCATACAAAGGGATTTAATTGAGACACATACTATATATCACTAAGTGACCCAAAAACCAATTTCAACTTTTCACAAGTTAGCTCGTTAAACGGATTGAAATAACCAATAGTTACTATAAATTAATATAAAGGTATCACTATTAACTTATTTGATGTTTAACCTACTTAATCAAGTTTATGTGAATCTTTAGTTCCAACATAAGTCTTTAAAATGGAGAGCTTTTAAAAGCCTTGGCTTTGTAAATCCAAACATGTTGGATTGATGCACAATTTGTTGATTATTATAATGTGTGAATTTTTGGTGCAATCCAATGATCAATCATTCCATATACTAAAAGGATATGGAGTTGGATATTGATTCAAACCTATAAAACTTTATTGATAGACACATAGTAGATTAAGAAAATGTACAAAGGGATAAGAAAAAGAAAAGGGAGAATTTACATGACGTCAAGTTAGCTCAAACTAAATGTCAAAACCTATTCATGTCAAAAATTGACCACTTGTAATAGGTCAATTGTGGAGATGGGAGATCTGTTTTGAAGGGGTGGAAGTCGGGAAGTTCCTAGGCTTATGGCTACCACTTGACTTAAGATGGAGGGTGTTTGCAACCTTTGCAATGTGATTGAGTTTTTTTGCCATAGAAAAGTAACTAAGATAAAAAGAGGAAAACCTTCTAGTCCTTTCAAACTCCAAATGGCATTGGCACAATTGTGTAAAAACAAATTTGCATGTTTATGTAGACATCCAAATACCTCCATTGGTAAAGGGAGGAATTGATAAATGGGGTGTCAGTCACAATAATTCTATTCTTTGGTTTGAAACGCATTATAAGCAACAAATCCTTGGGTGGTGCAAAATCGACAAAGTAAATTTGTTCGCATTGGGTCGGTAATGACAATGTCGATTAAGGTGCGAATGCCATCTTTGGTGAGCACAATGTTAACTTCTCAATGGGAAGAGTTGAACATGTTTGAAGGAAGCACAATGGTAACAAAGGTGTCGCGAACTACATCATGGGTTCATGTGCGCTTGTTGCCATGAACACTACGTAAAAGTTAGATTACCCATAAGGTCAATGGGATGTGTGCACACACATTGAGGGATACTTGCAATTGAAGGATGGGGCAATCCAAGTCATATTTGAAAGGTTATGGAAAAGACCAAGGAAGCTAACCAAAAGCCTAGGAAGATTGGTCGAACTATAGGCCAAGCATTCACCCTTGGGCCAAAACATGATAGTTTTGGGCACAATGAACTTCAAATATCTCGTCAAAGAACATTTTTAAAAGGGTATGATGGTGTAAATGTTTCAAGATGGAATCTTGAAATTGAACCATCTATTGCCAGATGAATTGTTCAAACGAACAAATACATGCACAATCTGGGGGTGGTAGGAGATCACATGTTGCCTTGAGAGGTGTTATTGGAAAGGGAAGGTGTTATTATCAACTTGTGTTAAGGCTTCAAGAAGGAAGGGACATTGATCAACCATAAACCTAACAACTATGATTGAGGTGCAAAGGCCCAACTCCTAAATAGGCTGCTAAGGTGATGGTGGTTGTTTGTATGAACCCATGCCATCAAAATTTATTGGGAAAGAAGTTTGTTTACGAGCTAGAAGTCCTTCTAGGTTGTCAAAGGATCTTGGACAAAAAGGTGCCCAAAGACTTAAGGAGGAGTAAAAAAAAAGTGAGGGATTTTATCACTATTACAAACATGGGTTTTTTTATTAATTAACATTATGTTTAAAATGACTACATAGTCATATTTATCACAATGTAATATGTTTGGTTTGAATAATAATTTATGATATGATTAACATGAAAAGTAGGTATGTTTGTTGTGACTATAACAAACTAGCAATTCATTCACATCAAATTGGGTACATGCATGGCATGTGTGGCACCTATGTGGACTCATCTTGTTTGACTAAAATGATTAAGATTATTAAAATCAGTCATTGTACATTAATCAAATGTGACTATAATGCAAACTTTTAATGAGGTGGCAATATGAAAATTGAAAAAAGATTATTTAAGTTTTTAAATAGTGAACTATTGAAAAAAATGAAAATACCATCAAATTATTGGGCATTCAATTTATTTTTTTGATCATTCATAATAAAATAGGATCAAAGGTAGCAATGGAAACATGACAAAATGTATATGAGAAGTGAGAAAATGGAAGATTAAAACTGAAATTTTGTACTAGAATGGTTTTTTGAACTTTGATTACTTGTGCACCAATGGTCAAGTTTCATAAATTGAACATATAAATGTTTAATTCCAAACTAAACTAAACAACTAGGATGGTCCAGCAATGATCGATTGCCCTTTATGTGATAAATTAATTAGCCATCACTATCACAACTTGTAGATTCCTCTGCATTATTTACTCCATCATCTTCCCCTTCATGAACAACCAAATCTAAATTTAATGGTGCAATAATAGATCCACCTACAATTGTGGCAGGTTGAATGGACTCCTCAATAGAAACATGAGCTTATAAACATGTGTAATTGTCAATGTTGTCAAGTCAAAACATATCAAATTTTGTATGGTCAATTTGAATAGTTTTAGTTATTTGTCTCCCAAATGGATCTTTTTGTAATACTATCTTCCACCCCTTTTTTTGTGAGTCATCAAAAATAATAACTTGTTTTCTACATGTAGGGGGAAATCAAATGATTAGTCTGAAATGAGAATAAGGGATGAAAAGTTCACAAGTGTGAAACCATATTCATTTCGCTTAATTGTTGCACTATTCCCAATGTAGTTTACTTTCACTTAGTTCCACAACAAAATAACTATGTTGAACACCCCATAATTTAGTTCCAATACCTCTTCAACCGACCTACATATTCCAATTTTGCAAGAACTAATCTTTGAACATTTGGGCCTGTTATGCATTTTTGTTCAAAAGTTGCCACTAGACCACAATCATTTATTGTTAGATGTTCTTTGGCACTTGCAACATGAACGTGGTTGCCATAAACATACATGGTTCGATATAACATGGCTTCCATTGTTGGAGGCATGGACACATGCATTATGTCATTGTCAATTGTGTCCCCATCATTGAGAGCCACTATAATGGAAGCCTTTATCCATGTTGCAAAAGGGGGGCAATGGAGCAAAGTCATTTGGGAACACAAGATTCCTTGCCCAAAATTGACCTTGAAATAGAAAGAAATTTCCCCTCTCTTGATTGCAAATCTTAACTACTAAGAATATTTCCTACAAATACAACATATAACACCTAGTTTACCTTTACAACTTTTAAATTTTTTTAAAGATTCAAATTGCCAATACAAAATTGTGAAACAAGAAATGGCTTTAGCCTACAACAATAACAACAATTTTTGATAAATTGAATGGTGTAACCTATCTAACACGTTCTTAAAAGAACTATGCAACTTGATTATTAAGATAATTAAAAGCAAATAATACATTATTGGTGCCATGTAGCCATTAGTCCCACATTTTGAAACACAAAAGAGTGGGCCATGCCTCGAAGGTCTACAATCATAATTCATGGATGCCCACCACCTTCCAACACCTCATCAAACATGGAGGGGTCTTCTTTGTCATTCCACACCCTATGTCTTGTGGTTGTAAAATCCACAAGACATTCAATGCGAAACCCAATTGCTTCCTCTATTGCAAATCCTCTTTGCCATACTTCCTTCTGGTTTTGCTATATTCCCCACATATCCTTTCAGGGTTTTCAAATACTTTTCAATAAAATACATCCCCTTAGTTTGGACAAGACCACATAATTCTAGTTTTTCAATTAAATGAATTAACAAATGTGTCATGATTTCAAAAAATGAAGGAGGGAATTCTTGTTCTAACAAGGCTAATGTGATTGCCATTTCCTTTTCAAGTCCCCCATCATTGCTATAACCACAACCTTTTGAAAACCCAACACAAGAAAATAATTGCCATCCTCACACATTAGTCACAAGATGCCACGTGCATAAAGGCAAGATTTCTTACATCATAATGTGGTAGTCACGTGACTTCATGCCCTTTAAATCATGGTCCTTGATTATCTTCTCGAGTGAAAAGACATATTGTGTAGGTGTCTTCAAAGTCCCAATGATTTGGAAAAACCTTTCCTTTTCTTCATTTTTCAGCACAAATGATGTTTGTTTAATGAACTCATGGTCCACAACACAAGCTTGTAGCCACAAATGTGGTCGGATGTTACATTCCTTCAAGTCTTCCCAAAGTGTTATTTGTGTGCTTCATCCCAAATATGGTTTTCATCACATTTTCACAAAAAAAAATTCATAGTGCATCACATCTAATGTGTTGCAAATGAACAAACTCTAGCCCAAAAACAACTAAATGAAATTAATGTCTTTTATAAATCAAACCCTACCTTACCTTACTAAATATTGGGCCATGTTAATGTAAACAAGTAAATAACACAAAATAATGAATGTTGTGGCAAGTACGAATGCAATTAAACAAATAGTTCTTGATGCAAATGTCGATGCTCAATGGGAATAAAAATTAAATGAAGTTCGATGACGCACCATTGCAAAAACAAAGCAAAGTTTGCTTTGGCTTTTGGTGTAGATTGGAAGTAAGATTATTAAGACCATGAACTTTTGTTTATTCACAATTGTTTGTTGTTTATTGAGCTTTTGTGCATTTTCTGACAATTATGACAATTCAACTTTCTTACACATTGTTTTAGATGTCATCCCAACACTTATGATTCAAATTCCTCATTGAATTCTTTCTTGTTTTCTTCTCTTTTTCCCTTTCACTCATTCTCATTCAATCAGGTCTTTTTGCCTTGTTTTTTTTTTCTTTCACTCACTCTCACTCACTCACCTTTTGGTTTCCTTTGCAATTATAAGACGCATTTTCAATTTTCTTTATGTTGTTGCAAAGACAAACAAATTGCAAACAATATCATCCATGATGCTAGTCAACTTTGGAGGTTGAGGTTCATGTGGATCCAAGTGTGAAGCCTCGACACAATTCTTGACTTTGCAAATAAATCATAGTGGTGGTTGATAGCAATTCAAAGTTGGGTGAGGGAGGGCGAGGTTGGATTTAGGTTTTGGGTAGAAAGCAAATCTAGACAAGGATTTTGATGAAGACAACATGTAAGAAAAAATTGAAGAAAAGTTTGAAAAGAACATTGGAAGAGGAAAGGCCACAGTGATAAATATGCTTCCATTTCTCTAAAACCCTATTTTTTTGTTAAATTGTTGAATTGTTGAATTTGTTAGAATAAGGGTTTTGTAGAAGTAGTTGTAAACCCCACATGTGTTTGATTATGTGTGGCTTACCAAGTTTCTTCTACATGATCAAAATCTTGTTGGTAAGTTTTTGAAGAAAAAAAAGGTGAAATTTCTCTATCTGTTTTTTTTTGTTAGTTTGTTAAAACCCTTTTGAATGCATTCTTTACCACAAGGTACATTTCAAATTACTTTGAATGTTCTTGTTTTTTAATTTTATTTTGTAGTCATCTTCTTCACATCTATATGAATTCTTGATTTTTCTTCTAGGTTTGGTAATATTGACATAGTGTTTTTTAAAAGGTTTATTGACTAATTACCATGGTTAATATGTGCATGTTCCCAAAAAAGGGATAAGTTGCAAAACAACAACCTAAACATTGGACAAGGCAAAAACAACCCATGGCTCGGCTTAATAAATTGATCAACACTAGTGATAATATTGCATTTGGTTCAACACCAGATGGCTCTACCTCTAGTGATGAGGGGACTATGAAAGAACCATTGGTTATAGAATTTGGGATCCCCAAGGCTACAAGCTCTAGTGGTGCTCATGACACAACCACTTCTACTCAACAAATGTTAATGAACGTTGAAAGTAAATCTTTTGACAACCATCTTTGATACCATTTTTTCAAATATTGAACTTGATCAAAGTCTAGACTCACCATTTTTTCTTTTTAAACATTTAATATGTACCCACCGACATCTTTGTTGTGTATTGTTTATCATTTTGTAGGTCAATTTGCAAATGCACAAATGTATGTAGCAACAAGTTCAAAGGTGCCAAACATAATACCCCAAATACATGGCCACCATAAATGGGCATACTTGGCCAATACCAATAGCCACCCAATCAATTCCAATAGTTGCCCAACCAACACCAATGGCAACCTTTACCAATACCAATACCTAATTATGCATGGCCAATACTCATAGCCCATTGGTTAATACATAGAATCTCCTAACCATAATTCACAACTACCTGGCCAGTATTCCCAACCACTTGGCCAATATTCACAAGCAGTTAAACCCCATATGCCTATGCCATCCAATCAATACCCCCAAGGTATGCCAACACTTAATTAATATTTGCTAATGACGAGTATTTAATGCCTTCCAATGCCATTTGCATTTACTCAATACCCTCGTGCAATTGTCCATCCACCTACAATTTAGTACCTTAAAGTCCTCTTAGTTCATTAAATTTAGTACCCCTCAATGTTCCCATTTTAGTTAACCCAGTAACCTCACTCCCACCCATAACTTCAACTTAGCACCTACTAACCCCACTACATAAAGGCCTCAATATCTTGGAAACCCACAAGTGGTAATCGGTCAATACCAACAACAACCTTCTACATGGCCTACAACTCTAATAACCAGTATATATGCTACCATGACAATGGCTTGAAATAAGTAACCCAACAACCCCTACTTACCTTAGAAACATCCAAAAGCCCATAGGAGGTCAATCCAATGTGGGAGTTGGTTCAACTACAAACCCATTTGCCCAATTAGATAGCATAGTGGTTTCATCATACCAACATTCAAGGTAAGCAAAACAAAGGGTTAGGCACCACGCAATGGACAAAGTCATGAACAGGCTCGGAATTGAAATGGTAGAACTTCTTGGTAAGGATGTCAAACCTATTGTGCATTGTAATATGTCAAGAAGACCCATTGGTGGTGGCAAGTGCACTTTGAAGCTCAATCTCACCATTGATGACATTTGGTGACAACTTGTTAAAAAATTGGAAGTCAAAAAAGAGAAGATTTGGATGTGGGGTTTGAATATATAGATTTTTTGTTCAGCTATAAGTATGTCAAGGACCAAGTGGTTGTTGTATTGAAAAGTAAACATGGCTAGTTGGAGAAGAAGATAAAGAAAGGTGAAAGTAGACCACAAAATTGCATAGAAGCACATTGGGATTAGTTGATTTAAGTTTTCAAGCAAGAGGAGAATGTTGATAGGGCTACATGAATGACAAGAATTTAGGTAGCTCAAAAGAATGCATCACAAGTTGGACGAGTAGGTGATATTGGTGTGGAGGAACAAATGGTAGGTAATTAATTTCTTACTTCCCTGTTAAACTTTTGTGATTTGCATTTCCTTGCTCAATTTCAAATTTTGATTTTAGAACCTATGGGTTGGATGGGTTTAAGAGGTTGACCTAGGACGAAAGCCCACATTGGTGCAGATACAAAAGAAGTTGAAAGGGTAGAAATTTGTAACAAGTGCAAAAGGCTAGAGGTGGAAGAAGATGAGGTTAGAGAAAATTAGATAAAGATATTTTTTGCCCACATTTGTGAAAATTACATAACCAATCTAGGCCTTGATTTGTCCTAGATAGGTCTTGCAAGTTGTTTCAAATGAAACATTGTCTTTCTTCATTTTGTTTTTCCTAGTTGTCTTTTTGTCTTTTTGATTATTTTTGTTTAATTTTGTATTTTTTTCTTTCTATATATCCTAGTTGTCTTTTTGTCTTTTTGTCTATCCTAGTTGATTAACCTTGGATGCTAGGTTTTTTCTCAAAGTAGGTGGGTGGGTGTTAGTGAATTTCAATAGGTTTCACCAACCCTATGGTTGTTACTTAATGCCCTTGTTCTAATATTGATATAACATCCTGCACCTAATCTTGTTATGGCCCAACAAGAAGATTTGGACAATGTAAACCATTCTTTGACATCTAACATTGACCTATGCATGGGGGCCATGGAGAACAATAATGAAAAACTTGTTAAGATCATTGAAGAACTGAAATTTAACGATCAACTAATGCAAAAGTAGGAACATATGTTCAATAAAATGGAGGAAATGTTTTCATTTATAGCCATTCATAGGAGTAATCTCATAGCTAAGGGGGCAAAAACATCAAATGTTGTTGCTGATAAAATGGTTGCCCCTCATGATGGCAACATGGCCATGGTAAGTAACATGCATATTATGTTTCCTAGTTTGTTTGATTAGTTTGACCAACTATTATTATATTTTTTACTTCTAGTTTTAAAATTGTCAAAAAGCTATCAGTTTGTAATGTTTTATGTTTCTTCAACTTCCATTGCCTTTCAAGTTTTTTAAAAGGTTAAGGGGGACGAAGGATTTAGGTTCTTGTGAGTTGGGATGATCTGTTTAGGGTGGAGGCTTAACTTCATTAGCAAATCACATGGATAAAGTCCAATTATACGCAACTAATGAGTAGGACAAAATGGGTGAACTTACAAGTTGTGCCGTCATTACGAATATTGCAGCCACTTCTGAAATGCTTGTTAACAAAGTTCAAAATAAAACAATGGAGGTGCTTTGTTAATCATAGGATTCTATCATGAATCATGTGTTTAACTTAGACAAGTAAACATGGTTTAACATTCAAGGGAAAAATGTTGTGGTTAACAACAAAACAATGTTAATGAATGTTCCAACTTCCATGCATAACAAGATTGATTAACATGGGCTAAACCTTAAAGAAGTGAATTCTAATTTGCCAATGGGTGCTTGCAATATGTCATATGCAAACAAACTATTAGCTATTATCAGGACAAACATCTTTTGGTTCTAGATGTTAATGGCTTATTGTGTGAAACTCGTTACTTGAAATCTATGAATTTTAAAAAACCATTAATTCCTACCACTTGGTGTGGGAACAAGTTTGTAAGCCCATTTTTGAAAGTTTTTGGAGTTGTGTGACAACCATTTTGACATTAGCATCCAGTCATCAACAACATTTGCAAATTTGAGACCTATGGTTGATTTTTTGTTAGGGGGTCAATTTAAGGCTAAAACCCTTGTTTATGTGGAATGCTAAGAATTATTTAGATACACATCTTGCCCATCCACAAAATCCATATGCATGTTAGTTCTGAAAAACATGGATAAGGTTTGGAGGGAAATTAGTCCAAGGTTTAGGGAGTTGGGTCCTACATATATTTTATTGATAAACAATTGTCCTTATAAGTGTGTGGGAAGTGTTTCGTATTCTTACATTTTGCTTCATCCTTTTGATAGTCAAAAAGTGGACAACTACTTGATGGACACATTATGACCTTAGTTACTTGGATTATATGAGGCCCCAAGTTGTGTAAGGTATGTGAATTCAAACTACATGGGCAACAACGAATTACAACATGAGACTTGCATTGGGAAGCCATAAAAGCTTTTGCATGGTCTATTTCACCTTAGGTGATGGGTTTAACAACCTATAGCCCAAGAACCTTTATGTTACATGCATTTGCACTTGTAATTTTTTATTTGCAAGTGTATCATTTCCTAATGTTTCAAATGTGGTGATGTGTTTAATATCATGTTTGGGAATTTCCAAAACAATAGGGTTATGGGAAGTATATAAAGGGAAGTGGGCCCTTCAATTTTGGTGAAGAAAAGTGGATAAGTATGAGACTTTACTACGTATAAGCATGTTGGAAGGATCTAGGAAAAAGAGACAACTGATGTAGCAACTAGAGTTGGTGAACATGCCCACCCAAATGTAAACCTTTCAATTCTTCCTTCACATTATTTTTTTCTCTAAGGCATATAATGTTTGAACCAAATTAGGTCTCTCATTGTCTTTTAATAAAATATTTGTATTTAGTTTGTATTAGCGAAATGCTTAAAGAATATTTTTTTTTTTCATTAAGTTTTGATTTATTATATTTGCAATTGTTTTTTAGTACCACAAAGGCGATGGTTTTCTCCTCCTTTCAAATAGAAATAAGGATTATGCAATTGGAAATTTTGTGAAGTTTAGTGGTGGAGCAGTTCAACATCACAATCATTCGATGCCGAAACATTATTTTTTTGTTGGCATTACATCATGTTTAATAAGAGATGGCCATTTGCTAATTCTAGATGTAAAAAATGATCATCCTTTCTACACTATTGTAGATGCAATTGGTTATTTTGTACTCTAGCCTTGGAAGTAAACAACTTCATTTCATTAAACATTAGAGATGTTTATTGTAAATTGACTATGAGGTTTGTAAACCTCATACGACTCAATGTTTTGTGCCTTTTCAATCTACTTGAAATACTAATATATCCATGATATGAAAATGTGTTTGTGTTTGTGTTTGTGTTGTTACTTACAACTTCAGAAGTAAAATTAGGTTTGTTTTTTTTATGATCCATGCATGTTTATTGTAGGATTTGGATTTGTAGCTCCAAAATATATGGTAGATGTGTGCAATGTAGATTTATATGTTGTATGTGTAGTATCATAGTGTAAGGTTCAGGTTGTAGGCTACATCAAAATGTTGCTAGATTTTAATTAGTTGGTACCAATAAACAAAGGTGGAAGACCAATTTGGCATGCAATTAATACATACACATAAATCAACATCAGTCAAAAAATCAATCACAATAAACAACCATGTGGCATTTGAATACATATTGATTTTATTAGTTATTTCATTCACAAAGATTTGACATGTGTCATCTAAATATAAGTTAATTTTATTAGTCAACTTAGTCACAAAGACATGACATATGTCACCCACATATAGGTTATTATTTTAATCATTTTAAGACTTCACCATGGACATGCCACGTGTTTGTTGATTATTAATTATTTAGTAGTCACCTTAGTCAAAATAGACAAAACATGTGCCACCTAGTTATTGGCTACCTTTTTAATCATCTCAGCATAGACAACACATGTGTCATCTATATATACATTATTTTGTTAATCATATCAATTAGGATGACAAGACACAAGTCACCCAAATATAGGTCACCATTTTAGTCACCTTATATAATAAACAAGCCATGTGGCATCTACATCAACTAGGAATTTAGTTAAGTTTATCAAAATAGACACTAAAAAAATAGTCAAGTCAGACACACAAGTAGGCATTTAGTCAAAATAAACTAAGTTAGATTATTCTTTAAAACAATTAGTTTGTTCTAACTAAGGACGTTTTTGTCCATTGTTCGTAGTGATTGAAATTTCAATCATAAAAATTAACATAAAAACACCATTTTTAAATATTGTATGAAGGTGGAAGAAGGAGGTGTACATCATAAGAGATATGAAGGCCGTTGCATGAAATAATGAGTTAGAATTCCAAAGGCTACTTAAACATCACTCATTTTAGGGAGAAGATTCATATGTCAAACATCTTTTAACAAAACATCTTTGATGAAGGATGATGTGAATGATGAAGTGTTGAATGGAACTCCCAAAACTCTAATTCCTTTTGATGGGGTGGTAAATTGAGATGGGGTGTTGAAGTTAGGTGGTAGGCTAGAGGGTGACCATGTTACACATTTATGAGGTTGGATAGAAAGACCTATTGCACAAAACTTGGTTTGGAAATGTTCATATGTAAATGATACAATAGAAGAGGGACCTATGATATGAGTGTCATTTACAATGGATGGAAATAGACAAGAAGGAAAATGATTGGCTATAGAATGCAAAACCTTAAAGTGGGCTAATGCAAATAGTGCCCCTCCCAAGGGATCACCTTGATGGGTTCCTATGATAGATGGGATGATTATGACATTGCCTTCAAGATTATGATGGTTGTAAAACATAGGAGATTCAAATGCATAAAATGCACAAACAAAAGGATGAGTTGCATGATGTCTCCATTTGTTGCACGAAATTTTTGAAATATGACCCTTCTTGACACTGAATTAAAGACGTTTGCTATGTTTAGTTGAGGAACAACCCAATTGGGGTAAAAGTTTAAGATGCACTTGATGTCATGGACTATTGCTTCATAATTGCCCTTAATTGTGATTTCAAATTATTACGGGGATAAATGTGTTGCAAAGGCGTTGCGAAATTGAAAGCATAAGGCGTGACTTATGAGTTGACATTGTGTTTCCCCCACTGTAATGGGACAAACTCCATTTGAAGGCTTAGTCATGGTTAAGAGGTAAGTTACGCCAAGGACATGTGTAATTTGAGGTGGAATGTGACCTTGAGTAATATGAAAACAAAGTTGAAATAATTGAAAGAATCCACTCGTTGAATCTTCTGGGTGAAAACAATTTTGAAGGTGTTCAAAAACCATCCTAGAAAGACCACTTATTGATAGACGGGGCATGCGTTGGAATGCCATTTTGAAGGAATCATAAGAAAGTTCAAAGTTTTGGTTCAGTTCGTAATCTTTTAGGAAAAGTAGGAAGTAACCATTTGATTTAGGGTGTAATGCGGTGAGAATTAAGGTGGTGTTAAAAAATGTGGATGTAGGGGGAAGTGGTGCCAAAGCACATGTTGTTCTAAAATATTCCCTTGCACATCCAATAACTAGATGCAAAAAAAGTGTTTATGAGCTAGGGGGTCATGTTGGGGAAAATGCACGAATTTGAACTTGTTGCCAAAGCTTGGGCTTGTAAAGAAATCTCCTCTTGCAAGTTTTTCCGATCACTTATTAAAAAATGTTTGAGTATAATCTACGTTTCCGTATGCCCCGTTGCCTTGCCATGAGGGGGCAAAACGAGACACCATTGGGGTTATAAGTGAATTAAGGGCCAAGCTCCCACATCACAAGGGTCTTGAGTTAATTCATTTAATGGAAAACGAAATGTCATTTGTACATCACGTCATAGAACGGTAGGGATGCTGTTATATAATTGAGGATGACAAAAACTTAAATGAAAGGACCTAAGGACATCCAAAAATGAAACCCAAGTCCATGTCGATGTAGGTGGGGTGGGAACAAAGGAAGGTATTGAATCATGATGGTCATGGGGGTTTGGATTAGATGAATTGGGTGCTTGATAGGAACCTTAATGAAAAACTAACCATTGATTGGTAAATTGGTGCTAATAGGTGGGGCAAGAGACTTTAGATGGAGGTTGCAAATGTGTTGAGGAGATAAGGGTAGGTAGGGAGGTTTAATCATGTGTAACTAGAGGGGTTGGTAACGTGGAAGGGGGAAAAGGTCCTACATGTGCATGATCAAGGGGGTTTGGGAAAGTGTAGAGTTGGAGCCCCATTTTCATTCAAAGAGTTTGGGGTCAGTAAAAGGAATTGGTGGGTGGTGTGTGGTTTGTTAAAATGGGAGGTGGAACTAGTGGGAGGTGCATGGTTTGCATGGGATATGCAGTGGAAACTAGGCCTATGGTGACACATGATAAAGTAAATGGGTGATGTGAAGGACACGGTTAAATGGGACATGATGAATTAGGGGACATGGGACGTTTGGTGCCCATGAAGAAGGAGGCCTAATAAGAGCACATGCCCCACCTATTAAAAAACTACCTATTGCTGTAGGGCAATCTTAAATTTACAAAACCAACCATAAAGACTAAACGAATTGAAAAGAAAAATATAGGAAATTGCTTAAGGGGCCATGACTAGGGCATTATGCCAAAGTCAAACCTTAATTTCATTAGAGGTTTGAATGGCACAATCATTATTGTGTTGGGTTTAACACAACCTAGAGATCCTAATGGTAAAACATTATAGGTCTCATTATTTGTTCGAAGTTTTAGAGGACCTGAAATAAGTAATGTTGCATAGAAGTTTCTTAAAAAACAACTATGGTGGATTAGATACCCTATTCATAAATATCCCAATCAATTCCAGTAACTAAGTATAACATCAACAAAAAAAATGATAGTTTTTTTTTTTTTTTTGGGACAAAATTTTCAATTTGGAAGATTATCCTCAAGTTTTAAGCCCACACACCTAAAGAAGCTGCTCTACTTTCTCATCTTCCACAAGAACCTAGACCTTCAAGAAAAAAACCTAAAAAGAGTCCAAAGTTTTTTCTAACATGTTGATGCCCATAGGTTTCAATCCAATGGTTAATATCACCGAAATCCCAAGGGTTCCACTAGAACACAAGTTCAAATTGAAACAAAAGCCCTAACCAAAACCCAAACATTGGATGAAAGCTGAAGAGAATAAAATTAACCCTAATTGAAATTTTCTCCACCAATTTCTTCTTATTTGTTTGCTTCTACATGTGGTTTTGATCCCTACAATCATCCATGTCTACAAAGTTGTTGTTCCTTGAGTCCTTTTCCACTTCCTTTCAATTATCAATTTTCTTTAGTTCCTTACTTTTCACCACCTTCAACCCCTTTTTCCCTTATTCTCCTCTTTTTCCTTTATTGTTGGTTCTGCTTCATAGATTGACTATAACAAATTTCAGCTGAGATTCATTTTTCTTAAGCACCTCCATTTCTATTTCAGTTTTTTGTCTTTCCTTTTTTTTGAGCCTCCACCATTACTACACATGTTTTCATTGCTCCTACATGGACAATGATTATAATTATTCTCAAGAGTAGCATGATACATAAGAGGCTTCTGGAACAATTGTTGTTGACCCCTTGAAGATCCTTCCCACAATTATCTCTTAATCTACCTAAGTAAACCTTCAAGAACCCTTCTCCTCTTATGCCTCTCAATCCATCTATATTTAGGTTCACCATTCAATAGTAAATTTCTCTCTATGCTTTGCACATTGAAACTTGGATTCTTTTGATGAAACCTTGCAAAACTTCATAAAAAAAAGGGCAAAAGTCCTTTGAATCTAGGGTACTTTAAAATTGGATTGAAAAGAGAAGTGGATTTGGGTTGCAAAATGGATAATCAATCTTGGTGCTTGTTTTAAAACTTGCAAGAGTAACATTGCACCTTCATGCATAGCCAAAAACCCACTTTTATATATATCTTGAAAAATCTGCTAGAGTTGATGAATCTTCAACAAAATGGAGAATACATATTATGTGGGTCAATCTTACATTCCATTGTAAGCAAGGGTTGTTTTTTTGTTTTCAATTTTGTAGTTAAATTGGTGATCATTGACAAGAAGATTTGGCTAAATTTGGCTATAGGAAAAATCTGAAAGTTTAAGAATTATTTTATATTTTGGCTACCTATTATGGATTTTGGTGAATTAGGATTTTTGGGGGAATTTGGAAAAATGTGTTTTTCAAGTCTAATTTCCACCAATTTTTTATTTTGGGGGTAAAACTTGCCCCCATTTCGAAATCACAAATATGAAGTAAAAAAACAGTGCTTGGCAACTTCAACACTAATTGTATTATTTTCAGAAATTTTGAAATTTTTGGAAATTTTTTTGGTTCAAATAAATTTCTTGTAAAGGAAATATTGAAGCTTCAAGAATACTCCATTTGTCAAAATTAAAATTTTGAATTAATTAATTATTTGACAAGCATTGTAATTAGCCCTTTTTCTTTATTTTGTTGGGGGCGAATTTTCGTGACTACCAGAAAAAAAGGCAGCACGAATCCTGCAAATGATTTTTACAGAGCAAAAGGGCCCAAAGTCGCCATATTTCAAGGAAAAGAAGACTAAAATCGCCATGTTTAGACAATGAGTTCTGGCATGTGTCATCACATCTTTAAACCTTGGGGATCCGGTGAAGATTCCGATGAGGGCGGGACCTGAGATGAGACCTGGAATTAGGGTTTCTTATGGCTTCGGGATCCGGTGAAGATTCCAAGGTGCGGAGGATCTGGGATGAGACCTGGTATTAGGGTTTCTCATGGCTTCGCGATCCGGTGAAGATTCCAAGGTGGGAAGGACCTGGGATGACACCTGGAATTAGGGTTTCATATGGCTTCGGGATCCGGTTTAGGACGTGAAAGTTTAGGGTTTGGGGCGCACTGGTGGTGCGGTTGGGTTTCTTTTTCAGTCGGCTTCTTCTTCCTCTCCCGCCGCAAGGATTGTTTCTCTCGCAGCTCAGCCCTCGAAAGCCAGGTCCTGAGCAGTAGCAGCAGCAGGACATCATGCCTTTCAGAAGGTACGTGGAGATTGGGAGAGTGGCCCTGGTGAACTACGGGCCGCAGTATGGAAAACTGGTCGTGATCGTGGACGTGATAGACCAGAACAGGGCGCTAATCGATGCTCCCGACATGGTGAGAACCTCCATCAACTTCAAGCGTCTGTCGCTTACCGATATCACTATTTCTATCTCCAGGAATCCGAAGAAGAAGGACCTTGCCAAGGCCGTGGAGGAGGGTGAGGTTTACACGAAGTGGGAGAGCAGTGCCTGGGGTCGCAAGCTAGCCGTTCGCACCCGGCGAGCCTCATTGAACGATTTTGATCGCTTCAAGGTCATGGTTGCACGCATCAAGAAGAGTTCCATTGTTCGCCGGGAGCTGGGCAAGCTCCGGAAGGAGAAAGCATAAGAAGAAATCGGGAGACTTGACAGTTCGAGAGTAGTTATTACTCACTCATTCATTTCTCTCATTGCTGAGACTTTTTGTTGCCTGCTGGTTTCTGGTCAATGGACTGCTTAATTAAATTGAGAAACAGTGATGTTCACTATCCTGGATGGTACAATATGATTTGATTGCTCATGGATCGTCATTCCATGCACATCTGTATTTTGTAGTGCCATGTTTGCCAAGGGCCAGCAATTTGCAGATGGTCATTTTCAACTGAATTATCCATATTTCTCTCTATGTCTGTGATGTGGGAGGTCTTTCTTTATGTCTGTGATGTGGGAAGTCTTTCTTTTCTGCAATGTTGAAAGTTTGAATTTTATGAGCTTGGAATATACCTGAAGACCAACTTTGTATTGTCTTTGCAGAGAGACTCAATGGTGAGTGTTGTGGATGTGGTATCAGATCACCTGTAGGTCTATGTAGGTTGATGTGCTATCAGAAACTCTCAAGAACAGCAGTTTGACTGTTGGTGGGTCTTATTACAGCTCCCAAGGTTTCTGATAACTGATTGGAATTTCAAAACATTGGTTGATCCCTGGTCTGCAGAGAGACAATCTTGTGAATCCTTAGATCCTTCTCATTTATTGCACTAACATCTGAATGTCTTTGCGTAGCTCTCTAGTTGGAAAACATAGGTTCATCATCAACAGGCACTTTAGTTTAGAGTAGTAGCTCTACAGAAGCTTTGGAATGGCTGTACTTGGGATTCTGAAATGTGGTAGATATTTCGCCCAATGTGGGCTACCTTTCAGCTTGCACTGCTACCCTGAGTTGTCACATAGCTTCCTTTGAGCCAAACAAGAATCCTAGGTGCTATATTGAAGCTTCTGCTGCTCTCTAAGACCTGCATCACCACGGATGGATGATCTATTGTGGGGCAATTGGTATGGAGGTAAGTAGCAGTAGCAATATACAAGCTTATAATAATGCATGGCCTTTTCACAATTGAATTCAGACCAGAAATCAAGCTGAAATGCAAGCAAAATATTCTATGCCAGACTGAATTTCAACACAGCATAATCAATTGGGGTTGTAGGTCCAGATTTTATGGTTGCATCTCATGTGCATATGCCAATGCAAGGAGCACCATAATATTCTTGGTGTGCCACCATAGAGTGGAGTTGCAGCTGATGATGTGAAATCCTTTGTTGGGATTGATTGGAGTTAATCATGTTGATTCTTGTTGTAGTTTTCTTCAGGAGAAAAATAGTGAATTTCACTGGGGAAGGGTCATGGGAGTGTAAGCCATATGATGAAGCACAAGCTGATGACTGACCTAGAAATCAAAGTGGTATTATTCAACAGTATAGTGAATGAAGTTGTTATTCTTTTCAAGATTGACACAGAAGGCGACAAGTGGTCTGTATTAGGTGGATCCCATGACATTTCAAGAAGCACAATGTGCAGAATGCAGTTGTGGAGGTGAGAAATTATAATGTGTGAGATTTTCTATCTGACTTGGAAGCTGATGGCAACTTCACCTATGTCTACAATCACTTGGAGCATGACAGATCCATGGATCTTGCCACATTCAACCGGCAACAAGCAACCCTCCCTGGTTGTCCCTGACATCATAGCCAACAAAAGATATGAACAAGTTGAAGAATGAGGACTTTTGGTCCAGCAAGGAACCACCCCTTTCCCTCAATGCCTGAAGCTTCTTCTCCTCTCTTTATTTCCATCCATAATTCAAATTTGGACTCTGCATTTCCCATTTCTTATTTGGACAATTCGCATTTTTGTGTATGTATTAACTACCCTAAAACCTTCAGAGTCGAGTCTTGAGCTTTCTATTTCTGGCAACCTCTCTATCTCCTTTTTAACATATACATTGTCTCAGCTGAGTGAACAAAATCAGCTTTCCTACATCTACATTCATCCTCCTGGGTAGAATGCTTGTGGAATCTGAGTTCCTTAAACAGGGTTTAGGTTACTGTTCAATCCCTATACACTGGGCAAATTTTGCTACTTTGGAGAGATCACTGTAGTGTACTAAGTGCTTTATACACTAATAATTCTACAACCTCTATGTGGAAACCAGCAAGATGCTAGTCACAAATGCAGAAATCAACAAAGGTAAAAAGCTGAAGACAATGAATGATCTTGAAGCACTTGATGGTGAGAAATGCTGCAACCCTATGTTAAACTTGCAGGTACCTTGAGAGGGGTCCTGAGTGGTGGTTTGTGCTAAACTTTGGAAATCACAAGCAGCAGGATTTTGGTTTTGGGCTTGGAAGTAGCTGTTGAAGGCATATGATGCCATTGCTTCTGTGGTAAGATTAGAACATGATCCTCCTGTCAACAGGTCAGTGCAATCTGCATACGTACATGCATAATTTGTATTTTCTGTAAGGTTGGTTGAGTCAATGTTTCCTGATGCTAGCACGCAGTACATGGGTGCCATATATGGTGGATTCACAGCATTCACTAATGTGTTCAGAACATTTAGGTTTGGACCTGCAAAAAACACACAGATGAATCAAGTTTCATCAGTATGCAACAGATAGGGTTCTTAACCATAAAATTCTCATGAGAGATTAGCAACATGATTTCCATGTGCAAAATGTTCAGTCAAAATTACCTGCAAGATTGAGCTGATACTTTGCTGTGCCATCATAATAATATATACCCCAGTGTCTCTCGAATGGTCCAGGAGCAACACTCTTGGCATCCTCATCCAGAAGGCTGAATAGATAACCTTCAAGTTCAATCCCAGGCCTGCGTGGAGTTCCTTTCCCACTCAGGAAATGGTCCACAAGCTCCTGGTTGAACTTCTGGGCAAGAGAATTATTAGCAAGAGCAGTGCCATCTGTTGGCCACCCAACTTCACCAAGCACAATGGGCATGTTTGGATATCCTTCAGCTGCAAGAGCTACGACAAGAGAATCGTAACTTGCATCAAGCTCGTTGTAATAGATGTAGTTTCCATCAGTAACTGGTGTAGTTCCATCGAAGAATGCATATTCAATTGGGAAATTGCCATTGGCTTGAAATGCACTGATGAATGGGTACAGATTGACAATGAAGGGAGCTCCTGTGCTGTTCAAGAGAGAGAGAATCTGGCGCAGTTGTGGCAAGTATTCGGATTTGAAAGAAGAAGTTGAAGGTAATGATCCATTATTTGCCATCACATCTGCATTGAATGGAATTACTGCCCTCACTTCGCTGTGTCCTGCTTGATTCAAAGCATTTTGCATGTTCTGTAGAGCTGGGAATGTTGTGTTCACATAGCTGTTGTTGTATGCTGTCAAGAATGGTTCATTTCCAACTGCCACCCACCTGTCAAGACAAAGACAAAACAACAACATTCTCAGTTCCAGTTGATTTGATTCTCGAAATTATTTCTTTTGTTTAACACAAGAGAACGTGGTTTTTTCTCACACAAAAAGCCATGGCCCATGACAAGTGTGAGGTAAATTTTGTGGTTGCTTCCATTAAAATGTAAAATTTGTACTGTTTATTGTGGCATATATTACATTAAAATGGCAATTTGATATTAGGTAATGACACATATGGCACTAATTGTAAGATTTTGTTTCCACTATAGCCAGGAAACACACACACACACACGCAAAGAGGCACAAATCTTTCAAGCACCCAAAAGCCTCAAGAAAAGGTCAGAATCTTATGACCCTGTTGTACCCAGGAATCAACAGCTCTACCGAATACTTTTGCCTTGGTGGAATCTCGAAGTGGGTGGGTGGGAACAAGCTCTGTGTAGCGATCGCGTAAGAGTTTTCTTTAAAGAAAATTTGAGAAAGATGGAAGGATTAAGAAACCCACTAGGTACTTCCTT